>CM065128.1:18173374-18505874 GCA_033026305.1 Cirrhinus molitorella
TTGAAGTTCAGTGAAGGAAACAAGGAAATGTGGGAACCAGATTGATACCAGCTGAGTTTGAAAAAAGCAAGAACTAAGAGGGAAAACACAAAAAAAAAAAAAAAAAAGGAGGAATGCGTATGTGGATGTATACTTTTGTTCGGCAAGGGCGCACTAAATTGATCAGAAGTGACAGTTACAAAATTATATATATATATATATATATATATATACAGGTCCTTCTCAAAAAATTAGCATATTGTGATAAAGTTCATTATTTTCTGTAATGTACTGATAAACATTAGACTTTCATATATTTTAGAATCATTACACACAACTGAAGTAGTTCAAGCCTTTTTTTTGTTTTAATATTGATGATTTTGGCATACAGCTCATGAAAACCCCAAATTCCTATCTCAAAAAATTAGCATATTTCATCCGACCAATAAAACAAAAAAAAAGTTTTTAATACAAAAAAAGTCAACCTTCAAATAATTATGTTCAGTTATGCACTCAATACTTGGTCGGGAATCCTTTTGCAGAAATGACTGCTTCAATGCGGCGTGGCATGGAGGCAATCAGCCTGTGGCACTGCTGAGGTGTTATGGAGGCCCAGGATGCTTCGATAGCGGCCTTAAGCTCATCCAGAGTGTTGGGTCTTGCGTCTCTCAACTTTCTCTTCACAATATCCCACAGATTCTCTATGGGGTTCAGGTCAGGAGAGTTGGCAGGCCAATTGAGCACAGTAATACCATGGTCAGTAAACCATTTACCAGTGGTTTTGGCACTGTGAGCAGGTGCCAGGTCGTGCTGAAAAATGAAATCTTCATCTCCATAAAGCTTTTCAGCAGATGGAAGCATGAAGTGCTCCAAAATCTCCTGATAGCTAGCTGCATTGACCCTGCCCTTGATAAAACACAGTGGACCAACACCTGCAGCTGACATGGCACCCCAGACCATCACTGACTGTGGGTACTTGACACTGGACTTCGGGCATTTTGGCATTTCCCTCTCCCCAGTCTTCCTCCAGACTTTGGCACCTTGATTTCCGAATGACATGCAAAATTTGCTTTCATCCGAAAAAAGTACTTTGGACCACTGAGCAACAGTCCAGTGCTGCTTCTCTGTAGCCCAGGTCAGGCGCTTCTGCCGCTGTTTCTGGTTCAAAAGTGGCTTGACCTGGGGAATGCGGCACCTGTAGCCCATTTCCTGCACATGCCTGTACACGGTGGCTCTGGATGTTTCTACTCCAGACTCAGTCCACTGCTTCCGCAGGTCCCCCTCTCGTTGTGCAGCATTTTCTGCCACACTTTTTCCTTCCCACAGACTTCCCATGAGGTGCCTTGATACAGCACTCTGGGAACAGCCTATTCGTTCAGAAATTTCTTGCTGTATCTTACCCTCTTGCTTGAGGGTGTCAATGATGGCCTTCTGGACAGCAGTCAGGTCGGCAGTCTTACCCATGATTGCGGTTTTGAGTAATGAACCAGGCTGGGAGTTTTTAAAAGCCTCAGGAATCTTTTGCAGGTATTTAGAGTTAATTAGTTGATTCAGATGATTAGGTTAATAGTTTGTTTAGAGAACCTTTTCATGATATGCTAATTTTTTGAGATAGGAATTTGGGGTTTTCATGAGCTGTATGCCAAAATCATCAATATTAAAACAAAAAAAAGGCTTGAACTACTTCAGTTGTGTGTAATGAATCTAAAATATATGAAAGTCTAATGTTTATCAGTACATTACAGAAAATAATGAACTTTATCACAATATGCTAATTTTTTGAGAAGGACCTGTATATATAATTAATATAAAAAAACTTTTTATACAAAAGCATTAAGCAGTTTTCAACATTCAAAATTCAATCAGTCAATCACATTCTAAAATAGAAAATTGTGAATTGTGAATTTTTATATTTCACAATTGTAACGACCATAGACTTTGAGTAATATTAAACATTAAACATAAAGTTTTAGTGTAATTATGGCAATGTGTTCATTCATTTATTCATTCATTTCATTATTTATTTTCTGACACAAAAAGTATATGTGGATTTGATATTATTATTATTATTATTATTATTATAAAAGTATATAACATGTTACTCTTAAATACATATATATTCTATCAACTTTTGGAGTAATATTAAACATCATTTAAATAAAAAAAAAAAAAAAAAATATATATATATATATCACTACATAAATGCAACTCTTAAACAGTTTTAGTGTGAATATACAAGTATTTATTTATGTCTGTATTTGTTTATTTATTTTCTCACAAAAATATGTCTTTCTCACAATTTCATATATTAGCATTAGTAGTAGTATAAAAAAATATAAAATGTTACAAATATATGCATATATATTCTACCAACCTTTTGAGTAATATTAAACATTTTAATTTCAAAGTTATTAATATATCACTAAATAAATGCCACTCTAAATTAGTTTTAGTGTGAATATGATAATTTATTTATTTTATATTATTTATTTATTTATTTACTTTTATTATTTATTTTCTCACATATATATATATATATATATATATATATATATATATATATATATATATATATATATATATATATATATACAGTTTTGATATATAATTATAATAATAATAATAATAATAATAATAATAATAATAATAAATTATTATTATTATTATTATTAATAATAATTATTATTACTATTTTTCTCACGTTTGATATATTATTATTATCATTATCATTGTTGTTGTTGTTGTTGTTAAAAATATATAAATTGTTACAAATATATACATATATTCTACCAACCTTATAATATTAGAGTAATATTAAACACATTAATAATATATATATATATATATATATATATATATATATATATATATATATATATATAATTTCAAACGTATTAATATATCACTAAATAAATGCCACGCTTCAGTGTGAATATGACAATGTATGCATTTATTTATTTATTTATTTATTTATTTATTTATTTATTTATTTATTTTCGCACAAAAAATATATGTGGGTTTGATATATAATTATTATTAAGAATAAAATATGAGTAATATTAAACATTTTCAATGCTTAAGTTGAATAAATTCAAATGTATTAATGTAACACTGAATAAATGCCACTCTAATACAGTTTTAGTGTGAATATGATGATTTATTCATTCATTCATTCATTCCTTTTCTCACAAAAATATATGAAGAGTTCAGATGCAAAACTAGCTAAAAGCCATCTCGGTCAAAAATGAGATAATGATGCTGAGTGAATGCTCTCGACACATATTACACGTCCATCAAATACTTTACTTCAAACTCGCTAAAATGCTTTTTTTAAAGAAAGATGTCAGATGGATTTAGAGGCTTTTGCATCTGAACTCTTCATATGCAGGTTTGATATTATTATTATTATTATTATTATTATTATTATTATTATTATTATTATTATTACTGTTAAAATTGATGGCATTTGTTGATAAATGTGCCATAAAAAGGAAAACTGAAAGCTTACTCAGGAGTCAAGTGCTGGAGATGCAATGAAGATCTCCTCTGAGAAATAATGCATGAGAGGGAACTTTAAGAAAATAATAAGTGTATCTTTCTCTCACTCTTTTTTTTCTTGTCCTGTACGTCAGGCTTTCAGACTTTGACAGGATTTGATGCCCACACGGCAAACATGGCCACTCAGCGCTACTCAAATCCAGCAGGAGAGCACTTGTCCATTTTCCTCATTCTTTCGCCCCTTCTCTCCCTCCCGTTGTGCCTGGATGGAGGCTGTGTGGTAGAGAAACCTCTTAAATGTCCTCCATGTTTTTAATGGCTCTGTGTGTTAGGATGGAGGTCAGCAAACCAGCAGAGAGAAGCAGAATTTAATCCAGAAAAGTAAAAACCATGATGGGGAATTGTTTCTAGACAGGTCCCTTGAGTAACTGGAAAGGGGGTGGCTAATGAACATGCTGTGTTAATATCAGCATTGTGCGTGTGTATCAATCCCACGCCAAATGCTGTTTCTACGTTGCATCTACTACATTCATGTATCTCTGTTTTAAGACAACATAAAATCATACTTTTTTATATATGACAATTCTGAGATCCAGAAGAATTAAGCAGAAATCTCCATTTGTTTTCGATCTAAAAATAATTGAGTTATGAAACGGTTCACATTTGTAATGTTTTGGTCCTTTAGGAGCATTTATTGAGATTATGTATGGCTAGACAAGCAATAATAACTATATTACAATAAACGGCAGTCTCGCATGAGCCCAGTCTAGTGAATGAGACTAACTCATTCAAGTCAGAGTCAAGACCGAGACCAAAAGAGGGTTCAAGAGTGATTCAAGACAGATCCAAAATGTTCCTGATCAAGACTATGAACTTAATAAAACTTAGGTATATAATAAGTATGTTTCTTTTTCTCAGTTTTGGCTTTCTGTCCACACCGAGAAAAAATTCAGATCTGGACTCACTGCTGGCCATTTCAGAACTCTCCACAGCTTGCTTTGTAACCATTTCTGAGTGCTTTTTGAAATGTGTTTCAGGTCATTCCTGCTGGAAGACCCATGACCTCTGGTGGAGACACATCTTTCTGACACTGGCCACTATGTTACACCCCAAAATTCTTTGGTAATCATCAGATTTCATGATACGTTCACACAGTCAAGGCATCCAGTGCCTTGACTGTTCTTTTCTTTGAAGGTCTCATTTCTTTTTCTGTAAACAGTGCTATGGTGTCCTTTACCAAAAAGCTCTACTTTTGTCTCATTTGTCCACAGTATGTTCTCCCAGAAGGACTGTGTTTTTGTCACATAAGTTTTGGCAAATTCAAATCTTGCTTTTTTTATGCTGTTGTGTCAGCAGTGGTGTCCTCCTGGGTGTCCTACCATAGCGTCCCTTTTCATTCAGATGGCGACAGATAGTACAAGCTGACACTGTTGTACCCTGTGTCTGCAGATTAGCTTGAATTTGTTTGGAAGTTAATCTGTGTTCTTTTTCCACCATTCAAACAATCCTTCATTGTAACTTTTCATTAATTTTGCTCTTCCGTCCATGTTCAGGGAGGTTAGCTACAGTGCCTTGGGCTGTAAACGTCTTGATGATATCGTGCACAGTGGACACAGGAACATTAAGATCTCTGGAGATGGACTTGTAGCCTTGAGATTGTCCATTTTTTCCTATGTTTTTTTTTTTTTCTCTCAAAACCACAGACAACTCTTTACACATCTTTCTTTTCTCCATGCTTAGTATGACCCACAACACAAAGGGTGAGTCAACTTTTCTCCAGTTTAACTTGTTGCAAGTGTGATTACTATATTGCCCACACCTGTTACTTGCCACAGGTGTGTCTAAATACAAATTACAGGAGCATCACATGCTTGAAAAACAATTTCTAACTATTTTGACAAGGTGCCAATAACTTAGTCCAGTCCATTTTTGAGTTCTGTGTGAAATTTTGTCAAGTTTGACTTTTCTTCTCTGTTTATTTTTTAGTTTATTTTGTGTGTGTGTGTTGTTCCAGTAAAAACAAAACAAAACAAAACAAAACCAATAAGCATGTGAATACCAAAACATTTGCAATTGGAACAATTTTCTGAGAGATGTGTTGCATTTTCTGACAGAATTGCAAGGGTGCTGGCATTTTTGGCCATGACTGTATAAAACATGTGGATTTTTTAAATAACGTAAATCTTTCATGGGTTTTCTACTACATATTTCAGGACAAGACATTATTTTAGTTCCCTTTAACAAATCAAATAATTTCAGGTCTCATGTTATATAATTTTACTCATTTAAATATGTACTCTCAAAACATCCTCGAGGAACATAACCAACTTCCTTTTCTAAAGCAGTATCCTCATCTGTACCTTAAACGTTAACCTAACACACAATCTTTTGCTCTTGCATTTCCTGCCGCTGTCTATCCCATTAAAGTAAATCACGTCTGATCGCTGCTATCGAAAGGTCAATCATTATGAAAGCCAGGCATCCTAAGAACCTCTCAAATTCACCTGTTCATTTCCGCAGGAAAAACTTGTTGTTAAAAAGAAAGAAAAAAAAAAAAAAAACAAGTACTGAGAGCTGTTGTGGCAAGCAGGAGTTGCTATGGTGACCGGGAGAGCGTTAATCCTTGCGGCGGGTGTTTTAGCCGACTGCGCGGCTGAAGAGCCAGCCTGCATTAGCTCGCTGTAAAAGCTTTTTTCCGAAGACACACTCTCTCCGTCTCCCGGCACTCTCTCTTTCTCATTACGCCAAGATCCTCTCTTCATTTGTTACATTTAGTTTGAGCTCTCCGGTGCTTTTGGGTAAGGTGGGGTGATGCGTTTGTGCATCACTATGGCAACCTGTACCTCGGAGGAGGTATTTTTAAACTTCATGTGCTGACATGCAGTATGAAGTGAAGGCAAGGGAGATCATTGCTTAAGAAGGTTGTAAAAGTACTGTTTTGTTGCGTTTTCATATGTGTGTGCATGTAGTGTACTCGTAGAACTCAAAATTGGCCTTGTTTACTTTCTTAATATTCATTTTATTGTGCTTTATGTGATTCATCAGTACACAATATTCCAAAAAAAAAAAGTTTATTTTATTTATTCATTTATTAAGGCAAAATGTAAAATTTTCAGTAAGCTAAAATAAAATAAAATAAAATAAAATAAAATAAAATAAAATAGCAACTGCTTGGCTCTACACAATCATCAAAATAGCTTTTTTTGTGTTCAACAAAAATGTATACAAATTTGGGACACCTTGAGAGAAAGTAAAATGTAAAATTTTTTTTTTTTTTTTTTTGAAATTTCAATTCAAATAAAATAAAACAAAACATTTATTATGTAATTAAAATAACAACAAAATGTCAATGAATACTTATTTACATAACTACCAACCAAATCTTTATAAATTTGCACCACTAACATTTGCTTTAGCTAATACAAATAAGTGTGAATTGAATTATCCCCGAAGACAACATATTCCTGTTTTTTAACATAGGTACCTTGAAAGGAAACTTCACCCACAAATGAAAATTCTGTCATCATTTGCTCACCCTCAAGCTGTTGATGTATGAGTTTCTTTATACTGCTGAAAACAAAAGAACCAAACAGTTTCCAGTTTTCATTGACTTCCATAGTAGGGTGGGGGCGGAGAGATAATATATACTATGGAAGTCAATGGCTACCAGAAACAGTTACACACATTCTTCAAATATTGTGTGTGTGTGTGTGTGTGTGTGTGTGTGTGTGTTTAACAAAACTTCATACAGATTTGGAACAACTTGAGGGACATGTAACATGTAACATGTTTTTTTTTTTTTTTTTTTTTTTTTTTCTTCTTTTTTTGTTGAAATTTGTCAGTTAAAATAAAATAAAATAAAACATTTATTATTCATTTAAAATAACAAACAAATGTCAATATATAATTACTTACATACCTCTCTACCAACCAAATGTTCATAAATGTGCACCACTATCATTTGCTTTAGCTTATACAAATAAACGTGAATTGAATTATCCCCGAAGATAACATATGCCTGTTTTTTAACATAGGTACATTGAAAGCAAAGTTCACTAAAAATAAAAATTCGGTCATCATTTACTCACCCTCAAGTTGTTGATGTATAAGTTTCTGTCTTCTGCTGAAAACAAAAGAACCAAACAGTTGCCAGTAGACACTGTCTACATACAAACTGTAACAAATGGGACGTGGACAGGAGGATCCAAGTGCAAGCTTTATTAACAGAAATAATCGTGGTCGACAAGCAGGGTCAGGCAGGAACAAACATGGACAACGTAGGACAAACAAAGAAGCGTCAGTATCCGAGCGTGAAGGTCTGGGGGCGAGCAGAGTAATCCAAAGGGCAGGCAAGGGGTCGATAGGCGGGCGGAGAACAGTCTCAGTAAACCAGGAACAAAGGGGCTCGGCAACGGGAAGGCAACCAGGAAACAACGCTCAGGATTGACAGTAACACTATACAAAACTTCGCGAGGAAACAGTGGGAGAACCGGTCTATTTATACTGAGAGTAGGTGAACTAAGATGGCCGACTAAGGTGAAAGGTGAAAGGTGACAACAGAGGGGTTATGGGAAATGTAGTGAGTTAAATCTCCATAGTGAAATAAAGGCTCCCTCAAAGGGTGAAGGAGGGAGTCATAATGGCACAGTTCATGACACAAACATTGTCATTTTAAGCCGTTGACTTCCATAGTCAATGGAATGATACATACTGTGGAAGTCAATGGCTACCAGCAACTGTTTGTTTATTTTGTTGAAATTCTTTCTACACAGAGCTAAATTTATGAACTCAGCTTGATTGTTTGGTAAAACACTGTAAAAATTAAAGGTGCTTCACAATGCCATAGAAGAACCCTTGTTGTCTTTAACATCTGAAGAACCTTTCTGTTTCACAAAAGGTTCTTTGTTGCGAAAGAAGGTTCTTCAGATTATAAAAAGATAAGAAAGAGATGGTTCTTTAAAGAACCTTTGACTGAATGGTTCTTTGTGGAACCAAAAATTGTTCTTCTGTGGCATCGCTGTGATGAACCTTTTAAAGCACCTTTATTTTTAAGAGCGTAGGTAAGTATTAATTTATTTATTGACATTTTGTTATGGCTACCGGCAAAATAAACAGTTTGGCTACACACATTCTTCAAAATATCTTCTTCAACAGAAGAAAGAAATCCATACAGATTTGGAAACAACTTCTCTGTAAAAAGTTTTCACCAGTTTCAACTTAAAAACTGCCTTAAAATGTTAAGTCACTTAGGCTAAAGGGGAAAAAAATGTTAACAGCTAGCAATCTTTGGTTTTATTCAGAAATAATGCATTACGAAAGTAAAGCGAGTTACTATTTCGTCTCGACTTTAAATGGAACAATTGTATAATAAGATTCTTCAGCGATACGGCTAGTGTGTGATGGTTTTACACAAAGCCCACGCGTGGCACGCACAAGGACTCTTTGTTATTTGTAGGGCTGACCTTACTCTGACCGGCATGTCGATTTCCACAGGATTCTACGATAATAAACACCAACTCAATCAAAGTGGCTCTCCATCACGGAGATAAAGTGAGATTAAAATAGATCCAGAATTATTGGTGTGTGTATAAGGCACTAAGAGCTCTCATCTCTCCATTTCGTTCTAGTTCTAGTTCTTTTTTCTCTCTTCCACCCCCTCAAATACAAACATACTCAGGGATAGCTGTACCTCAGGCCCCAGGAAGAGGCACGGCAATCGATGGCCCTTTCTTTTCCCTTTCCTTTCAGTTTCTGGTGGGCGACTATGCACTCTCTCTCGCTCTGAAAGAGAGCACAGTCTCTGGCTCCTCGGTGGGATGGGAAGTGAGTAGAGAGTGGACCCTGCCGAGACGGATTAGCGAAGGCTCTCTCAGAGCGGTAGGGTACAGGAACACAGGCACACACATACACACACACACACACACACCACTTTCACCTCTGCCGTAGTTCACATTCCCTCTTTTTCCTTGCTTTTGTATCATTCGCTTTTCATTGTGGTTTTGTTGAATCTTAATTACACTATTATTTTGAGCAGTACATTCTGAAATTGTGTGTGTTTTTTTTTTTATTGTTGCAGAATTAAATATGATTCAGTTTAACTCTGCTGGAATGATTTACTGCATGAATGTTCTCTCCATGTTAGCAGATGTTAAGAAATGCTTCATTGCAGGTGTTTGTCAGATAGCAACTGTTTCCATGGATTTGATTGAGAATGGTTTGTTCTTTACTGTTTACCCGCTCTTTGGAAATATTCACAGGAAACATAAATATGTTCAATACTGTAGAACTAAGTCAGAACTTACACTGTTATACCTACAGATACATACACTCTTAAAATTAAAGGTGCTTCACGGTGCCATAGAATAACCTTTTTTTGTGTGTAAATGGTTCCATAAAGAACCTTTAACATCTGAAGAACCTTTCTGTTTCACAAAAAGGATCTTTGTGGAGAAATATTATGAAATAATATTTAAAATAAAGGGATAGTTCACCCAAAAATGAAAATTGCTGCATGATTCACTCACTCTCAAGCTATCCCAGGTGTATATGACTTTCTTCTTTCAAACAAATACAATCTGAGTTGTATTAAAAAACTTCATGGCTCTTCCAAGCTTTATAATGACAGTGAATGGCTTTTGAAGCTAAATAAAGTGCATCCATCCATCATAATTATATATATATATATATATATATATATATATACTCCTCTGGGGGGTTAATAAAGGCCTTCCGAAGTGAATTAACATGTTTGTGTAAAGAAAATCTCCATATTTACAACAATCTCTAGTCTAACTGTCATATGCATGTTTACCGGGAGTTCCATGTCAACGAATGGCATGAGACATTTCTCACTGGAGCATATTCTCACAGTTAGGCTAGAGATTACCGTTTATAAAGTTTTAAATATGGATATTTTTCCTACACAAACGCATCGATTCACTTCAAAAGGCCGTATTAACCCTCTGGAGTCATTGGGGTACCTTTTATGATGGATAGATGCATTTCAAAAAGACTAGACTTCAAAATCTCAACACATTTGTAACTGCAACAATTTTCTGAGAGAAGGGTTGCATTTTTTTGACAAAATTGCAAGGGTGCCAGTGTTTTTTGGCATGACTGTACACTCACAAATGTGAGTTTTAAAGTCAGAATCATGAGTTCCTCCTAATTACGACTTCTTTCGCAGAATTGCAACTTTATATCTCACAATTCTGACTTTATTACACAACTGTGAGTTTAGAATTGTGAGATATAAATGTGCGATTCTGAGAACATATCAGTCTTATTTAACAAGTTTTGATCTCACAGTTCTGACTTTTTAACTCACAGTTGCCAGTTTATATCTTACAATTCTGAGAGAAAAAGTCTAAATTGAGAGAAATTTTTTTTTTGTTTTGTTTTGTTTTGTTTTATTTTTTGTAATTTTTTATTCAGTGACAGAAACAAGCTTTTAATAGGTATTGGTATTGGTGAATACAAAAAAAAAAAGTAACAGTATCGGACTAATTCTGGAAAAGGTCATATCGGTGCATCCCTACTTGAAAGTCTTTCATCTAAGAAAGTATTTAACTTTGTATTATGTCTTTACAATTACAGTAAATTATATTGCTCCTTCCTTTATCGGTGCTGTAGAATTAGCATGCCAAAAGCAGTTTTGTTGCCACGCAAAAGAGAACTGTAAAACACAGGATCCTTGTAGACCCTGCTGCTACCACTTACTGGATATTTTCTCTTTTTCTAACCATTCTCTGTAAACCCTAGAGATGGTTGTGCTTGAAAATCCCAGTAGATCAGCAGTTTTTGAAATACTCAGACCAGATCAGCTGGCACCAACAAACATGCCACGTTCAAAGTCACTTAAAACACCTTTCTTTCCCAATCTGATGTTCATTTCTTAATCATTTCTACATGTCTAAATGCATTAAGTTGCTACCATGTGATTGGCTGATTAGATATTTGCAGAGCTGGGTAGTAACTGATTACATGCAATCTGGATTATGTAATCAGATTCCAAAAATAAAGTACTTGTAATTAGAGTAAGATACATTTTAAAGTACTCGTAAGCAGACTACAGTACTTTTTTTTATGGATTACATGATTACATATTATTCACACAATAGCAATAAATTATACATAATTCATTGATTCCCCCTAATTTCTCTTTTTTTATCTTTTACATTTTCCTTTCTAAAATAGCCGACCGATTATATACATTCAGAAAGTTTCATAGAGTGTTTGCACTCTATGTTCTTCATGTTGTAAATTACAATGAATGGAACATATTTTCTTACTTTTTGCATTTTTTTACATAATTACGCTACAAGATAATCCTATTTAAATCAATGTGATAAATTAAAAGTAATCTAAAAGTAATCAGATTAGATTACCTAACATATGTAATGTAACTGATTACACTACTGACTACATTTTTTTTGTCATGTAATCTGGAATCAGTAACTGATTACAATTTGTAAGTAATCTACCCAGCTCTGGGTATTTGCACAATCAAGTGATCTATGAAACCCTAGATATTCTAGAAACTTGGCACGCAAATGTTAAATGAATGTTTGAAAAGAGCTTTCCTTTTATATCATTATAGACATCTTTATGTGTCACTGACCCTTCAACAAAATGACAAAGATTCTGAAAGCTTCTGAACAGATGCTCACACCAGACTTTCGGTTCCATTCACTGCTATTCATACTCATACAATGCAGTCGTCTTTCACTGCATACTAAAGTTTGTTCATACTAAAGTTCACATTGGTGACCTGTGATTTCATACAACATTTGGTCAAAAAAAAAAAAACAAAAAAAAATCTATATATTGATAATAATATTAATAAAAAAAAAAAAAGATAAATCAGACATGGAGGAAACTCATTATAATGGTTTCACATCAAGTATAATAGAATACAACGTTTTTTTTTAAAAGATTAAAAAGAGAAGCTGCATGGTTTGCATTGCAGATAGTATATTTTAACATTTTTAATGAATTATTATTCATAATTTATTACCTATTCAAAACAAAAGCCCTGGAGCGTGACATCATAACCTGTTGCCCAAATTTGTTCCAGGGTCTTGAATAATTTTCTTTGTCTAAACTCTAATTCGACCGCCTCTTTACTTGGTTTAAAAGGGATCTTTTATTTATTTATCTCATAAACAGTCATTAATTTTAGAGGTGCTTGCTAGGACATGCACTAGTGTAACTACTGCTCATATTTTTTAGGGAAATTTCAACCTGCAAAGATATTTTTAACAATGTTTCAGCTGCTTTTGTTTTGTTTGTTCATTCTATAGACTATATAACTGAAATCAGTTGAAACAATCCCTCTAAGGCTTAGTATCCCTAACTAATGAAAAACCAGACAGCGTTCCTGAAGTATTATTAATTGGGAAAATATTTTATAGCACACATAAAAGTGAATTTCACCCAGCGTTTGTTATGATTGTGATTACTGGATGTTTTTTTAGACTCAGTGTATAGTAATTTTGCTGGTGTGTGTAGTTTAAGCTTGTGCTGCTGTTCAAGATTGGCTATTAATTAGCCCTTTCCACTTAGACTTTTACAATTACTGCTTAACATACATGTACACTCTGATTGTGTGCACTAAAACACTCCCATATTCTTAATTACAGCACTGGATACATTCCTGCAAGTATAGAGTGTGCACTTACACACACACACACACACACACACACACACACACACACACACCATATGCCATGAAACCTGACAGAATTAATTGGTGGTTGTCACGTATTGTGGCATCTTCATTAGTTTCTTGGAGCTCAAGCCATTGTGTGTATCTCGCACACACACGTACATGCAAGAAGGTAGGAATAGGGAAAATGAATGTTACATGAATAATATTGAAATGAATAAATTCATAAAGACGTTAGGCTATTTTGAAACTAATATATGTGTCTGTGGCAATGGTATCAACTATCACGCTGTTTTAAAAGTGTAAACACAACACTTCACATCACAGTGTTAGCATTAGCATGTGATAGTATCACTTACCAACCTTATTTCACAAACAGCTGCAACATAAATATGTTTATTTTCATTCAGAATGCATGTAATTTTCATTCTCTATATAGTAGTTCTATAAGATTTTTCAACAAATACTCTAAATAAACCAAAAAGAAAAAAAAACAAAAAAACAATGCATTTAAACCTGACTTAAACTCACTGCTAGGTGTATATGGCTTTCTTCTTTCAGTTTTTTTTTTTTATATATATATAATATATATGTATATTTATGTGTGTGTGTGTATGTATATATATATATATATATATATGTATGTGTGTGTGTGTGTGTGTGTGTGTGTGAATTTGAGCTGTTTTGTTGAACCATAGTTTCACAGGGTTTTTATCGAAGCTCTTCATCACTTACATGAAACGCTGTATTGCGTGAGCTACCAAGAAAACCTACTGAATAACAAACTCAGATATATGAAGCTGTATATATGACGACAATCTGCAAAAGTATCGTTTTCAAATTGCGCAGGATGTGAAAATTGTTTTGAAGTCATATTATAATATTCTTCAAGTTATTGTGTGAAAATTTGGCTTGTAAATCATACTTTGTGTGAAAAGGAATAAAAATTGTCTGAGTTTTACTGCCCTTAGTGTTTATTTCAACTGGAAACTGCAGCAATTTATACATATAGGTACTTTTTTTTCAGCTTTTCAACTTTTGCAGCTTTTCGACACCCTTGCAATTCGGTCAGAAAATGCAACACTTTATTTCATTTGTTCCAATTGCAAATGTTTTGGTATTTACATGCTTATTGTTTTTGTTTGCACTGGAGAAAAAAAAAAAACAGAGAAGTCAAACTTGATGAAATTTCACAAAGAACTCAAAAATGGACTGGACAAAATTGTTGGATAAAGAACCCAGACAAACTTCCAGACAAATTCAAGCTGTTCTCCAGACACAGGGTACAACATCGTCAGCTCGCACTATCCGTTGCCATCTGAAAGGAAAGGGACGCTATGGTGGGACACCACTGCTGACACTAAGGCATAAAAAAGCAAGACTGGAGTTTGCCAAAACGTATGTGACAAAATCACAGTCCTTCTGGGAGAATGTACTGTGGACAGATGAGACAAAAGTAGAGCTTTTTGGTAAAGGACATCATGTCACTGTTAACAGAAAAAGAAATGAGGCCTTCAACGAAAAGGACACAGTCCCTACAGTCAAACATGGTGGAGGTTCAAAGATGTTTTGGGGTTGCTTTGCTGCTTCTTGCACTGGATGCCTTGACTGTTTGAACAGTATCATAAAATCTGATGATTACCAAAGAATTTTGGGGGACAACGTAGTGGCCAGTGTTTAAGAAAGCTGCGTTTCCACCAGAGGTCATGGGTCTTCCAGCAGGACAATGACCCAAAACACAATTCAAAAAGCACTCAGAAATGGTTACAAACAAAGCACTGGAGAGATCTGAAATGGCCAGCAATGAGTCCAGATCTGAATTCCACAGAACACCCCTGGAGAGATCTCAAAACAGCAGTTGGGAGAAGGCATCCTTCAAATCTGAATGACCTGGAGCAGTTTGCAAAAGAAGAGTGGTCCAAAATTCCAGTAGAGAGGTGTAAGAAACTCATTTATGGTTAGGAAACGATTGATTTTTTCCAAAGGGGGTGCTACCAAATATTAAGTTAAGGGCACCAATAATTTGTCCAGTGCATTTTTTGGGTTCTGTGTGGAACTAGCAAAACATTTGCAACGGCAACAATTGAATTGCAAGGGTGCCGATATTTCAGTGAGCCTATGTTGGGAAATGAGCAGCACTGACATTCTACTAAACATCTTGTTTTGTTTTCCACTGAAGAAAGTCAGTCATACAGGTTTGTTTTGACTTCAGAAACAGTATGTCAGTACAAATACAAATTTTTGAGTGGTATACTTTAGCTATTACCCTGTAGGAGTATTGAGATATGGCTCTAGGTGTGTGGTAAACCATTATTTATAAACTATCAAATTACTGCAATTTTGGCTGTTTGTTTTTTAAGAGCTGCATGCGTCTCTGTGTGACACACATCCCTCTATGTGTAATGTACTGGTGCATGCGTGTATCTGAGGAGAGTGCATTAGACCGATATTAACCTCAGAGGTGAGGAGAGGATGTCATGATGAGAATCGCCCACAGTGCTCAAACTCTTTTTAATTAAATCCTGAACCGCAGAGCACATTCATATGTGTGTGTGTGGCTGTCGGTGCCAGGGTTGACTAATGAGTCGTCCTGTTGATATCCTGGTCACATTGCATCGGCCCAGTGACACCGGTGTGCCAAGCGGAAGAAGACGAGGAGAGTTAAATGAGATTTTCCTCAGAGATCCAAACAGGGGCCAGCAGGGGCCTCGATCTCGCCTCATCCCGTCAGCCTGAGAGGATGATGCTTGCCTTCAGTCCCACTGTCAGTGACGAGTGGAAGAGAACACGAATGCTCCCTCAAATGTGAAGAGGAGGCAGGAAATAAACTGAGAGACAAGAGAATGAAATAACGGTGGAAGGAGGGAAGGAGGGAGGGACTGACCAATAAGCTCCGCCCCACTGTTCCTTGCTTAGGCAATCCTCACATAGATTTTCATGAATAGATATAATGATTAGATTTTATTCTTAAAAGGATAATTCCCCAAAAATTCAAATTATGTCATTAATTACTTACCTTTATGTTGTTCCAAAACCCATAAGACCTTTGTTCATCTTCTGAACACAAATTAAGATATTTTTGATGAATTCCAAGAGCTTTTTACTACCACATTCAAGGCCAAGAAAGGTAGTAAGGATGTCATTAAAATAGTCCATGTGACATCAGTGGTTCAACCTTAATGTAATGAAGCCATGCCATTACTTTTGTGCAAAAATAATGACTTGTCTTCGACAAGGCTTCAATATGAATTAAACTGTACAAATTTTACAAAATGCCACCTTATTAAATACTCTACATTTTCTCATGAAATCTACTTTTCCTATCTAATGACAATTTATCCCAAAAATGACATTAATTACTCGCCTTCAACCCCAAAAAAGAAGATTTAAAGTTGAAGAAGCTGCATTATATGTTTATGTGAGGATCATGCCAAAATTCAAGTCAGAAAATCTTGACATCTGCCCTCTTTTTTCCCCTACAGCTATTTTACAGATCCTGAAGTCTTTGAATGCAACAGACAAGTCATTTGGGCCACTCTTATGATACTTTTAGGGTAATTTTCCTTTTTGAAGCTCTAAAGCATCAGTGTAATTGCACGGAATATAATGACCTTTACCGTACAAAATGAAGTAATACAGGTTTGGAACAACCTAAAAGGGACTAAATGAACAGAATGTTCATTTTGGAGATCACTGTGTTTAGAAATGATGTGCAGTGAAGTCTTTAGTTACTACTGCCTCTACTGTGACCTGAATCAATGTGTAAATAAACTACTAATTAATGTTATTAACTTTAAAAGTAATTAATTCACATATTGATTCTTACATATTGATAGCTTAGGGCAAATGCAAGTGTCTTTATTGATGTTTTACATGCTCATTTGGGAATAAGGGCTGAGTTTAATATACAGCTTTCTGTTTACTTAATTAATATGGAGGAAATACTGCTTGTGTCCATATTTGAGTACTTTGTGTCACAAAGAAATGTTTTTGATTTCAGTTCCATATGCTTACATCAGAAAACGAGAAAATCTTTACTGAAATAATGGTGAATTGCAGTGCTTGCTAAGGTAGGTAAGAATTGATTAGTAGACATTTGATAAGTGTACAGAGAGAAAAGGAGGATAGGATCAGAAAGGACAGTTTCTGAATTTGAGGCTATTTACAGGTTGGGTTTGACAAACTACGAAGAAAGAGTTGACTGTCAGAAAGAAGAACATTCTGCATGTAAGTATAGTTCACTTGACACAAACATAAAATATGCTCCAAACCTTGAAATTTTATTTCTTTTCATTAATGGGGGGAGAAAAAGAAGACAGACAACTTTGTCTGGTTGCCTGTATGTGTGTGTGCACGCATTCATAGTGTGCATTGATTTTTCTAGCCCTAGATTCTTAAAGATGAATTCACCTGACTGAGCAGCAGATCGGATCAAATCTTAAAATCTCTCAGACAATCGCTCCTCTCCTCCCCTCAGGATAGAGGGATGAGATGGGCAACAAGGTGGATTACTGGGGGAAGGGAGATGGAGGCAGTAGAGATGATGGGAGAGTATCACCCTGTTCATTTCATTTCTATATGCAGGTCTGACAGTTGTTACATATATGATTTAGATGAAGTGTCAGTCACATACACCTCATTTACATCTATCTATCTATCTATCTATACATTTTTGCCCTTCCAAATCAATTTCTGTGCATTTTTAATGATATTACGTTAATCAGATGTACTGTACAGGAGCATTTTTTTATCCCAGCAGATATAGCAGCAGCTTGTTTAGCAGTGATCTTTTGTTTTCTGTGAGTGATAGCCCGTATCTGTAAGAGAGACCTTGTTTGCCGCCTTGAGACAGTGACGCAATTGTGAAGGAGATGCATTGTGGCACTGTAGAGGGGCTTAACGCAATCTGAGTGGCCCTAAATTTATTACGGCCAACTGGAGGCCTCGGGGGAGCCGAGCACAGTCCCTGATTGGCTGGTGAGATTATCATCTCTAATTGGATGATTATGTTACCCACAAGTCCATTCTCTCGTTACGCTGGCCGTCGCGGAACTGCCAGAGGTGATGAATATTGAGCGCCTGTCGTGGTCCGTCTATCAGCCCACACACATAAACACACAAACATCAACAGATCACTGTCACATTTTCTACGCTTCTCCTCGCTTATTGGGGCTTAATTGATTTTGGAACTGGCTGTGATACTTTATTTTAGCTCTGCAGTGGGAACTTGGCTGGAAAATGTTAGTCATGTGACTGTATCTCATTGAATCCAGGGTTTTATTATATGTTTAAGTACTGAGTAATAGTTAGCTACATGTACTTACTATATGGTTAGGATTAGGGTTTGGCTTAGGGTCACTTGCATTTACTTGAATTATTCATAATTAGTTATTATAATAGTAAGTACATGTAACATGTGTAACAAGGACACCTTAAAGTGTTACAGAATTTCTTTATAATGTAGAACTAGAAGATAGTGCTTTGCAAAAGTATTCTTTTTTTTATTGTTTTGTTATGTTTCTGTCTTATGTTAAACTGCTTTAAATGACTTTTTTATAAAACATAAATTGTTTTTAACATCTCTGCAAATGTATTCAAAAGTCCATTCCATAAGTATTCAAACCCATATATGGGACAATTGAAATTTAGCTCAGGAGCATTCATATTGCTTTTAGATGTTGAGTTAACGTATGGCAAATTTAATTGAATATGTATGGTTTGGAAAGAAAAAAATGGAGTTTGAATATTTTTGCAAAGCACTGTTTTTAGCAAATTGAATTGGCAGGTCTTGGACAAAAACGTCAATCAATAAATCAGTAACTCAGTCAATCAAAAAGTTTGTCTGTACAATGTAAAGAGTGTTAAACTGATTTATCTCATAAAAGATTTGTTGATATGAACTGAGCTATTTTTTAAGTAATAACAAAATCAGTTTAGATGTTACCACTTGTTTTTTATATGATTCTTCATTATAGTCCAAGCATTTTGAACCCAAAATAGCATCGTGTGAGGAATAAACTTTCGTTTAAAGGGGTGAAAAATTAATGAAAAATTGCTCACCCTCATGTCGTTCCAAACTAGTAAGACCCTCGTTCATCTTCAAAACAAAACAAAACAAAATATATATATATATATATATATATATATATATTTTTTTTTTTTTTTTTTTTTTTTTTTTTTTTTGGATGACATCTGAGACTGTTTTTTTTTCATCATCAAAAAAAAAAAAAAAAAAGTTGTGTTCTGATAATGACCAAAGGTCTTGCAGGTTTGGAACGACATGAGGGTGAGTAAATAATGTCAGACTTTTCATTTTTGGGTGAACTATACCTTAAAAATGAAATTAAACTTGGCAATGCGTTTTGACAAGCTTGAATGGTAGTAACGCAACTGGGAAGTCAAACCTTGAATGACACATATACGGAAAGCTACCAGTTATAGAATGTCTTGTTAAGTTAGAATACATTTTATATATAGAAATTGACAGATTCAGTGAAAGAGAAGCTGTTCGGTGAAGTAATTGGGATCTGGTGGGAAGAGGGTATGACTGTTGGATGAACTAATGGAAATTGGTGATCATTACAATTTAAAATCTTTGGTAGTCTGTTTTGTTTCATTTTTTTATTGAATACATTTATGGTGCATGAGTACACTAAAAAATGAACCTAATTCAAATATGGATCCTAATATAAAAAAACACAAAAGGTTTTCTGTCTTTTTTCTACTTCCTCTTATAAATTGGCAACAGATTTTCAACATTTTTTACAAGTCTAGTTAGTCCCCAAAAATGATTAATATTGTTACATTTCTGTTTTACAACTTCAGGTTGATTACACACAATGGAATTACACTGTGACAAAATGTTTAAGAATGACAAAAAAATGACTAATACATCATTTTAATTAAGTAGACTGAACAAGCTTTTTTTTTTTTTTTTTTTTTTTTTGAGTGTAGCTGAAATCCTTTCATTCAACTCTTGTGTTAAAACACATTCAGAAAACTCTTTTGAAAACGTCCCCGCTTGACAAAGGAGAGCATATCTTCTGCAGTTCTGTGAATATTCTCAGTTTTCCATGCTTGCATCTCCAGGTTACAGGGTCCTCCATTAAAACCTGCAATAAATCCACCTGTCCATCTCATCTCAACGTTCAAAGCCACAATGTCACAGAGAAACTAATATCTGTACCCTTCATTCACTCGCTCGTGCTTTATTTACCCGCTGACCCCCATCATGGTCCAAATGCACTGATCCATGTCAGCGTGACAGACAGGGTGAGCGTGGCTGCGGACCGATTCATTTCAGCTAGCGTGCTGAGGAGGTGGGGAGGGGCACGCATCCAACCCACACTCATTCAGACGTCTTTCTTTCACCAACCGATAGCTCAACCTCTCGTAAGCTCACCGTACGCCACCCGGGGCTCCATTCGCTGACCGCAATCGTTTCGGCGAGGTTATAAAACTGTTCTACAGCTTGTAGAGTAGACTTTTGGCTTGCTTTTGTGTCTTTTGGGTCAAATACAAAAATAATAAGCGGTTTCACATAGCAGCCTTTGAAAACCACAAAATTTAGCTTCTTTCTATTGATGTATTCGGTTTGGCACCCTGCTCCAGTGTTGGCTGCCCTCGCTCTCAGCTGTGTTTGTGTGTGTGGGCTGCTTATGCAAGCACCGCCGGAAACGCAAAGCACTTGAATCTCTGACTCTTGGCCTCTTTGACTTTGCTTCCGCTTTGTTGGTGTACTGAGAACATTAGCCGGCTGTTCTCGGCTCTGTCACCTCCTACTGTTAAAGGAATAGTTCACCCGAAGATGATTCTGTCATTATTTACTCACCCTCATGTCATTCCAAAACATATGTTTTTTTTCTTCTCCCCAGCGGAATAGAAGAAAATAGTGGCCTATTCATTATAACACGTTCACAAATATACAGAAGTCTTGTTTTGGCATCAGTGATGTTGATGCGCAATTTCTGGTTTTCGTTTTGCCATTTGGTTTCAGAAGTCTTGGAATTATGATCAACACATAAAGTACCACAATTGGTGGTGTTGATCATCTCACTTAAGGTATTTGTGTATTAAAGTATTAGTTGTAGAATAAAAAAAATTGAAAATCCTGACATTTACTCACCCCCATGTCATCCAAGATATTCATGTTCATGTGTTCTTTAGTCGAAAATACATTTTTGAGGAAAGCATTCCAAGATTTTTGTCCACATAGTAGACTTCAGTGAGGATCAGTGGGTTGAAGGTCCAAATTGTGGTTTCAGTGCAGCTTCAAAGGGCTCTACGCGATCCCAGCTGATGAACAAGGGTCATATCTAGAGAAACGATCAGTCATTTTCTAACATTGGAAAGGTCTCATGTGGTAGGTTCTTTGTCTGTGTTCAGAAAGGTAGGGTAGGGTGAAAACTCCATCCCATTTTCTCCTCCAACTTTTAAATCGTCCGACATCATGGTTTTACCATATCTTGTAAAGGCTGTTTGACTTTTTTTGCTTTGTAAACACTGGGTCGGTACTTCCGCCTACATCACACTTGACTCGTCTACATGATGCGTGAAGTCAGGCTAGTGCAAGACAAGCATTTGTGGTTAAAAAGTAAATAAATGTACATATACAGTTTTACAGTATTTTTTTTTAAAAATTGTTTTGCTAGAAAATATCCTTATTCCTTGGCTGGGATCGTGTAGAGCCCTTTGAGGCTGTATTAAAAAGCAATTTGGACCTTCAACCCATTGGCTCCCATTGAAGTCACCTATATGGAGAAAAATCTTGGGATGTTTTCCTCAAAGCCTTAATTTCTTTTCAGCTGAAGAAGGAACATGAACATCTTGGATGACGTGAGGTTAGTAAATTATCTGGAAAATTTGATTTTGGAGGTGAATCCAAAATTGGTGGTGATTTCTTCTGCTGGTTGTGCTTTGTTATGTTGTGGTTGGAAAGGAGCAGGATTTCGTTTCTACAGCCTTAAACATGATGTGCTTGGGGAATGTTGAACTCTGGAGCACCTAGAGGTTTCTTGCAATCTGGAACATGCAGCTGGCAGCTGGAAACTCAGAACCTGGTGTTACTTTTGTTGACTCCGTCCTCCCTAGACTTTAGACTCAAAACTTGGCGTGTCCATTAGGGTCTTCCGGGGACGCGGTGTGTGGATGTTATTGTCTCAAACCTCACACACCAGAGTATCTGAACATCTCTTGTGCTACTTTTATCCCTTTCTGATGACCAGTCAACCCGTCAAAACCGTTTCTACTCCAGCAGTTGAGTAGGACAATGCAGTCTGCAACAAATATAACGCATAACACTTGTCCTAACCAGACCAAATGTGATATGATTCTAGCAAAAATCAATTTGTCTTTCCACATCACATGTGACAAGGCTACAAGACACAATAAAATCAATCACACATCACATCCAAGTTGAAAAGCACATGGACACACAGCTGTTTCGTACTTACAATGAAATAAGTACGTAATCATTTTAACATTATACAAAATACAAACTCAGTGAGTGATAAAATCTTTGTCATGAAATACACTTGCGTGTTCACATTGAGGTCACAGATTTAATGTATTATTTCATTTATTTTCAGGGTCTGAGGTAATTTATCTATTGTTGCTTTCCTTATGGCGATTGCAGTAATGCAAAATTGATACTTGCTGTTAAAGAAATGTTGCAGCTAGTTAGAACAGAATCAGAAATCTCTGATTAACATTTTAAAGACTTGTATTGCACTTTGCAGTATTGTATCACATCTGGTAAAGGCCCGGTATAAACGTGCGGTCGCTTTTACTGTTGCTTGACGAAAATTTGTAAGTGATACACTGTCATTTAAACAAGATTCTGTGCACTTGGAAATTTAGCATAATTTTTTTTTAACTCATTGAAGTAGTTACAGTACTTACTGTGTTACTTACATTTTAAAAAAGGTAACTTATAATCTGTAACCTATTATGCGAGTATCACGGTGTGAATATTCACTTTGAAAAACATCCTACGACTAATCTAAAGTGAGTATTGTGATGTGAATATTCGATTCGAAAAACATCCCACAAGTAATCTAGAGTGAGTAACGCGATGCGAAAATTCACTTCGAGAAACATCCCACGAGTAATGTGATGTGAATATTCGATTCGAAAAACATCCCACAAGTAATCTAGAGTGAGTAACACGATGCGAAAATTCACTTCGAGAAACATCCCGCGAGTAACGTGATGTGAATATTTGCTTCGAAAAACATCCCACGAGTAATCTGATGTGAATATTCGCTTGAAAAACTTTTCATGAGTGATCTAGAGTGAGTAATGCAATGCGAATATTTGCTTCAAAAAACATCCTGCATGTAATCTAGAGAGAGTACCATTGCAAATATTCTCTACAAAAAAAGATGTTGTGAGTAGTCTAGAGTGAGTAATGCGATGTGAATATTCGCTTCGCTTTTGGTGTGTACACATGACAGAGTTTTCATTTTTGCTGAACTATTCCTTTAACAAAAACTGTTTTGGCTAATCCACCCTTAGGGACATAGATGCACAGACATTTAATCAGTGAATCCTTCAGCGTACATTCTAAAGATGCGCTATAATTCCTTCAGCTTGGCTAAAGATGGAGCTGTCAATTTAGCATATGATGTGACGGGACTGGGAATAGGCAACATGATTAAATTTCTTTCTTTTGTGTAATTCAGTATGTGTCAGATATTGTTTGTGGCGGTGTGGGCAAACGGAGGTGTGGTGAAGAAGCTCTGACGTTTCTTCTCTTGCTCTGACAGAAGAGGCTATCGCTTCTGTTAAAAGAGCCTGGCGAGGAACGGACACACTGACGTTATCTTCCTCCTGCTTCAAACCTTCTTTTTTCCATCTTTTGGTAACAAAGCACCAGCGCCTTGCTGAAAGGGGCCTGTCACCCCAAATAAATGATCTGTTTTCGGTGACTTCATTACAATGGGCTTCCTAAATATGGACTCCTTGAGCCAACCCTACTTGTCAGCTGTGGGTTTGACGGGAAAGTTCTTATGTGGGAGGAGGGCGGAACGGAGAGTGTGTGTGTTCGCTGTGTGTGTGTGTGTGTGTGTGGTATGACACGGGTAATTAATAACCTCCTGTAAGCCTGAAGCCTGAGTGATTTGAAGGACAGAGCAGGAAGATAAAAAGAGCATTCACGCACTAAACATCACACAAAGGACACCTGCTGTGTTTTATTTCTACTGATGAAGTAATACAGTTCTGCACAATCGAAATGAATTATTTTGTGAGGTTTATGCTTAAATCAAGTAAAGAAAAATCTGCTAGTGGAATAAAAGACCTGTATTCAATCTGTGAAAATGTGACAACTTATTTGCTTCTGTATTAATTTAAGACTAATAAAAATCCACTCCCACAGGTCAAAATACATTTATATTTAGAATCTTCAATAGCTATCACAGTTTCTCAGATAAAACATATCTTTCATCACTGTCTATATGTTTGAGCATCTCATCCAGCCTGAATTATTTGTACACCCAATAGAACGCAAGATTTGGATGTTAATAGTGTTATGGTGTGTCCACACCAAAAACGAATGTAATTATTTGTGCGAGTAGATTACATGCAAAGTCATAAATAGACGCAAAAACACAGTATTCGCCTCAATTAAAAAAAAAATAAATTGATGTGGTAAAATCTGAAAATGGAGGAGATTGTTGTTTTTTATTCATGCAAGTGATGTGAAAAACATTCCACAGGTAATCTAGAACGGGTAAGGTGATGGAAAAATTCCCTTCGAAAAACATCCTGAAAGTAATCTAGAATAAGTAAGGTGATGCGAATATTCACTTTGAAAAATATTCCGCGAGTAATCTAGAGCGAGTAAGGTGATGCAAATATTTACTTTGAAAAACATCCCGTGAGTAATCTAGAGTAATGCCATGCAAATATTCACTTACAAAAAAATCCTGAGAGTAATCTAAAATGAGTAACATAATGCGAATATTAGTTCCGAAAAACATCCCACAAGTAATCTAGAGCAAGTAACATGATGCAAATATTTGCTTCGAAAAACATCCCACAAGTGATCTATAGCAGGTGAGGTGATGCAAATATTAATTTTGAAAAACATCCCATGAGCAATCTACAGCGAGTAACATGATGCAAATATTCACTTTTAAAAACATCACATAAGTAAATACAGTCTAGAGTAACTAAAGTAACATGATGTGAATATTTACTTGAAAAACATCCTGCAAATAATCTAGAGTGAGTAATGTTTATTTTTTTGCTTTGAAAAACATCTCATGAGTAATAAAGAGTAAGGCAATGTGAAAATTTGCTTCAAATACATCCCACAAGTAATCTAGAGTGAGAAACATGATGCAAATATTTGCCTTAAGAAACATCCTGCCAATAATTTAAAGCGAGTAACACGATGCGAATATTCACTTCAAAAAAACTTCCCGCAAGTAATCGAGAGTGTGTAAGGCAATGTGAATATTTGTTTCAAAAACGTCTTGGTTACGTATGGTAACCCTCGTTCCCTGATGGAGGGAACGGAGACGTTGTGTCGAAGTGACGACTAGGGGTCGCTCTTGAGAGCCCGAACACCTCTGACAGCTTTGAGAAAAGGCCAATGAAATTGGTACGCAGTATTTGCATAGCCCGCTCCGCCCCGGAGATCCGGGCATAAGAGGGGGGGGCTAGGCAACACTCATTGTTCTGATCTGAGGAGCCGAAGCACCCGGCTACACTCAGAGGCGGTCCGAGGTTGTGGCAAGGGGGACACAACGTCTCCGTTCCCTCCATCAGGGAACGAGGGTTACCATACGTAACCAAGACGTTCCCCGTCTGTCGTTCACGTTCGACGTTGTGTCGAAGTGACGACTAGGGGTCCCAGTTGAAAACGCCACAACCAGCGGACCGCGTCACGAGTGCATGGAGTGCAAATATTAACAGGTCTTGCGTGTTAGATAAATGTCACTCACCTCTACGTGACCTTCCAATGCCCAAGAGCTTCAGCCAGCCTTTCCTCACCTTTGGTTGAACATCTTGGAGAACATTGGGCCAGTGTCCGTCCTCCCCGGGGGGCGATGGGCACTATGGAGACCACACCCTGCCCGGAGGGAGGTATTTGTGTGGAGAATACACTTGAGGGCTCGCACTAGGGGAGCACAACAAGGGGACGATCCTGAGGCAGGCTCCGCATGAGGAGAGACTGCTGAGCTCAGGGTCGGAGACAAGTTTTGTCTTAAGGGAAACACCGCATCTCTGGGAGTATAGGTGGAGATACACACATGGGGCCGCATTAGGAGCCACTACATGTGGGGCACCAACCTAATATGAGAGTTCACAAGAGGCAACCTAACCTCATATTAGATTCTGATAGCTAGTTCCTCCGCTGAACATAGCTACGTTGCGGGTGCAACATGATGGAAATTGTCGTTCAGGGTTCACGCCAGGAAACTTACTGAACTGGGGAAGCGTCATCACCCGTGGGGAACGACGCTTCAGCAAGCTTCTACACCGTGTCAGCTTCAGGAGTTACTGGGCTTGCGTTCAGGACTCCCGAAGAGACTGGTTCTACACGCAGATTGTAGAACCTGGCAAACGTGTTAGGTGTAGCCCAACCTGCAGCTCTGCAAATGTCTGTTAAAGAGATCCCGTTCGCCAGCGCAACCGACGCTGCGACGCCCCTGGTGGAGTGGGCGTGCACCCCCAGCGGGCAGGGCACCCCTGTGGCCTGGTAGGCCAAACGAATCGCATCCACAATCCAGTGGGAAATTCTTTGTTTGGAGACAGCTTTCCCCTTCTGCTGTCCTCCAAAACAGACAAAGAGCTGACTCGACCGTCTGAAGCTTTCAGTACGTTCCAAGTAAATGCTCAGGGCACGGACTGGGCATAACAAGGAGAGGTTGGGGTCGCCTTCCTGAGAAGGGATAGCTTGCAGAGTGACCACCTGGTCCCTGAAGGGAGTGGTGGGCACTTTGGGCACATAACCGGGCCGGGGTCTCAGGATAACGTGAGAGTTAGCCGGCCCGAATTCGAGGCACGAGTCACTGACGGAGAGGGCTTGGAGGTCTCCCACTCTTTTGATCGATGTGAGCACAGTCAGGAGAGCCGTCTTTTGGGAGAGAGCACTGAGTTCGACTGACTGGAGCGGCTCAAAGGGACCTGACTGTAGGCCCCGGAGGACCACAGACAGATCCCAAGAGGGGACAAGGCGCGGTCTGACGGGGTTCAGCCTGCGTGCACCTTTAAGGAATCGTATAACCAAATTGTGCTTCCCAACCGATCTACCTTCCACCAGGTCGTGGTTAGCGGCAATAGCGGCTACCTGGACCTTAAGTGTTGAAGCAGAAAGGTGTCTATCCAGTCCTCCTTGGAGGAAGGAAAGCACCGTTCGGATGCCACATCTCCGTGGGTTCTCCCCCCGGGAGGAACACCAGTTTGTGAATTTGCGTCAACTGAGGTCGTACAGCCGCCTCGTGGAGGGAGCTCTCGACTGCAACAGAGTGTTTACCACTGCCAGTGGGAGATCTCTGAAATCCTCCTGGTCGCGTCCAGGGACCATACGTGGAGGTTCCAGAGATCTGGGCGCGGGTGCCATATCGTGTCCTTCCCCTGTGAAAGGAGGTCCTTCCTCAGGGGAATGCGCCAGGGAGGAACGGGGGAGAGGAGCACCAGCTCTGAGAACCAAACCCTGTTGGGCCAGTAGGGGGCCACCAGCAGGATCTGTTCTCTGTCCTCCCTGACTTTGCACAGGGTCTGTGCAATTAGGCTCACTGGTGGAAACGCATACTTGAGGAGGCCCTGAGGCCAGCTGTGTGCCAGTGCATCTGTGCCGAGGGGCGCCTCGGACAGACCGTACCACAACTGGCAGTGAGTGTTCTCTATCGAGGCAAACAGGTCGACCTGGGCCTGACCGAAAAGACTCCAGATCAGCTGAACCGTCTGAGGGTGAAGTCTCCACTCGCCCCGAAGCGAAGTCTGTCGGGAGAGCGCGTCCGCTACCCAATTGAGTTCGCCCGGTATGTGGGTGGGTCGTAGAGACTTGACATTGTTTCGACACCAAAGGAGGAGATGGCGGGCTAGCTGTGACATGCGAAAGGAGCGTACACCGCCCTGGTGATTGATGTAGGCTACAGTCGCAGTGTTTGCCCTGAACCAAAGGTCGGAACCTCTTCAGGGCCAAAAACACTGTCAGCAGCTCGAGGCAATTGATATGCCAATGCAGCCGAGGGCCCGACCAGAGCCCTGCAGCTGCTTGCCCATTGCATACGGCGCCCCAGCCTGTGTTGGATGCATCTGTCGTAACCAAAATGCACCTGGACACTTGTCCTAAGGGCACCCCGGCCCGTAGGAACGAAATGTCTTTCCAAGGACCGAGGGTTTTTAGACATACGGGTGTGACGTGCACCCGGTATGAACCCTGGCGCCATGGCCATCTCGGGACTCGGGAACGCAGCCAGTGTTGTAACGGTCTCATGTGCATCAGGCCCAGCGGCGTGACGGCGGCTGCGGATGCCATGTGACCCAGGAGCCTCTGAAATTGTTTGAGGGGGACCGTCGGGCTGCGTGAGAGCTTCTGGACGCAGCTCAGCACTGACTGTGCACGCACCGGGGAGAGCCGTGCACTCATGGCAACCGAGTCTAGTTGTATACCGAGAAAAGAGATGCTCCGTACCGGGGCGAGCTTGCTCTTTTCCCAGTTGACCCGAAACCCCAGATGGGCCAGATGGTTGAGAACCACATCCCTGTGTTTGCATACCAACTCCTGAGAGTGTGCTATGACCAGCCAGTCGTCGAGGTAATTGAGAATGCGGATGCCCCTCTCCCGGAGAGGGGCAAGGGCTGCCTCTGCGACTTTCGTAAAGACGCGGGGAGACAGGGAGAGCCCAAATGGAAGGACTTTGTACTGAAATGCTCGACCTTCGAAGGCAAACCGCAGGAAGGGCCTGTGTCTTGGAAGAATCGAGACATGAAAGTACGCGTCTTTCAGGTCTATCGCCACCAACCAATCCTGGAATCTGATGCACGTGAGAATGCGTTTGAGCGTTAGCATTCTGAAGGGGAGCTTGTGAAGGGCCCGATTCAGAATCCTCAGATCCAGGATTGGTCTTAAACCGCCACCTTTCTTGAGTACAATGAAGTAGGGGCTGTAGAACCCTTTCTTCATGTCGGCCGAGGGGACCGGCTCTATCGCGTCCTTCGCCAGAAGGGTCGCGATCTCCGCCCGAAGAACCGCAGCATTCTCGTCCCGAACCGCGGTAGAGAAGATGCCGCTGAACTTGGGCGGGTTGCGTGCGAATTGGATAGCATAGCCGAGTCGGATGGTTCTGAGAAGCCAGCGAGAGAGGTTGGGTATCTCGAGCCAAGCTGTAAAACTCTCTGCCAACGGTCTCAGGGGGACCACCGACGTACCTCGGGTGGGTACGGTGTGACTGAGTTGTGGTGAAAGCCCTTTGTTCGGGGGCGTGCTGTCCCGGAGGACACAAGGTGCTTTGATCGCCATAACCGACATACAAGGATCCGTGAGAAGATCGCCTGAGCTCAGGGGATCGACTGACGGATGCGCTTGTTTCTCTGTCAAAGTATGCAGAAGCGCAAGTTTTGCGGTTGAGCATGCTTTGATGTGTTTTGGTGGCTGGGTACCCCGGAGGGACCCAGCCATGGAAGGATCGACCATCGGAACCGACAGACAAGGATCCATCAGAAGATCGCCTGAGCTCAGGGGATCGACTGATGGATGCACTTGATTCGTCAAAGCATGCCGAAGCGCAGGCCCTGCGGTTGAGCATGCTTTGATGTGTTCTGGTGGCTGGGTACCCCGGAGGGACCCAACCATGGTGGGTGTACCGATCATCGTAACCGACAAGGATCCAACGGAGGACCGCCTGAGTTCAGGGGGTCGACTGAAGGATGCACTTGGTTTGTCAAAGCATGCAGAAGCGCCTGAGATGCGGTCGAGCATGCTTTGACGTGCTTCAGTGGCTGGGTACCCCGGAGGGACGCAGTCGCACTGGTTTTTACGCCCAGAGAAGAAAGAAATTGCTCTTAAATTGACCATGTGGTGGCTGTCCGCCGTGAGGCAGACAGCCAGGAAGGAGCCGAAGCCCACACTCGTCCCCTCGCCGAGTGTGGATCTAGACAGGTCAGCAGATCTCTCTCCCCTGGGCGGCTCACTTCAGGAGCGCTTCGAAGCCTGATGAGGGTTCCTAGCGGCCTGAAAATGAGCTAACGGCGCCACCTTCTTGCGAGAACTCGACGGCAAGGCTGGTTTGGGTGCAGGACCAGCCTGAGGCGGGCCCTGAACCAGTCTGGAGAAATGGGGCGTCAAGAAAGCGAACTTTCTCAGTGTCCTTCATTTCCGCCAGATTTAGCCAAAGGTGGCGCTCCTGGACCACCGTAGTGGACATCGCTCTACCCAGAGCCTGCGTTGCGACATTTGATGCTCGGAAGCATACACAGAACTGAACGCAGTTCCTGCGACACTCTGAGGCGAGATCTCCCTCGTGCAGATCTTATAACACTTTGCCTGGCAGCCAGCAGGATGGCAAAAGTGTGCATGGTGGACACAGCCTGTCCAGAAGACGTGAACCCCTTCACGCTCTGGACGAGAGCCTACGTGGTCCCACCAGGGGGCAGGGCATCAGATATGCAGGCGCTGTACTGAAGCGCCCACCCGCCTGGAGAATCCACGAAGCCTCTCGCGCTGGACCGCCATCGAGGGAAATGAGGGAGGAGGACCTGATATATCGTGTTTCAGCCGAAAAAAAAAGGCCTATCACGATATAGTCAATCTCGTACGTTACCGAAGCCATGAACACACAGGATGAGGCGGAGGGTTTTTTCTCACTCAAACCTGATGTGTTTCGGTTATCTTGTTCAAGCACGCCCACCACTTCAGCGTCTGCTCAAACTGAGACTCGCTCCCCAGCTTGCTCAGTCGAAGCATCAGCTTCTGGTTTAAGTCCTCCCTCCGATGCTGCAGCCAACCTCTCAACCAGCTTTTAAGGTTTTGAACAGAGTAAAGTTGTAAAAAGAACTAATAATCTGTCCAAAAACCTAAACGGGGGTCGCGAGGAACGAGCGATCCGCGGGGGGAAACCCGGCGGAACTAACTCATTTCCTATTGCTCGCCATCGACGCACATCGCAGCGGCCCTCGTACCCGGAAGTAGAAGGGCCGAACGGAAGCGGTCGCGGTGAGCCGCGGCTCGTGAGCAGCAACCCATAGTTATGTTCCCTTCCGCAAGCAGAACACAAACTATCAACGAAGCGATGTATCAGCGTGAGACTAGCTCAACCCTGAGCACAACGATCGTGCCGATTGTTATTGTTTACGAGGAAACCGCAACCAGGAAGACACGGACGGAAAGGCAAATGTAAACACAATCCATCCGTGTCGGCTCTTTCAGAGAAATTACTCCTTTTCAGGAGGAAAAGCTCTTTAGAGATCGTCGTCGAAGCACCCAGGGGTATTCTCGCTTACCAAGAGAAGGGTTAAAGGGAGAGACCGCTGCTCGTGCCATAGATCCAACGACGAAGAGGTGAGTAATGCTGTTTTCCCCTAAGAGAATACTGCATTCGGCTCCGAAGAAACAGAACAATGAGTGTTGCCTAGCCCCCCCCTCTTATGCCCGGATCTCCGGGGCGGAGCGGGCTATGCAAATACTGCGTACCAATTTCATTGGCCTTTTCTCAAAGCTGTCAGAGGTGTTCGGGCTCTCAAGAGCGACCCCTAGTCGTCACTTCGACACAACGTCGAACGTGAACGACAGACGGGGAACATCCTGTAAGTAATCTAGAGCGAGTAACATGATGTGAATCTTCGCTTCGAAAAACAGCCCAAGAGTAATGTACAGCAAGTAAGGAAATACAAATATTCACTTCGAAAAGTAACAAGTAATCTAAAGTGAGTAACACGATACAAATACTCGCCTAAGAAAACATCCCGCAAGTAATCTAGAGTGAGTAACGTGATGAAAATATTTGCTTTGAGAATTACGCTTTGAAAAACATCCTGCAAGTAAGGCAATGTAAATATTCACTTCAAAAACATCCTAAAGGTAATCTAGAGCGAGTAACGCGTTGCAAATATTTGCTTCGAAAAACATCCCACGAGTAATCTAGAGCGAGTAACATGATGTGAATATTCAATTCGAAAAACATCCTGCAGGTAATGCTATGAGAATATCCACTTCACTTTGGTGTGCACACGTCTTTAGAGTTTATCTTAACAGTGGATTTTGTGGTGATTAACTAAATTGCCCATGATCCTGTGCAGAAAATTATGTTTAGCTCTGCCCATTTCCATGAAGTACCGTAAAGTTCTTGTTTCTAGTTGGAGTAAACCTAGAGTGAGTAATGTATATTGTGAATGTAAATAATGTGAATATTTACTTCAAAAAACATTACAATGATTAATGTAGAGTGAATAAGGTGATGTGAATATTCACTTCGCAAAACATCCCCCGAGTAATCTAGAGTGAGTAACACGATGCAAATATTAACTTCAAAACACATCCATGAGTAATCTAGCGTGAGTAACGCGATGGGAATATTCGCTTCAAAAAACATCCCATAAGTAATCTAGAGCAAGTAACGCAATGCAAATATTCACTTCAAAAAAAAAAAAAACATTGCAGTGAATAATGTAGAGTGAATAAGGCGTTGTGAATATTCACCCCGAAACACATCCCATGAGTAATCTAGAGTGAGTTTCACAATACAATTATTCACTTCAAAGCACATCCCATGAGTAATCTAGAGTGAGTAACGTAATGGGTATATTCGCTTCAAAAAATATCTCATGAGTAATCTAGAGCAAGTAACGCAATGCAAATATTCGCTTCAAAAAAACATTCCAGTGATTAATGTAGAGTGAGTAATGCGATGGGAATATTCGCTTCAAAATACATCCTGTGAGTAATCTAGAGCAAGTAACACAATGCGAATATTCGCTTCGAAAAACATTCCAATGATTAATGTAGACTGAATAAGGCGATGTGAATATTCACTTCAAAAAAACATCCTGTAAGTAATCTAGAGTGAGTAACACAATGTGAATATTCACTTCAAAACACATCCAATCAGTAATCTAGAGTGAGTAAAGTGATGCAAATATTTGCTTCAAAAAACATCTGTGAGTAATCTACAGCAAGGAAATGTGAATATTCACTTTCAAAAACATTCCAATGATTAATGTAGGGTGAATAAGGCGATGTGAATATTCACTTTGCAAAACATCCCCAGAGTAATCTAGAGAGAGTAACACGATGCAAATATTCACTTCAAAACACATCCTTGAGTAATCTAGCATAAGTAACGCGATGGGAATTTTTGCTTCAAAAAACATCCCGTGAGTAATCTAGGGCAAGTAACGCTTCAAAAAAAAAAAATAAAAAAATCTTCCAGCGATTAATGTAGAGTGAATAAGGCGTTGTGAATATTCACTTCGAAAAACATCCAGTGTGTAATCTAGAGCGAGTAACACAATGTGAATATTCACTTCGAAACAGATCCCATGAGTAATCTAGAGTGAGTTACACGATGCAATTATTCACTTCAAAGTACATCCCATGAGTAATCTAGAGTGAGTAGCATAATGGGAATGTTCGCTTCAAAAAACATCCCATTAATAATCTAGAGCGAGTAACGCAATGCGAATATTCGCTTAGAAAAACATTCCAATGATTAATGTAGAGTGAATAAGGCAATGTGAATATTCCCTTCAAAAAACATCCTGTGAGTAATCTAGAGCTAGTAACACAATGTGAATATTCACTTTAAAACACATCCCATCAGTAATCTAGAGTGAGTAAAGTGATGCAAACATTTGCTTCGAAAAACATCCCTGAGTAATCTACAGCGAGGAAATGTGAATATTCACTTCGAAAAACATTCCACAAATAATCTAAAGTGAGTAACGTGATGCAAATACTCGCTTAAGAAAACATTTATTTTCATTTATTTATTATTATTATTATTATTATTTATTTATTTTTTTTTTTTAAGTTTATAATTATTGTGATCTCATAGCTGGTTGATGTGGTTCATGATTTATATCGCTACAAAGAAGACTTTAACAATCCCTATGAAATAATTCAATGCAAAAATCATTCCAGAACCAGCACTGCTGAAAAAGGGGAAAGGCACAGTTGTACTCTATAGTGTGACTTTGGGGTGTGGCTATTTGTGTCTTCAACCAATGGGAGGTAGGGGTGTCTACCAAAACCTGTTTGAAAACATTGTTCATTAGTTTAACATTCCATACAGTTCTGGTGATGTTGTAGAAATCACACAATTCACCTTTACAGCAACCAGAGAACAATAACCTAATATTAACGGTTAGAAAATGAACTGGAATTCTTGAGGGAGCTCCAATTTGATGTTGGGAGTAGGAAAAGATAAAAAAAAAAAAAAAAAATGAAAGTTGGAGAAGAAACCGATGTGACAGTTCAGGAGGCAGAGATCGGGGAAGAGATAAAGGAAAATCAGGGATAAAGAGACAGACAGAGAAAGGGGTAAGACGCGAATGAAGGAGATTTCCTATTCCGTCAGACAGACCGTAGCTCATTCATTATTTTGTGGAAGCAATTACCACAGCCACCTGCTTTATCTGTAGCGCTCATTGTTTCCAGAGCTGTCTGAGCCCTCTCTCTCTCTCTCTCTCTCTCTCTCTCTCTCTCTTGTTCAGTAATGGTGGCTCAGCTCGCTTTGATTAAAGAACTCCATTTCAGCGTGTTAATAATGAATAGAGCACACACACACGCACACATACACACCGGTTGTGTACCACGTGCCCCGTCTCACGATCCTGCTTTAACGAGGTTGAGAAACCATATCCCAGATGTACACAAGTATTTGTGGTCATCACTTCATGTTATATTTGTATGGCTCTTACATTTAATAATCAACCGCTGCCGCACAAGCCTGCTGATAAGTGCAGCTTGTCATAAAAAAAAAAAAAAAAATGCAATTACAATGTTGATACGGCTAAAGCGGAGGCACCCAGCATTATTATAGGAACTTTGGAAGTAATTTCATCAGCTAAACAAACAAATAATCACTGAAGCAAATCCATTTCTTGTTGGCGTTTATTTTTGTCTTGACCAGCACGTAATTACAATAAATCAGATGCAAATTTTATTTTAAAGAGAGGCCACCGGTAGTTATCCGAAATAATAAAGCTATGAAGAGTTATTGTAAGAACTGTATTAAGATTATACTGTGAATCATTTAACTCTGTCATTACTAAGGTAACATTTTCTGACAGAAATAGAAAATTTAATTAGGAAAAAAAAATGGAGGGTGGGATTTGATTGGGAATTCAGTTAATGGATTTATTATCAAAAATTGATTGGATGGTAAAAAGTGGGTGTTTAATTTTCATCCGCTGTAAAAAGTCAAATTGAGGAGCTTATTCTCTGCTCAATCTGATCTTCAAGAATCACTTTCATTGATATAATGTATTCGTACTGTATTAATTCAGCGACATTAAATGATAATATCTTCTAATAAGCCAGTTTATTTATATATAATAGCACTTCTTTTTCGTGTTATTTTTTATTTATTGATTTTTAAACTGGATGACTTTGTTTCTGCAGAACAGTTATAAGATGAATGATTTTCCTCCTCCTGTATCTTAAAAGGAAGGTTTGTGCCCACAAAGAATACATCCAGAAAATATTTTTATCCAAATCCAATCTTTCCTCAGACTTGACAGATAAACGATTGTGCAACTCCAGAGTAAATTTAGTATTATATTTATACCTTTATAATATTTACTATTTCCAATTAGCTTTCTTTTGTTCTTTTTTTTTCGTTCTTTCATTCTTCCTTCCTTCCTTCCTTCCTTCCTTCCTTCCTTCCTTCCTTTTCAAGTACATTATAATAGACTACTCAGTATTGGTCATTTTGTTATATTTCTGTCAATTTTATAAATGTTTGTTGGTATTATTAGTATTTCTAATTAGCTTTATTTTTATTTCAGTTTTGGTTTTAGTAATTTTAGTACTTCAACTTAAAGAATACTTTGAAATGTTACCTGAAATATGTTTTTGAACTCTGATACTTTTATTTATTTATTTATTTGTTGTTGTTGTTGTTGTATTTTAGATTTAATTCAATTAAAAAAAAAAAAATTGTGTTATTGCATATCCTGCGAACAAGCAAACATATAGTGCCTTGGTTTTCAAGATTTAATCATGTTTAAAAAGATATATTAACATCCAAAGTTTCTTTATTTAGCATCTTTTTGCAACAACAAGTTGCTAATGAAGGCATATCAAAACAAGTTACAGCAATTAGTTTAAAGGGCAAAAATGTACTGTTCTTAACAAGTATGTTTGTGTAGCTGCCATGTTTAAATATTTAAATATTTGAAACTGAAGAAACAACTCTTCCAAAGATATGAAAACCTGTTTTCAGAGAGTGTATTTTTAATAAAAGTGTATTTTTTCTTAATCCACTGACAAAATACACTTATATTTAAGATGCAATCTACAAAACAAGTCTTAATATCTTACAATGTGTTACTCTTTCATCACAATTCATCAAGAAGTCATTTTAATTTAAATAATTGTATTTTATTTCAGATGGTTGGGGGAATTGAAGTAGAATGTGACATCCAGCAGGTTTTTTGAGGCCACTCTAGAGACAATTTCTCCATATTGGACACCAGAATAAGGGTCTAATTTGGTTGTGTCTGTTAAATGGTGACTGTTAACTGTGTTACACAAGGGGATTGATATACAGACAGACCCTTCTAGAGTTATCATTCTGTTGGCAATGAGTAAAACGCACATGGAGGATGTAGTGTGTGTGTTTTAGAGGGAGATGTGGACTGTGTGCTTCTGCTATGGCTCTTCAGAGCAGCTGAAGAGGTAATTTGGCTTTACAGGGGTCCAGATTAAAACTGATTATGGTCATTTGATGAATTGCTCCAAATTATAGACTTGGACACGACAGCCGCAAATGTGCACAATTAAAAACGGAGAGAATGAGAAATCCCTCTCTCTTTTTTCTTCCCTCTTCCCTTTCACTCACATGCTCTTATACTCATTATTTATTTATCTTATTCTGACCTTTTTTATTTCTTATTCCTTTTTCCTGAGTTGAACTCTTCCACTGTCTAGTTTTCTCTTATTCTTTTTCGCCTGATGTACTCTGCTTTGTGTGTTTTTTTTTTTCTTTTTTTTTTCTCTGTATTGTGGAGTTTCTGTTAAGTTCAGTTTACTCTGTTAGGCAAAATGTCACTTCATCGTAAATCGACTTTATGCATCTGTGGCGGGTTTGAATTTTTGTATTGAGTATTGAAAATAAATTAATTTAATTTAATTTAATAATGTAACAATTTAATTTAATTTAATTTAATTTAATTTTTGAAAACTATCCTGTAACAGTAAAAATGTTATACCATCAAGATACTAAAACAGATAATGTTTAAAAAAAAAATGTTTTAAATTGTTTTAAATAGTAATTCCTTACTTTTATGTAGCGCTTTTCTGGGTACTCAAAGTGCTTTACATAGAAGGGGGGAATCTCCTCATCCACCACCAATTATTTTAAATAGTGATAATAATAATAATAATAATAATAATAATAATAATAATAATAATAATAATAATAATAATATATGGTCAGTCTTGCATTTTATTTGGTAAAAAAATACTGGGAAAAAATGTGATGTTTTTGTTTAAGCGATTTATTTGATCCAAAGTACAGCAAAAATTAACATTTTACTATATATTTTTAAAAATCATGTGACACTGAATTATATTTTTACAATTATATATATATATATATATATATATATATATATATATATATATATTAGGGCTGTCAAACGATTAATCGTGATTAATCGCATCCAAAATAAAAGTTTATGTTTACATACTATATGTGTGTTTACTTTGTATATTTATTATGTACATATAAATACACACACATACATGTATATATTAAAACAAAATATTTATATGTATATATATTTATACCTGTATACAATTTAGATTATAAATAAATATATATATTTTATATATAAATCTAAAATATTTTTCCTTAATATATACATGCATGTGTTTGCATTTATGTATACATAATAAATATACACAGTACACAAATATATATTATGTAAACATAAACTTTTATTTTGGATGCAATTAATCACGATTAATCATTTGACAGCACTAATATATATACAGGTCCTTCTCAAAAAATTAGCATATTGTGATAAAGTTCATTATTTTCTGTAATGTACTGATAAACATTAGACTTTCATATATTTTAGATTCATTACACACAACTGAAGTAGTTCAAGCCTTTTTTTTTGTTTTAATATTGATGATTTTGGCATACAGCTCATGAAAACCCAAAATTCCTATCTCAAAAAATTAGCATATCATGAAAAGGTTCTCTAAACGAGCTATTAACCTAATCATCTGAATCAACTAATTAACTCTAAACACCTGCAAAAGATTCCTGAGGCTTTTAACAACTCCCAGCCTGGTTCATTACTCAAAACCACAATCATGGGTAAGACTGCCGACCTGACTGCTGTCCAGAAGGCCATCATTGACACCCTCAAGCAAGAGGGTACGACACAGAAAGAAATTTCTGAACGAATAGGCTGTTCCCAGAGTGCTGTATCAAGGCACCTCAGTGGGAAGTCTGTGGGAAGGAAAAAGTGTGGCAGAAAACGCTGCACAACGAGAGGGGGACCTGCGGAAGCAGTGGACTGAGTCTGGAGTAGAAACATCCAGAGCCACCGTGTACAGGCGTGTGCAGGAAATGGGCTACAGGTGCCGCATTCCCCAGGTCAAGCCACTTTTGAACCAGAAACAGCGGCAGAAGCGCCTGACCTGGGCTACAGAGAAGCAGCACTGGACTGTTGCTCAGTGGTCCAAAGTACTTTTTTCGGATGAAAGCAAATTTTGCATGTCATTCGGAAATCAAGGTGCCAGAGTCTGGAGGAAGACTGGGGAGAGGGAAATGCCAAAATGCCTGAAGTCCAGTGTCAAGTACCCACAGTCAGTGATGGTCTGGGGTGCCATGTCAGCTGCTGGTGTTGGTCCACTGTGTTTTATCAAGGGCAGGGTCAATGCAGCTAGCTATCAGGAGATTTTGGAGCACTTCATGCTTCCATCTGCTGAAAAGCTTTATGGAGATGAAGATTTCATTTTTCAGCACGACCTGGCACCTGCTCACAGTGCCAAAACCACTGGTAAATGGTTTACTGACCATGGTATTACTGTGCTCAATTGGCCTGCCAACTCTCCTGACCTGAACCCCATAGAGAATCTGTGGGATATTGTGAAGAGAAAGTTGAGAGACGCAAGACCCAACACTCTGGATGAGCTTAAGGCCGCTATCGAAGCATCCTGGGCCTCCATAACACCTCAGCAGTGCCACAGGCTGATTGCCTCCATGCCACGCCGCATTGAAGCAGTCATTTCTGCAAAAGGATTCCCGACCAAGTATTGAGTGCATAACTGAACATAATTATTTGAAGGTTGATTTTTTTTGTATTAAAAACACTTTTCTTTTATTGGTCGGATGAAATATGCTAATTTTTTAAAATAGGAATTTTGGGTTTTCATGAGCTGTATGCCAAAATCATCAATATTAAAACAAAAAAAAAAGGCTTGAACTACTTCAGTTGTGTGTAATGAATCTAAAACATATGAAAGTCTAATGTTTATCAGTACATTACAGAAAATAATGAACTTTATCACAATATGCTAATTTTTTGAGAAGGACCTGTATGTATGTGTATATATATATATATATATATATATATATATATTATCAATATTTAAAACAGTACATTTATTTTAGGATTCTTTGATGATTAAAGATCCAAAGATCTGCATTTCTCTGAGAGAAAAAAAAAAAAAAAAAACGCTTTTGTAACATTATACACTATACCATATAAAGCCTGGAGTCAGTATAATAATACTTTCAATATATTAATACTTTTTTTTAGCTAGGATGCTGTAAATTGATCAAAAGTGATGATTAGGACATTTATAATGTTATAAAAAAAGATTACTATTTCAGATAAACACTGTTCTTCTGAACTTTTTATTCATCAAAGAAACCTGAAAAAAATTCTGCATAATAATAATGATAAATAATAGTAATGATTCTAAAAAATCAGCTTTAAAATCACAGAAATAAATTACATTTTAAATATATATTAAAAGAGAAACCAGTTATTTTAAATAGTAAACATATTGCACAATATTACTGCTTTTGCTGTGTTTTGAATCAAATGCAGGCTTGATGAGCAGAAGAGAGAGAGAGAGAGAGAGAGAGAGAGAGAGAGAGAGAGAGAGAGAGAGAGAGAGAGAAAGAAAAAGAAACATTAAAAATCTTACTGTTCAAAAAGTTTTGACTGGTGAAAATGTCTTCCTGTGATGGCAAAGCTATATTTTCAGCAGCCATTACTTCATTTTTCAGTATCACAGGATTCTTCAGAAATCATTATAATATGCTGATTTGGTGCTCAATAAACATTTAGTTTTATTATCAGTGTTGAAAACAGTTGTGCTTATTATTATTATTATTATTATTATTATTATCATTATTTTTTTTTTTAGTAAATATGAAATTTAATACATAAAGCACACACACACCAACACACACACACACACACACACACACACACACACACACACACATATATATATATATATTTTTTTTTTTTTCTTTTTTTTTTTTTTTTTTTTTTTTTAGTAAAACATACACACATACTTCTTTACATTAGAATCTGAATCAGAAAGAGCTTTATTGCCAAGTATGCTTGCACATTGCACATACAAGAAATTTGTTTTTGTGACATTAGATTCCAGTATACAGAGATAACAACAACACACAGACAATAAAAATAGGATGAGAATAAAAAATACACATATGTAAATATAAATAGATGCAGGGATGTATTAGGATGTATTAGGATGGAGGTGGTAACAAATAAATATAAGGTTATTGCACATTTTTTATTGCACAATGGCGGGAACATTTAGCTGTTCATAAGAAGGATTGCCTGGGGGAAAAAAACGTTCTTGCGCCTTGTTGTCCTGGTATTTGGGGCTCTGTAGTGCCGATCAGATGGCAAAAGTTCAAAAAGGGGAATGGCTTGGATGTAAGGGATCCAGGGTGATTTTCTGAGCTCTTTTCCTCATCCTGGATGTATACAGTTCTTGAAGGGTGGGCAGGGGAGCACCAATAATCCTCTCTGCAGTCCGAACCATTCTCTGCAATCTTCTGATGTCTGATTTTGTAGCTGAGCCAAACCAGACAGTTATTGATGTGCACAGAACAGACTCGATGATGGCTGAGTAGAACTGTTTCAGCAACTCCTGTGGTAGGTTGAACTTCCTCAGTTGGCGAAGGAAGTACAACCTTTGTTGGGCCTTTTTTTTTTTTTTACAATGGAGTCGATGTGTGTCCCACTTCAGGTCCTGGGAGATGAAAGATCTCCCAGATCTTTAATGTCTTAAATGTAGAGCCGTGCTAACCAGCCAATGCAACGATGTAGCTAAGAGCATCTGCATATTGTGTTAAGTATGCTTCAGATTTTTTTTTTTTTTTTTTTTACTTCGTTCAATAAACCACACTTCTCAACTTCATCACAGCTAACAAGAGCATAAATGCGTCTGGTTCATTCATCGTGCCACACATCTAAAGCTCACAGTTGAATTCTTTTCTAAAAGACACTCTGTACTGTTGTGTGCGACTCAGTCTTGATTTTAATGGGGCCTGCGGCTACTGTGTTACAGTGAATTCCATTTCGACACCTTTCATGCACATGCTTTTAACTTCCGCCCACTGTCTAGCATTTCAGAATTAAGCTATACACTTCTTTTTTTTTCAGTTTCTGTCTCCTGTTCTTGTTCTTCAGGTTGTGGTCTTGACCTAGCTTGCTCTGCGGGTTTTATAGGACTCAATGTTTGGATCACATGGTTGTCAGAGGTTACTGAGCTGGGTCATGATGAGAGACGGTGCCACCAGTAACCCTGGTGTTACCTTTTAATACCCTCTCTGGGTCTTTCTGTTGAGCTAATGGTTTTGTAAGGGGCAGAAAGTCACAACCCAGTCTAAAACAACTAGAAAAGACAACATGTCACAGCTTAGAAGACTGATATGTGAGCTTGTATATGTGTTGGTTTTCTTAGGTATATTTTGGGGGACAGAGTGTCCTTGTGCTTTCAGTGAATCTTTTCAATGAATGAAAAAAATGTCCAACTAGGCAATTATATTAGCTAAAAGAACTTTTAATTTCTTACAAAATCAATGATATAGACTGATGTAGGTTATAACCATTAATCACTTCGAAATTCTCACATATAACAGTACCTACAACTGAAGCTGTAGATGAAAACAGTTAGCTTTTTGCAAGGTAGCCATTTAGCATGCTAGCTTAGCATAGAGCTACCCTAGACAAACTTAACCATGGTTTTACTACAAATAAATAAATAAATAATTAAACAATGGTTATAGTTAAACCAATTAACCATGGTATTTGTAGTAAAACTGGTCATACAAATGGTAATCAATACGCCAAAAAAAAAAAAAAAAACACTACACTTTTACTACAGTAAAACCATGGTTAGTTTTCATAAGGGTTACATAAATGTAACATTTATTTGTTTAAAAATGAAAACCAATACATTCTACAACTTTTATCAACACATACAAAACAGAGCTATGTTTTTTTTTTTTTTTTTGCAATTACCCCTGGTTTCATGGATAAGGCTTAAGACTAATCCCAGACTAAAATGTATGTCTGAGCTGTTTCAAGTGAAAGGAATTTTATCCTTAAATATTATTAGTGCCTTTGTTTTGTCTAAAGACGCATACCACATTTTTTCTAAGGCACGTTTATATAAAAAAAGAAAAAAAAAAAAAAAAAAATGTCGTAATTGAACTATGGCCTAATCTTGGTTTAGTCTAAGACCCGTCTGTGAAACCAAGCCTTAGTGTTTTATCAACAGCATGTTTCAATTTCACACTTTCGATGTGATGGAAACGGCATTTGTTCCTAATTAAATTGGCTTCAAAAATCTAATTCATGCTAGCAATATAATTTATGCTAATTCATGCTAGCAACATGCTAAATCATTGGTTTTAGTGTTTTTTGTTTTTTGTTTTTTTTGCTAAAAAAGTATTTTAATACTCTATGATGTCAGGGCCCACGTAATGATGTGGAAGAACCACTTAATTGAATTTGTCATCTAGCTTATTGAAATAAACTGCTCAAAACAATGGGACGTCCCATCAGTAGTCCTGAAATAAACCGAAACAAACAAATAAAGCAGAAATGTCCCCTTTATTCAAAAAATGCTAAATGTTTTGCTAAATGGGGTTGGTTTAAGGTTAAGCTGTGTTCATTATGATTAGCTTCATATAAAAACAACAGAAGTGGCATGTCCCCATTTAGATAGGGGACATTTAGCCAAGTAACCGCTTGTTTATGTGTGGGCCTGCTATGAGAACCAAATCCGTTGTTTTATGTAACAGATATCCCTTTATAGATTCCATCATTAAACCGTCTGGATTACATAAGGAGTAGCTTTTTCCTCGGCCCTCTGTGCTTGCTGATAAACTAGGTTGTTTGGTGGGACAGAGTTTGCCAAGCCTGTTATCGCCACTCCAGTACAAGCGCCAGGAAGGAGGCATACCAACGGAGACAGTTGCCATGGTAACACTGCTACTGGTGGCAGCCGTGGGATGTAGAGGACATTAGAAGAGAGAGAGAGAGGGCTGGTGGAAGAGTTTCAAACAGTACGTACACAAATGCAACTTGAATTAGAAAAGGTTAAAAACAAACCGTAGTAAATGTAAAATACATACTGTCCTGAAAATGTTGTATGTGTTTACATGAGACATCTCAACTCCTCTTGTTACTATGTAAAGCTGGTAAACCTAGTAACATTTCTACAGGTATTCTAGGAATGGACTGTTTAACTAAATTCCATGATATCGTTGACAGATCTAAATGTATTTATTTATTTTACATAACTCTCAGGTTGTTAAATTAATTTTATGTGGCAGCTGGGAGCATGAGTTGTGTTTAGCTTACAATTTACAGTGCCTTGCGAAAGTATTCATACCCCTTTATTTTTCTCACATTTTGTTTTGTTGCTGTCTTATGTTAAACTGAATTAAATAACTTTTTTTACACATCAATCTACACTCCATCGCATTGACAAAGTAAAAACAGAATTGCCACAACTTCATAAATGTTTTAAAAATAAAAACTGAAATAAGTACATTGCATAAGTATTCATACCCTTAACTCAGCACTTAGCTAAAGCACCTTTACAGCCAATTCTTTTTGGTATGATGCGACAAGCTTTGCACATCAGCATTTGGCAATTATCTGCCATTTTTCCCATCACCTCTTCACCTCTAAAGCTGTGTCAGCTTGGATGAGGGCAGACACACATTTTCAGGTTTCTCCAAAAATATTTGATTGGGTTCAAGCCCAGGCTCTGGCTGGGCCACTCAGGAACATTCACAGAGTTGTATATTAAACCACTCTTGCTGTGTACTTAGAGTCATTGGCCTGTTGGAAGGTGAACCTTCTGCCTAGTCTGAGGTTCTGCATTAAGGCTGAGGTTTTTCATTAAGGCTGTGTCAGTATATTGGTGCACTGAGCTTTTCTTCTACTCTGACAAGTCTTTCAGTCCCTGCCATTGAAGAACATGAGGCTGCGACCACCACACTTTACTTTTTGGATGGTACTCTGCAGGTGATGAGCAGTGGTTCCCTTCAAACATGATGTTTGGAACTGGGGTTCATCAGACCACGAAATCTTGTTTCTCACAGACTGAGGGTCTTTTGTTTTTTTGTTTTTTGAGGAGAGGACTGAGTCTTGCCACACCGTTATAAAGCCCAGAACTGTTGAGTGTTGCAGTGATGTTTGTCCTTCTGTAGGTTTCTCCTGTCTGCTCTCTTATATGATCATGGAGCTCAACTAGAGTGACCATCAGCTTCTTCTCACCACTCTAACCAAAGCCCTTCTCCATCATTTGCTCAGTTTGGCCAGGAGGCCAGCTGAGTCCTGTTTTTTTTCAAACTTCTTCCATTAAGATTAATGAAGACTATGCTTTCTGAACCTTCAATGTAACTCTTACCCATTGCTTAGTTCAATCCTGTTTCCAAGCTCTACAGCCAGTTTTTTGACGTGAAGGCTTGGTTTTTGCTCTGAAATGCATTTTTAGCTGTTAGACGTATATGAATTTCCAAATCATACCCATTCAATTGACTTTGCCACAGGTTAACTTTTCTCGAAGTGTAGTAACATCTTTAAGCAATATGAAAGCTCCTGAGCTAAATTCCAACTGCCCCAGATAAAGGTATGAATACTTATGCAAAGGAGTAATTAAAGTTTTTTTTTTTTTTTTTTTTAATAATAATAAGGTTACAAAGAAAACCTTTTTGTTTGTTTGTTTGTTTTTGATTTGTCATTGTGGTGTATGAAGTGTAGATTGATTTTGAATTTGTTTTTGGTTTTTTTCATATGTGAAGAAAAAAAAAAAAAAATGGACCACAAAACCATAAGTCGTTGGGATATATTTGTAGCAAAAGCCAAAAATGCATCGATTTTTCCTTTATGTCAAAAAATCGTAGGATATTAAGCAAAGATTATGTTCCATGAAGATATTTTGTAAATTGTCTACCGTAAATATATCAAAACTTAATTTTTGCTTATAATCACTTAATTTATGATTATGTATTATGACTCTCACTGCTGTTGGTTACTATAAGGTTTATATTTATTGGTTTGCACCTCCAAAGAACTCCAAATAACAGCCTTTTGAATAATAGTAGAGATGTCAACTAAACAAGAATATGCAGTGACCCACTTGTCACCAATAACAAAGTACTAGATATCTATTCAGTAACAAACATATGTAGTTTCCCTCACACAAATACACACAGAGGGCACTGATATAAGCATTAACATGGCCCAAATCTGCTGACAACCCATAATTCTCCTTCTTCAGTATGGCACTGTGCAAACACGTCTGATGTTTACGTCTGATTATAGTTATCTTAGTATCAAAATCAATGAATGCTGGAGGTGAGGAAAGATCACATACGCATATGTGTGTGTGTGTGTGTGTGTGTGTGTGTGTGTGTGTGCGCGTGTGCATGAGATTGAATATATTCTCTGATTATTTTGTGTAGCTGAGTGTCACACAAAGTACTTATAAGACAATCAAAACTCACAAATGCAGAAAATAGTCTTGACGCTTTCTAGGCCAATATTTCAAAGATACTTCAAGTAGCTAAAAATAAATGTTGCAATACGACAGTAACAAATCAACCTTAAACACTATTAACATTCAAAGAATGAAAACGAAAAGAGATCAATAGGAAAGAAGAAAAAACAACTGTCCAAATTTTTTTGTTGCTTTCAGAACCAGTGAAGATATGACAGAAAATCAGGGGAAAAGATAAGATGGGAATGTAATGCTGGACTTGAACCCACATTTCCTACTACCAAGCCACAATTCCATTGTGTTCATCTTTCTCAAAAAATATGTTTTGAAGCAGACAAACACGTTTATTTGCACACACATATATGGTGCCAAGATGAATGCTTTATCTCTATAGCTTTACCCTGTTTTGTTTGTTTACTGATACGGTTTTTCAATTTAAAAAGTTTTTGCTGGGTTTTTGTTTATGTTACAATAACCGTTAAGGTGGAACAAAAATGGAAACTTCATCTTTAGTGTTCAGGGGCTTGGAGATGCGGCAGTAATTCTCCAATGCAGGGAGGACGGTGGTATGGTATTCACTGGATATGATCAAAAGGTACACTATATTCTTGACAATCCAGTCCAAAAGACCAGTGGGTTGCCTGGGAAGTTGCCTTATTGGCTCTCTTAATGGTGTGGTTACAGCATCTAACTGCAGGGGTTAACTACTGAAGCTAATCAGCCAAACTTGGATCCCACTGGATAATATGTCCTTTGTCTTCAAGGTGGAGAAACCTTGGACCACCTATGGTGTGGAGAGTATTTTTCAGCTATTCTTTCACATCATCATACCACATGTGAAAGAGGACATGATACAGAGTGGAAACCGGGCACAATCACTGCTAATAACCTGCCAACCAGAGAAGCTCGTACAAGTTTCTTGTTGTCAGGCTGCATTAGCCGAGGCCCCCAGATAGTGGCTCTGATGATGTGAGGTGGCACCTCTTTTGGGATGGCAGTAATTCCAGGCATGTGGAACTCCTCCAGTACCTTTCAAAACCAAGAAGAGAGTGTTTTTTGGCTTCTGATGTCCAGCTATTTTAGTCTTTGAGTTTCCTTGTTACCACCGGTCTGCGTGCTCCTGGTACATGTCAGGGCTTCTGTTTGATACTGACTCTTGGAGTTCTGCTGATGTCAAATACTAGATCTAGTGACTCGTTAAGAGATCTGCAAGAATATATCATGGAATTGGTCTTTTAGCTATTTCAGCTTTTTTTAAGAGAGGATGAGAGCTGTTCCGCTACCTAAATGTTTACCTAGGCCTTCATTGGCTGGTTAATGGACTGGATAGGTTGTAGATAGCTCAGTCCATTGCTTTCATAGCTTGTTTGGCAGCCTTGGGGTCTCAGCAAGAGTCTAAGAGCTAAAGAAGAGAGAATTCTGAATCAGTAATAAGAATAAGCATCAAGAACCATAGAAGGACAGCCATTTTTGATTTTCAGCAAGGGCATAACCTACTTGATTTACCCCATGACGTCCCAAACATGCTCAGTCATTGATCGATAGGGTGGAGGATATTGCCTTTTTAGCACTGAAGACCTATCAGAGACCACTGAGCAAGGTGAATCTTGTGGAGATCACCAGGCATCTCTTGAATCCCAAACAGGATGTGCAGTATGGGTGCAGGAATTCTGAGTCTGTCTCAACCCAGAGGACATTCTGGTTTGACGTTCATAAGACTATATATTGAGGTGGTATATGTGTGTTGAATTTTGTACCCCAGTGGTCTGTAAGAAAACACATTAGTGTTTCCACTGTTGGGCCAAAAACGCGAAAGCAAGCATGCTAGTGCATGCCAGGGCCAGTCGCGTTTCCATTGTCACTTCTGGGGCTTGGTCGTTCCTTGTCGGTGCTTCCTCAGGGCCAACGGTCAGATATGTTTGGCCGCCAAATACAGAGATCTGCAAAATGTAATTATTTTAGCCAAGCAAGAGGGATCATATAAATGCATGTCGTATTTTTATTTAGCCCTGACCAGAATAAGAAATTTCACATGAAAGACGTTTACATATAGTCCACAAGAGACATTAATATTTTGAATTTATAGTAATGACCCTGTTTAAAATTTTACATACACTTTATTCTTAATACAGTGTTGTTACCTGAATGATCCACAGCTGTTTTTGTTGTTGTTTTTATGTTAGTTATAGTTGTTGATGAGTCCCTTGTTTATCCTAAACAGTTAAATTGCCCGCTTTTCACAAATTCTTTGGTTTTTCAGCATTTTTGTGTATTTTAACCCTTTCCAACAATGACTGTATGATTTTAGGATCCATCTTTTCACACTGAGGACAACTAAGGGACTCACAGGCAACTATTACAAAAAGTTCAAACACTCACTGATGCTCCAGAAAAAAAAAAAAAAAACTATGAGCCAAGGGGTAAAAAAATTTTGAACAGAAAGATGTGTACATTTTTTCTCATTTTGACTAAATATCTTTTTATCAAAATATCATAAGTTTAATTTAGCCTGATATTCAAGTGCAAAAGGTTTTCACCTCCCGACTCTTATGAAGCATCAGTGAGAGTTTGAACCTTCTGTAATAGTTGCATATGAGTCCCTCAGCTGTACTGCAGAAATGTATATAGAGACACATATTTTCATGAGCCTAGGTTGCTCTATCAGGATACACTTTTGTAGTCCTACAAAGTTGCATTGCAGTCATGTCTCAGCATTATACTTGGCTGCGATAAAGGTGTAGTGCATAATACCATCCATCAGGATGGATTTTTGACACTTGGTGAACTTGAAGCCAGCCACCTAACAATCTATGCCGACATCCAGGCCACTTAAGGGCCACCTAATAAACAGTAGTGGCACCAGGACCTTGGTAGTTTCCAAGGGACAGATCATTTTCAGATTTCACAGCTATCAAATCTCATATTCTGTCGACCATGGTGTCCATAGTATGATGGCCAGTCAGGGTATGCCAGTGGTCCAAATCAGTCATACAAACAAAGACTATTACTGGATACGACATAACAATGAAGAAACTCTCAAACTTCCATGTGGTTATGGATATTTATCCTGTCTGAAGAATTAGTTGTTAATCCTTGTTTTTAAGTTGCTCACAATCTGCTAAATTGTTAAAGGTCAATAATTTAGAAGTTGATTCCTAATCCTAAAACAATGATTGAGCAACATGATTGAGATTCCTACCTATGACCTATGCAGCTCTCAAAGGCCATCATGGTTTTATCTACTTATTTTTTTGTTTCCTGTGCACATTTCCTACTGAAATAGAAAACGCTACATGCTGTAAAGTGCAAGTTGATAGCAGGTGACACTAGAGAGATGGGGCATTCTTAATTCTAAAAAGATTTTTATTAGACAAAAGTTTATGTACCCCCTTGGCAGGACATGAAGTTAAGGATAGACAGACTTTAAATTAAACATCAGTGCTGGATAAAAAAAAATCAGCCTAGGCTGGTTGACTGCTCTTACCTGGTTTAAGCTGGTCAGGCTGGTTTTAGCTGGTGGTCTCCCGGCCTGACCAGCTAAGACTAGCCTGGCCAGGCTGGGAAAGTGGCCAGCTAAAACCAGCCAACCAGCCTAGGCTGGTTTTAGCTGTTTTTTTTTTTTCAGCAGGGATGTTCTGGGACCCACAAAACACCCTAAAATGTGTTCATGTTCTTTGTGTCAAAAGCCAATATACAATGCAAAGCTAATATGCTGTACATGGTCAAAACTTTTGATCTGTCTTTAACCCCCAAGACATTTTTGGGTTTATCCACCCTAAAGCCTTGACAGTTGACCTTTCTGTGGTCCCCTGCTGAAAGAGGTTTTGAAAATTTAAATTGGACATCTTGTCTGCCTTTCCTGACTGAGATGCTAACACCAGTGGGACTGTCTCTGTTATTCTGTAGTTTGTGTAATGTAAGGTAGGTCATCATTGATTGTCCATCATATATAAAAGATGGTTCATAATGTTGAACATCCTGGTGGATGACACCAAGAGCCTCAATAAAACATGAGGCCCCAGCAAGCAAATAAAAAATTCATACGGGAGAAAGAGACAAGCAAGAGAAAGAATGAAAGAAATAAAAAATTCCATAACATTACTGATGGATATTTGCATTAGAAACATCAGGTTTTACACCAGTACTGTCAAAAACATTCCATTTCTTTCCACTGCTTTTCACCTCTTTTCATAGTGTGATCATTTATGTGTGTGTGAGAGCGAGACCGGGGCAGACGAAGGTGCCGAGATAAGTTATCAGACACACTCACATCCTCTAATTACCTTTTAATAGACAACCATTAAAGATTTCTATCATGAACCGTAATTAACCTGGGTCCACTCATATGCCACTCACTTTTATCTCTGTATATGTGTGTCTGTTGGAATCATCCAGAGAAAAACTCTAGAATTTCGAAAAGTTTAAAGTGATTATCTGATTTACAACTTGTCAAGTGATAACCTCAGAAATGAAGCAGGTGTGCAGGGCATAAAATCAGGATCTTGTGGCATAGACGTTCTTTTAACTGCTCTGTCAAAGCATTATATTAACATATAATTTGTTAAACAGTTTTGCTGTTTTTACAGTTTTACTGGCCAATAAAAATGCCTGCCCAGCCTCTGCCTAGATCAGAGTATGTGAGCGATGTTGAATGGAAGCCAAGAAATGAAACACAATGTTAATCCACTTTATACAAGAGTTCTTTCTGGTCCTCAAATCTGATTGACTGAGAAGAGTGTGATATTCTAGTGATATCGGAATTTCAACAATTTCACTCCGTTTGTAGTATTTCTCACAGCGCATGCATGGTGCTCTCGTGAATTTGTGTCGAAGACTAACACGGAAGAGAAGAAATTATTAAATAGTAAAGTCTGTATTTTTGTTTTCTTTGTGCACAAAAAGTATTCTCGCAGCTTCATAACATTATGGTTGAACCACTGATGTCACATGAACTATTTTAATGATGCCCTTACTACCTTTATGGGTTTTGAACATGTCAGTTGCATTACATTGTCTGTGGAGGGTCAGAAAGCTCTCGGATTTCATCTGAAATATCTTAATTTATGTTTCGAAGATGAACAAAGGTCTTACGGGTTTGGAACAATAGGAGGGTTGTTGTTCCCTTAAAGTCCCTTAAAGTTTAGAAATTGAAATAATATGATAACAAAGAGCAGTTTACATTATTAAGCAGCATGATTTATATATTTATTTATTTATTATTTTGTCACAAAAACTTTAAAAGACTGACACCGGAGGCCTTGCACATTCAAAGTGTGCCTTTCACAGATATGCTACTAAAAATGAAAGTGCCAGGATGAACCGAAAGTGCTTTTTGCAGCAATGCTATTAAAAGGGCGTATTTAGTTCGTGCTTTAGTGCTTTAAATAACCTTGTATGAAACTGAGGATGGAAAATCTTTATTTTTATAGTTTAAAGAACCTTTTCTTGCCACAACAAACCTTTGCATAGTTCGTGTTAATGTCAAAGTCTGTTTTTCACGCTGGTAAATGGGGAGCAAGCGAGAAATGGGAAATGTAAAACCCGGAGTGGAGTTCAAGTGGACTTATTATAAAATGCATTAAGAGGGGAAGGGAAATTGCTATTACTCCACTCCACTCACATATCCTGGTCTAGATACGCTTTCAGATATTTCATTACTTTTGGGTCCACATTATTTCGTGACCCATTACCATATGAGCCTCAGCATCATCTCAGTAGAGATGATACTGAGCACATCTGATTATCTGACTGATTTTTTAACACTTGTGCTTGTTGCTTTTATCACAATTATTGATAGAATTGAACATACCTTAAGTATGAAACCATAGCATGTAATTCATAACTCAGGCGTGACTTAAAACTAACTTGATTACAAGAATGTGGAAGGATGTCGGTCTCTAGGCAAATGGTATTGGATTACCAACCAAGTTTCTTAACTGTCTTAACCAAGAATATGTCTTTAGTTCAACAGCTTTCAAAGACTGGTTGTGATTATTACATCTATACTAACAAATATTAGCAAAAATTGTATATTCTGCTTTGTTGTCTGAGTTCTGTTTGTGAAATAATCAGTACATATTACTAGTGGACAGACATAAATTGAAGCCTGAAGCTTATTCACATTTTCCACTATTTTTGTTCCATTTTATTCAGTTTATTCCATTCCCCAACCATTCGTGGTGACAGCCGTAAGATTATTTGAATGAATTTATGTCTGTGCTGGTTTATTTTTGTGGTAGAATCTATTTAAGATAAACCTGACACTAAAAACAAACCAAAACAAAGCTAGTCACTTTACGTGTCATTCAGATTTTTTATTTAGATTTTTTCCCTAGCTAAGCAGGCTGTTTTTAGCCAGAAACTGGCATACTCATATTTTGCTCTGTCTTCTTTTATTCTGTCACACACTCTCCTTTTTTAACATTCATTGTTCCTGTACTTAATAATTCCTTGTAAAACCCACTGACACATATTTTTATAGGGACAGTTCTGGTTGAACTATAAAAATGAAAATTCTGTCATTAATTACTCACCCTCATGTCCTCATGAACCTCAAATAAAATTGTTTTTAATAAAATCTGAGAGCTTCCTAAACCTGCATTGACTGCAATACAACTGACACATTCAAGGCAAAGAAAGGTGGCAAGGACATCGATAAAATAGCCTTTTTTTAAGTTACAACAATATTTTTTGTATGCAAAAAAAATTAAAATGGCAACTTTATTCAACAATTTCTTCTCTTCCGTGTCAGCCTTTGATGCATGTTCACAACACTACCACAATACATTTTTTTTTTTTTTTTTGTACAAAAAGTATTCTTGTAGCTTTATAAAATTCAGGTTAAACTGATATATCATGGACTATTTTAACAATGTCCTTACTAGCTTTCTTGGCCTTGAACGTGTCATTTGCATTGTTGTGTATGCAAGGAAGAAAGCTCTCAGATTTCATCCAAAATATCTTAATTTGTGTTCCAGAGATGAACAAAGGTCTTACAGGTTTGGAACAACATAAGGATGAGTAATTAATGATAATTTTGGTATCTGCCTAATAAGTATTAATAAACAGCCAATACACATGCTAGTAATATGCATCATAATAAGCAACTAGTTAATACTGAGAATTGGTCCTTAAAATAAAGTGTTACCATTTGCATTAAAACATGCTTGCTGTGCTCAGACGTTAGGGCTGCACGCGTGCGCCCGTGCATACGTGAGTTGGCATCTTTGTTTAGCCGCTCTCTGAGAGTTAGCGCGGGTCAACCCGGTAGATTAGAACAGAGCTGGGTCAGTCTCCGACGTGGAACAATTTAGCCGTGTGAAAAATGAATTACTCTCGAAAATGAAGTGACAGACGGAGGGGAGGAGAGGTGAGGTACGAACCCCCAACACTCCAGAGAGGAGAGGGAGGTGCCAGGCCGAGCGCGACCCAGAGCAGAGAGTCTGTGTGGGGGTTGATTGAGAGGGCAGGGTCGGTCATCTTTCTGGCTGGATAATTTGGTTTTGACAGCAGCTGTTGCATAGCCCCGTCCTGCCCCTATTAAAGAGGAGAGACGGGGCTGATTATACGCACACAGGGCGCCACACACCTCCTCTGTCACTGTCACTGTTCTGCTGGTGATCATGCAGCGGTGACGCAGATGAATTTTTGGACCCAAAAATGAAAGCTCTCTTCATCTACTCACCCACACATAACTCCGAACATGTGGAATGCAAAAGCAATGTTCATGCTGCTCTTTTACGTATACTAAAAGTGAATAGTGACGAAATGCTATAAAACTCCAAAAATGGACAAAAGCTGTCTTCACTTTTAAAAATAAGGGTTCTTTAAAGGAATAGTTCACCCAAAAAAGAAAATTTGCCCATGATTTCCTAAGTGTATTTGATTTTCTCCTTCCAGATGAACACAGTCAGTGATTTGAGTTTCTAATTCTAAAAATGTAAATATTTTTGTTACAAAAACCCATGGATCCACTTCAAAAGACATGTGTTAACCCCCCAGAGGCATATGGGTTAGTTTTACAATGGATATATGTGCTTTTTGGAGCTTCAAAAAACAGCCTCTATCCACCACTATTATAAAGCTTGGAAGAGCCAAGATCAATTTTATATTTGTATGAAGAAGAAAGTCATATACACCTAGGATGGCTTGTGGGTCAGTAAAGCTTAGGGGAATTTTCATTTTTGGGTGAACTATTCCTTCAATGGTATCAGTGGTTTCAAAACAAACATTTAAAGGAATAGTTCACCCAAAAATGAAAATTATGTCATTAATTACTCACCCTCATGATGTTACAAAAGTGTAAGACCTTTGTTAATCTTCAGAACATCCGAGAGCTTTTTGACCCTGCATAGACAGCAACACAACTACCACGTTCAAGACCCAGAAAGGTAGTAAGGACATTGTTAAAATAGTCCATGTGATATCAGTGGTTCAACCATAATTTTAGGAAGCTATGAGAATATGTTTTATGTGCAAAGAAAACAAAAATAACGACTTTATCGAACAATTTATTTTCTTCCATGTCAGTATTTGACTTTTTTTTCCCTGGAACAGATGAAAGAATAGATGGTATACAGATGTATTGTACAATAATTACTGTTTTTACATTATTTTAAGGGGTAGGTTTAGAGATGGGGTAGGTGTAGATGTTAATAAAACACAATCTAATAGGTAGAAAATTTAATCTATTGTTAGTTTCTTGCTGCAGCTATAACAACCACGTTTTATGTGCCATTGGTTTTGTAGGTGTCACCACAGTTCTGACTTGAAATGTCTGTTGAGCGGCACTATAACTTTAATGCTCTGTGACATTTTAAAATAAAAAACGTACCATCTGCACTACACCTAAACCTACCTGATAGTATGAACAAAGCAAATGTGACATTAAAACGCAAATGCAAGCATGCCGTTTTAGCTTGTTTTTTGATTTCTCATCTTTCAGCTCTTTCATCGTGAGTCATATTTTTCACAGGATTCGTACCCAAAGATTCCGCATCCTAAGCCCAAATCTATGCCTGCTGAGCTACTGAACAAGCTTGAAACATCCAGTGTTCTTACAATTTGTGCTACACTTTCATGTACACTTATACCCTTAAGCAGTGGTTCTTAAACTTTTTTGGTTGTGCCCCCCTTTAAACCTAGGACTGCACAATCAATCAAAGGCGATTGTCATGCGCATTTTGTCAGTAAACCTGGTTGTGTAATCAGTAGTAAATCTGCAGCACCTGCATTCAGATGGAGCAGCATGTACTACACAGAGCCGTAGTTCACAGAAAAGCTACACTTAATCACGTTCATTATCGCAGACAATTTAATTGCGCGATTATGAAATTGAAAGTAATTGTTCGTGATAATGACAGCTGTTTGCGTAGCTTCTCAGTGAACTACGGCTCTGTCCAGACATCTTGCTACATCTGAAAGCACGTAAAAAAATCACATTTAATAACACGTTTTTACTCCAAACTCAGTTCATAACATCAGTTGAGTGTTTGAAAAAAGCAGCCCTATTTAAACCTTTAAAAAAAAAAGAAAAACTGCCGCCTGCCTGGGGTCTGTGCAACTTCATTTAAGGCTTTTCTCTTCCCTTTCACATATCGGTCTGTCTCCCATTCTAAGTTACATCTATTGACTGTTTACTGTTTTATTTCTTTTATTTTTCTGCTGATGGCCCGCGCTCCCCATGCAATACTCGTGCACACCCACCCCCACCTGGTGGGCATGCCCCAGACTTTGAGAACCACTGCTTTACAGTATTAAAAATACAATGCAGTTTTGGTAGCATAATCTAATAGGTAGCATTATTTGTCAGAACACCAGAAAGCAAAAAAATATGGAGCTATTTTTGCTGTTTTACCACCTCTAGTGTTCATTTCTGTTGGAAACTGCAGCAAAATGTACGTATTGGTATATATTTCGCATCTTGCAAAAAAGCTCCCACAGGTACGTTTTCACCATGAGACTAGGTTGGTAGTATCAACACAATAGAAATATTTAATATTTTAAATATCACAGTATTCATCAATACTAATATATTGTGACACTCCGAACTCAAGTCATTTTTGGAAATTGACAGCCCCTGGTTACCATTCACTTTCATTGAATATATTCATTGCCATTGTATTTCACTTGTAAATGTTCATATTTGAATGAACTTCTTAAGTCTGAACTTTTGGGCATCTGATGCTGGAGGGCAGCGGTGTGTGATATCACTCATCTAACTGAACAACTTAATTTGTTTCCTTTTTCCTCTCTCTCATTCTCTCTTTTTTTTCTCTCAATCTATCTGACGGGCGGGCTGTCTAGACTGTAATTAATTTTAGACGTTCCTATCTCTAGGAACAACATGCATTATTGGATAAACATACACCCTGATACCAAAAGCCAATGCGCAGGTTTAATGATATGAAACTGAGTGTGAGTGAAAAGCTCCAGACTAGCATAACTAATGGTGGAAACACAAATTAAGATATTTTTGATGAAATCCAAGAGCTTTCTTGCCCTGCATAGACAGCAACACAACTACCACGTTCAAGACCCAGAAAGGTAGTAAGAACATCGTCAAAATAGTCATTGTGACATCAGTTGTTCAACTGCAATTTTATGAAGCTGTGAGAATACCTTTTGTGTGCAAAGAAAAAAAAAAAAAAAAAAACAATGTCCTTACTACCTTTCTGGACGTTAAAACACGTTGCGTTGCTGTCTATGCAGGGTCAGAAAGTTTGGATTTCAACAAAAATATCTTAATTTGTGTTTTCCGAAGATGATCAAAGGTCTTACATGTTTGGAACGACACAAGGGTGAGCACTTAATGATATATATATATATATATATATATATATATATATATATATATATACAGTTGTTTTTTTTTTTTTTTGGTTGAACTATCCTTTTAATTATACTCACATATTATTACATAAAATAAATACAAACATTCCATATGTCGTCATGTCATCACTTTGACTATGACAGGCTTCCAGCTGCAATTTTAATTATCTTTTCTTATTGAATGTGTCTGTGCACTTGTAAGCAAACCCATCAAGCAGATTGAAACACCTTCCCTGACCACTTTTTGTCATGCCAAAGAGAAGCAACGTAAATCGTTTTAGCTCAGACTATGCAATCACACAAATCTTTTGTGAAGACACATATGCTTGATCTAGTGAAGATCTAGAACATTCCACATGCATCTTACTGCAGACTGACACACCATGGGGAGGTAAAGGCTTTTGTAAAGGATTGTGGGTAATGATCATTACACAGTTTGTCAGCGCTAAAACTATCTATTATACTGATGACAGCTCTTAAAGGAAGTCAGCAGTGTGTGTGTATAGCAAAGTGTTCATTCTAACAGTATACAATATGTTCAGTGTCACCACTGAAGTACACAAGTCAATTGAACGGTTTTACCTTTAAAATGTTCTTGCTTAATCAACCTGTTTTGATGGACAAAGTGTTTGAAAATGTGGACCACATGTAAGCTGATTTTTTTTTTTTTTTTTTTTTTTTTTTTTAATTAAGAAAACCTTGAACAAGCCTATATATATATATATATATTTTTTTTTTTTTTTCTGACTAAAATGGTAAAGATCTACTTTTGACTTGAACTTAAATATGTAAATGTTAAAGATATTTTTATAACAGTGTTCTGCTTTGCCCACCTACACATGTTGACATGGCTTACCTTCAGTCATTTTAAATGAAATGAACTTGAATTAGAATGTAAATGCTCACATTTAATGGGAATTTTACTACCAAGCAGAAATTAAACAGTTCTTGTTGGGCATATGGATTGTCACTGATACATAAATGTATTGACCACCTCTAAAACATAAATCATTTCATGTCTTTAGAAACCCTGTTCTTAAGTACATAGAATATTGACTTAATTGATGGAATTAAAAATATTAAATGCATTACCTTCAGTGCACTTAAGTCCATTTACCTAATTTGACATTGAAATGGTTACGTTAGCTGTGTTTAATATATAAATTGATATTTCATATTTATTCAGCTTCAGTAATAATTATGCAAATTAATTCATTTGTGTTCAGAGTCCCATCATTGGGTTCTAGGAATTCCAGTTCCAGTCCCATCTTTAAAAAGAGGACAACGAATTCACAAATATTGCTATGACACATGTGAAAGCTTTCTATTTGTTAGCGTTGTTTGTTTCAGTGTTTATCCAAATGTAAATCTAGCCTTGAAATATTGTGGGTCAAGAATGTTTTGTTTTCTAATACTGTCCATAGAGTGAGAGAAAGAGAGATTGGTCAAAGTAAATGTAAGAGTAGCAAGGGGAAACTAGGGTTATACAGTCTTAAACAACTGGTAAATTATTTATCATAGTGATAGTACAGAGTACAGAGTGACTTCTAAATGTAGGAGTTCACCTGCTGTTGGCCTGTCTGTACAGCTCTCAGTCCTGCAGACTGCTGGATTTGGCCTTAATCCTAAATAGACTGGTCACTTTTTTTTCTTTGAATATTTTGACCAGTTATCATCACAACCAAACTAAATGCATGCAGATACACTTGAAGCGATGGATGGATGGATGAATAGATACAACTGACATACTTAGATCCACTTTGTTACATCAAAATAAGACTTAAAAATGTCTGTGACCAATATTTACCGAGCTTTAATGACTGATGACCCGATGCATTAAGGATGGAACAGTATTCTAAAGTGTTACCAGTTACAGTTATTGAGCATTATTGTGTGTTGAGAGTTTGTAAATAGAAATTAAAAACAGTAAAAAAAATAAATAAATAAAAATTGAAAAAGTTTTTATTTAGAAAAAAAAAAAAATCTCGGTTTCACTTTATTTTGATGGGCCTTTTACAACATTCTGTTTACTACAAGTAACATTGCACCTATATATTTACTGTCATTAGAGTATTAGTAGACTGGTAGGGTTAGGGTTAGATTAAGTTGACAGTAGATTATGCTGACTGTAGGCAAGACACAATTTTCTTGGTAACACACATGCTGGACAAGACATGGGCCAAACAAGTTTATCTTAGTCTCATCAGACCACAGGACATGGTCCCAGTAAATCATGCTCTTGGACAGGTTGTCTTCAGGAAACTGTTTGCACACTTTCTTGTGAGCCAGCTTCAGAAGAGTCTTTCTTCTAGGACGACGGCCATGCAAACCGACTTGTTGCAGTGTGTGACGTATGGTCTGAGCACTGACAAAGCTGACCTTATAATTCTGCAACCTTTAAAGCAATGCTGGCAGCACTCATGCATCTGTTTTTTGAAGCCAGGTTCTGCACCTGATGCACAGAACGAGTATTCAACTTCGTTAATCGACCCTTGCAAGGCCTGTGCTGAATGAAACCCATCTTGGAAAACCTTGGTATGACCCTGACCACTGTAGTGTAACTCGGTTTTTAGGGTGTTACTGAACCTCTAATAGCCTTGGCTGTCTTTGTGGAGAGCAACAATTCTAATTCTCAAATCCTCAGAGAGTTATTTGCCATGAGGTGCCATGTTGAATATCCAGTGTGTGTCAGTATGAGATAATTGTACTTAAAGCACAAAATTTTAACTGCTCTAATACAAGATGCACAACTTTTGTATGGTCCTGTCAAGCAGACAAAAACATAAACATGATGAATAGAACACGTGGCTTTGCATGGCTAAACAACATACTGATGTTATCACTTAGGGTGTACTTACTTTTGTTGCCAGCTATTTTGACAATAATGGCTGTATGTTGAGTTATTTTCAGAGGACAGTAAATCTATACTGCTATACAAGCTGCACATTGACTATTCTAAAATATATCCAAGTTTAATTTCTATAGTATTGTCTCTTGAGAAGATATACTAAAATGGCTGCTGAAATGTGAGGGGTGTACTCACTTTTATGAGATACTGTATGTGAAACTGGGTTTGACAGTTTTCACTCAGAAAACTTTTTTAGTGTAAACGCACATACACACATACAAATACACAGACATACACACCAAGATGTTATTCTGAAAAGTCCCGCTTCCTCCTTCCATGTCTCATTAAAAATCATCACAATCGCTTCTGCTGTATATTCGTTCTTTGCCATATTTTTGTAATGATTTTTTGCACTTCAAACTCTTTAACCTGTTGCATTCTGTAATTTCTTGTTCGGTAACACTTCATTTAACTTAACAATTACCTTACTAACTATTAATAAGCAGAAAATTAGGAATGTATTGCGGGACAAGTCGTAGTTAATAGTGAATAAATGTTCCCTATTCTAAAGTGTTACCCTCTGTTCAAATTTTTAGTGATTTGCTGAGGGAAATCATAACCATAACAAGCTGTATATTGCAGAAAAGCACAAGTTGTCTACTGTCAGGAGCAAAAACGGTTCAAGAGTTACAGTAACATGAATGCATCTTGGTTGGATGTGTCAGCAATGAATGACACAGCTGGTTTAATAGGGTTGGGATATTCTTTTAAGTATTTTCATATCAAAATTAAGTTTAGGTATTATTAATAGAAATTAATGATGTTTTTACTATATTTTACTATATTCTATTTTTTCCTGCTGGTGTTTGTTTATCTGTCATTGTTATGTCAGCATACAGTGAATTTGATTGGATTTGTGTATTTTTTCAATTTTTGAAGCACCCAGATACACACACACACACACACACACACACACACACACACACGCAGTGCACACAGATAGCTGGGTGCCCTGTGCGGTAATCAGGTCCACGATTGGAGCGCAAATATAAATTGATGGATTGTGGATGAGCGCGTGAGCCGTGGCATCTCCATGACGATAACACCCAATTTGACTGACAGGTGGCACTGCATCGTGCCGTTTACCAATCGGAGGCCATCAACAAACTCATCACAGACGAATTGGAAAAAAAGAAAAGAAAACATCAATGCAATTGGAATGAAAAAAGTAGGATGGTTGTGGAGGGAATGCATATGGCTACTTTTTATTCATGGGTTTACGCTGCAATATCGGTCAGGTCAGCAGAGCAGAAGAGAAACACACGTTCATTTTCAAATCCCGCCCGTCATTCTATCTTGTCCAGCTGTGATAGCATGCTAATGCATAGAGACGCACATTCACTACAGCAGGAAAGAGTCTTATCTCCGCATATTAATGTCCATATCAATATATGCAGTTCAGATAACCATTCTATATGCTGCTGAAAAAAATCATAACTTAATTGTTCTATGGACTAATTCATATCTATCAAAGCATGTTTCCTTATTGCCATTTAAAATCACCCCAACATTAACTACTTAAACAGTTAACCTACATGTATATGGCCTTTTCTTTTATTAATACTAATACAGTATGTGTTAATATCAGGGTTATTAGAATTACCTAAAACTAAAACCATTAAAAAAAAATTTAATGTCTCATGTACTACAGCTATAAGCTCTTTAAGACAGCAATATCCCCGACATTGTACGATTCTGTAGCATGATCATGAATTCATCATTTTTAGAGCTTCAGGGTATTTTTTATCCATTGGAACTGTCAAGTATCTGAGAAGATTATTTAACTAATAAGCCTCTAAATGTATCTGGCAATACTGAAATCAATAAAGATCTGAGAATTTACTGTAGCTGCGCAAAAATAAATAAATAAAATAAAATAAAAAAAGGGAGGGAAAAAAAGCATGACAGCTGCTCTCAGATACTCAGTTACTTTTAATGTTACACCTCATTTCCCACTGAATACATGCCATTCAGTTGCCAGAGGCTACGGTCTGTTCTGCTCATTCCAACTCTGTGATATAGCAATATTTAAGGTATCATAAAATGTTCAATTATAAACTTTAAATATCAGTATGCTTCAGGGGCCTACAATAACCATTCATGTAGCATTTGTGAGCTATGACTGAGAGCAAAAAAAAAAAAAGGGTGAAAGAATGAGGCTGAATTAAAGTGTCAATATCACTCTTAAGCAAATTGTTACTATTTGAAAATGAGCAACGAATCAATACCAACTCGGGCCCTAATTCATAGGCTCTGGTAACAGCAATTCTCTCAAGTGATTTTGTACTGAATACAGGCAACTATCACCTATAAACCAATCTGAGAAGATTTCATACCTGACTCATGCATTTTGAGTACATGCAATTGTTTCATTTTGTGAAATCATAGGCCTTCATTTATAAGGCTGTTGATTTCGTGATCCCTCGTTGACATTGTCATGATAACAGGGAAGAAAATGTGACGAGTAGCAAGATATTTAAGTGCAGACCCTGCAATTTTCCAACTACAAAGTGATGCCTGCAGTTGTCAGTTTGCAGAAAGGATTCCCACCCCCTATTCTTGAGTGAATCTTTTTTTTTTTTTATTTGGCTCAGAAAATACAGAATATAAAGCAAGAATTTCCTTTTAAATCGTAACACTTTCATGGACTACAAAGGGAAGTTTTAAAACAATGCATTGGGAGATAGAAAGAGTCATAAAGATATTGGCTAGTAACTAACTAACTAAAAGGTAATCAGCTAATGAAATTATTCACAGACTTACTGCTTTCATGTCAGTTTAATTTATTTGTTTACATGTGCAAGTTTAATGCTGTCATCTTAACGATTTAGGTTCATTATAATATAATATAAATTAGCAATATTACACGATAACAGTGCGATATTACTGTATATCAGCATGGCTGTGATTCGGCCATAGGTCTAATGATGAAAATATACCTGCAGGAACTTTTTCGCAGGACACAAAATATGTACTGTCATGTACATTTCGTGAAACATGTGGCGCTTAAAAAAAGTCCTCAATATTACCTCATCTAGTGTATTGATTCATTATAAGCTTTTATATATATGTGTATTTAAATTCATACCAAAGACTTATGCACTCTCTTTCTCTACATTATGAAAAATATTATAACAGTGAAATTCCTAATAGTATTTCCAAATTGCAATAGCCTATGTTTCCCTATTTAAACAACAGCGGTTGAGTAAGTGCATCTATTCATTGATCACAATCGCAAACAATACAGTCAAGATCTCATAACAGAGCTGATTGAGTGACACTTCCCTTTTGATCGCTAAACTCCAGCTCAGCGGCGGCGATGGCGCTTCTGCAATGAGGAGCGAGCGTGTGTGCACAGTTGCCAGATCACATAAAATATGCAAAACAACGGGCATAAAATGTATCCTTGTAACAACGAAGCTCTGATTTGGGGATTTGAACTCTTGATATCTGGCAACCACACTCATGAACGCTCACGTAGTAGAGGCGTTTACAGCAGTGTGCAATAACATTTTCTCCTTTTTGTTTTAGCGAAAATTGCAGAGAGAGGTTTTTGTCAATTATACATTTTAGTCAATTGCATATTGAGTAGCTTTCATTTATTGACCATTGTTGTCTCATCTTCGTCTCATCTTAGTCATAGGAAAAATGGAGCATTTTTCGTCATAGTTTTCATTAACCAAACTGACACTAGTCTCCATTTTGCTAATGTTTGAAAAAATACCCTCCACCATCTCACGTCTCGTGCGTAGTAACACGTAGGTTAACGTAATATTAGATGTCCAATACGTTATTTTGGGAAAGTATGCTTATATTCGAATATTCAATATTCACGATATTTTCAAATTTTACATCGTCGTCAAAATTATAACGATATTATCACTAATATGTGATATATCGTCCAGCCCTTGCTCTCTGTATTATGTATAGTATTATGAGAGAGAGATGGACTGAGTGTGTGTGATTACTTGCATCTAATACGGCATTTATTCTTTAGGTCAATCATATAATCACAATAAAACATTAGTTTTAATGTCCGCTGAGAAAAGCGATATCTTTGTCATACTATCCTTTCATCTGTTAAGGGTGATTTCGATGAAAGCACTGCTCAGTGTTGTTGAAAGGCAAAATAACTTCCTTGTTTACAAAAGCGTTGCAGGCTCTTTCAATATAAGTCTTTATAACTGACACACTCATAAAAGCAGTCTCTTTTTGCCATCAAATGGCTGAATAATGCGAATAAAATCACCATCAATAATACTGTTATTTATATAAAATTGTATAGAAACATCAGTGCTAGTTCCAGCAGATCTGGCCGAGGTAAGTCTGCTCTCAGTGGGTTCATGAGTGCTGAACGTACATTCTTGCCTAAAAAACTCTTAAAACTACATTCCGTGACACAAAACTATTATTTATGATTAAAACGATGGTGGATTTGGGTATGAGAGTGAATACAAACAATGAAATGGTTGAAGTTCTGATATCGCTAGAATATCACACTCCTCTCAGCCAATCAGATTCAAGGACCAGAAAGAACTGTTGTCATTACCCCAGTCTTCAGTGCCACCCGATCCTTCAGAAATCATTCTAATATGCCGATTTGCTGCTTAAGACACATTTCTTTTAAAAAATTAAATGTAGTTTAACTATTTTAAATAATGAGTAATTTGTACCTTACTTCAATGTAGGTTTCCTAAAACTTCATAAGATAAATTAGCGACATGAGTGAAATAGCAAGTAGGATTTGAGAAATGCATAGATAGACACATGCTATTCTGAGGATTTCATCTTAATGCAGGGGTCAAATAACCAGACATCAGATAATGACCTCATCACTACGTGCCTTAAAGCTAACTTGTGAATGCCGTGTCATCAGTGCGCGTTGTGTTTTCTCGCATGCGTCTGAACTAGCTGAAATATGAAAGGTCATCTCCATTAACAACTGCATTTTCTTAATGTCAGTGCTTTTAAGAGCCCCCTGCGAAAGCACACCTCTGAAAGCCAAGCGTCATTTTATCACTGCAGACGGGTATAGACTGTGAGTTATAGTGTGGCAGCTTGTCAAGCCAGCGTAAAATGGACGTTAATGACATTAATGGCCTTTTACTTTAAGTGCAAGGGAAGACATGAATGTTCAGGTCAAGGTATTTTTTTTTTTTTTTTTATAATAAGACTCTTAAAAAGAAACAGTCTTCCAAACCCTATGTAATTTGAATGAGTGTAAATCATATATGGATATAAACTGATGTATAAAAATTTAGCAGACACCAAAGTGACTTAAAAATGAGAACATTACAAACAGTTTGAAGTAATAAAAAAGGGAATGAATAATAGTTCCAATATTTTTGAGATTCTTCAGTAATATAATATATTTCCATATAATATATTTCCATATATGTAAGCTTAATGAGCATTCCGATATTTAAGATGAAATCCGTTCTAACTATCCTTACGTGATCGTGTAAGTACATGTTTGATTCATGAACAAATAGTTTTAATCTTTTTAATAAAGCAGTTTAGAAATTGTTTTTCCTCCATAGCCTCTCTGAGGTGTGTGTGTGTGTGTGTGTGTGTGTGTGTGCGTTCACTCGTCTTGTTTTTGAAGTTTCTTTTTTTATGGTTTCATATTATGAAGGGTTTGCAATGTCTTTGAAATCTCACAAAACAGATTACTGCCAAAATAGTGCCAGAACAGTCCCAGCCCCAAGAAAATCTTGGGTCTCTATAAATGTCTTGTCATTTCTCAACGTTAAAGGAAAAAAAAAAGATTTCTCTACTCAAATCCTGTCGAAATGTCACAACACTAAGTTTTCAGCCCCTTAGAAGCTTTTGTGATAAGAAATAAAAAAAGACAAACTGATTCTTAAACAAGAATCAACATTTCAGTGCACAACATCTTTTTCTTCTGTATTTCAGGAAAAAAAAAACAAAAAAAACTAACATTTCACATAGTTTCGAACTAAAGGAATTGAGACACAGTAGTGATGCCTGATTCATGATGAATTGCACAAAACTATTCATTTTGTAGACTGATCAGATTGGAATGCGAGTAGTATTTGTCTTGAAATATGTGAAAAATACATTTTCCTGAAATAAATTATTATAAATAATTTTTAATTATTATTCATTTATATGTAACGCTTTATTTTGATAGTCCACTTTAGACTTTAAACTAACAGTAAGTAACTTTGCAACTACATATAAACTAGCAGTCAGAGTATTAGCAGACTGTCTGCTTAATATCTTTGATACATCACTTTATTTTGATGTGTCTACAACATACTGACTACAAGAAACTTTCCAAGTGTATGTCAACGTATTCTACTAACCCTAAATCTAACCTAAAGTAACAGTATACTCTGAGAGTTAGTAAACATGTAGTTTATGAGTTACTTGTAGTTGGTAGAATGTCTAAAGTGGACTACCAAAATAAAGTGTAACCAGTTTATTTATTTATTTATTTATTTATTTATGTTTATTTTAAATGAAAGTCAAAATGATGGTGTATCTCTACTTTTGATACATGTATGTGCTTTAAGATGAAGGAAGTGCTTTAAAAGAGTGCTTCAGTGTTATTTTGGTGTTATTTGCATATTACTTGTTGTATTTATTAATGTTTTGACTAAATGTGCAGCTTTAAAATTTTTGTTTAAGTTTTAAAAATGTTATTTGCTTTAGTTGTTTTAATTTGATAGTAGTTTTTATTTTTTTTAGTTTTTTATATGTTTTTTGTTGCTACCTGATCTCATGACGGAAACATACCTGATGTGAAATATGCACCAGTAGGTCCATTTCACTGCAGTTTCCAACAGAAATGTCCACTAGAGGCGGTAAAACACATTTTCATACACAGATATGATTACAGCTCCGTATGTTTTGCTTTCCGGACATAACAAGCTGGCACGAAAATGGACTTAGGATGCGGAATCCTTGGGTACAAAACCCATCAAAAACATGACTCATGATGAAAGACCTGAAAGATGAGAGATCGAAAAACAAGTTAAAACGGCATGCTTGCAATTGTGTTTTTACGTCATGTTCATTTTTGTTCACGGATAAGTTTAGGTGTAGTGCAGATTGTACGTTATTTTAAAACGTAAGCCACTCAGTGGACATTTCAAGTCAGAACTGCGGTGACACGTGCAAAACCAACTTCACATAAAACATACCATATGTACATTCATCTGTTCCAAAAAAAAAAAAAACAGAACACTCTCAGTGGACATTTATGTTGGAAACTTTGGTTATTATTGTACTTCAACTTGCTTATTTCAGTTGAATGCTAAAGTTAATTTCTCATTTTTAAACTATTTCAGCTTTATTTCAATAAGTAAAAACATTTTATACTTTAAGGTTTAGTTAATAACACTTTTTGCACCACTATTTTATTATGTATTTATTATTTATTGAACTGAATATTTTAACAGTTTAACGTTGTTTGTTTGCAAATCTATGGACATGCAAATCAGGATCGGCAGCAGTTTGTTTGTTCTAAAAAACTCTTCTTTTTCTACAGGTGTTCCTCAAGGCTCACTTCTCAGCCCATTTTGTTTTTAATTAAGTTATACTTACATATCAATCACTTTTTTTGGTAGACAGATAAATCTTCCTGTCAACATTCCTTATAATTATGACATATTCCATTGGCACATTTCAGTAAATCTTCTTGATTGGCGTCCAATGATCTCAACCCATCTGTGCTGAGCTAATTGTTTTCCTAAACTGATCTAAAGTGGGAAATAGGCACCGCAAGCAGTATCTCTCTGAAACAGTCCTCCTTAAGACAGATCAGGGAAGGAGTTCTGACCCAGCATCCTCTGAGCACCCTTTGGTTAAGTGCTTAGCTTAAGGCCATTACAGCAGAACTCCTCTCTAACTAAGAGACTGAAATAACATCCATTTGATAATCTACAATAAGCTCTTCCTAAAAGAGGCGCAGCACAAGCCAACCCTGAATGTCATCAATGAAATTAATGCAGATTAATGTACGAGTTTGTGAGTTTGAAGTAAGACCTAATTGTTTCCAGATGTGATGCTGCCTGCTCCAATCCAAGTATCGGATACTTGTGGAAATGATCTATGGCTACTCTGTTGTGATATTCATCATGAAACATTTCTGTTTGGGTTTATTAACCATGTCTGACTGGCAGCTTACAGCAGTGGGTTGCCATGTGAAGTTTATATGCCAGTCTCAGCCTCCGATGGCACGCCCTCCAACCGCCCACAGTCCGTTAACTAACCGCCTGACACAAAACTGGAGAGTACTTCTACAATCTGGCAGTCTTGTCTGGAAACCAAGTCGTGTTTACAAGGTACCAGGTGGATAAAATGAGTACTTTTGAGGGAGAACTAATCACTGGGTTTAAGTTTGCCACTCAGTGGCATCAAACATTTGTTTGAGGCACTTATTAGCATGTTAACTAGATTCATTCTGCTGAAGTTATAACTATAAATAAAATTCTATGCGAATTACCCTTTTTTCCACTAACTGCTAAAAAAGAGTGTTCTATTAAGAAACTACATATGATTAGCATTAGCATTGTAATGATAGTACTGATGCAATTTTTCATTATTATAATAAATTATCTAGGAATTTATTTGGCTTGTTTATCACTAAAACGAGTCTGATCTCATGACGGAAACGTACCTTTGGGAACGTTTTCGCAAGGCGTGAAATACATACCGCATTGTACATTTTGTGACATATTTGATGTGGCATTAAAAGTGTTACGTTTTTTTGTTTTGTATGTGTCACCACAATTCTGACTTTAAATGTCCATTGAGTGGCGCTATAACTCTAATGCTCCCTGATGTTTTAAAATAACGTACCATCTGCACTACACCTAAACCTACCTGATAGTATGAACAAAAGTGAGCATGCCATTTTAGCTTGTTTTTCAATCTTTCAGGTCTTTCATCGCAAGTCATGTTTTTGATGAGATTTGTACCCAAGGTAAAGTCATTCGCAGGTTTTTGCGGAATTCAGTTGCAATCTAAACTAAACCTGTTTGAAATATTAAATATGGCACCAGTGAAATACACTGTCAATGATAGTAATGTTAATCAGAAGACCACAGGAGTACTACTGCGGAATCAGTAACAATTTTGTGACTAATTTTATCCATTAGCGGTTCATTAGTGTTCTAAAAGCAAATTGTTTGCAAATTTAAGGACATCCAAATCAGAATAGACAGCATTTTGTTTGTATTAAATATATATATATATATATATATATATATATATATACATACAGTTGAAGTCAAAAGTTTACATACACCTTGCAGAATCTGCAAAATGTTAATTATTTTAGCAAAATAAGAGGAATCATGTAAATTGCATGTTATTTTTTATTTAGTACTGACCTGAATAAGATATTTCACATAAAAGACATTCACATATAGTACACAAGAAAATATAACAGTTGAATTTGTAAAAATGGCCACATTCAAAAGTTTACATGCACTTGATTCTTAATACTGTGTTGTTACCTGAATGATCCACAGCTGTTGTTTTTTTTTTTTTGTTGTTGTTGTTTGTTTAGTGATAGATGTTCATGAGTCCCTTGTTTGTCCTGAACAGTTAAACTGCCTGCTGTTCTTCAGAAAAAAATCCTGTAGATCCCACAAATTCTTTGGTTTTCCAGCATTTTTGTGTATTTGAACCCTTACCAATAATGACTGTATGATTGAGATCTGTCTTTTCACACTGAGGACAACTAAGAGACTCATATGCAAATATTACACAAGGTTCAAATGCTCACTGATGCGCCAGAAGGAAAAAAACATGCACTAAGAGCCAGGGGGTGAAAACCTAGCCTTTATTCCAAGAGCCTGATGAACTAGAGTAAGAAATAAACAATATCAATATAAGAACATTTTAAGTTAGATTGACTTTAACATGGCATGCTGAATTAGAACATTCTGTCAAACTATAGGGTGCATGTGCCTAAATAATACATTATATATCCTAACTAGGAATCAACCATCTTTGCGTGTGTGGGTTATTTTACAAAAATAAACATATAGCAAACAAACCAATAAATAAACCTTTTGAGGGAACATGACCTGGAACTCCACTAAAACAGTTCACGCTTCAACCCCCCCAATGTTCAAGCCAAAACTACACCCTAGTATATATATATATATATATATATATATTTATAGAGGTGTTCCTCAAGGCTCAGTTCTTGGCCCACTTCAGTTTTTTTTTTTTTTTGTTTGCCTTTATTATTATAGGACAGTATAGCATTGACAGGAAGTGAGGTGGGGGAGAGGGGGGGACTCTGGATCCCCATATATGTTGTCGGACTGCCCATAAGGCTTTTGGCGCAGACGGCCCATTTCTGTTTCTGTTTCTAATATGGTTCTTGTGGGTCAGATTATTTAACAGCATGTCTTAAATTTCCATGGCTTAAGTATCTTTTCCTTCCATAACAAACTACATTAATGATCAACAAGAAAAAAAAAAAAAAAAAACTAACTTTTTGACAATAAATACTGACAAGATTGCAATCTTGTTAGTTGGCCTCAAACAACTTAATTCTACTCAGTCAGATTCCTGATTAGATATTAATAGTGTCTTGGTGAGGCCTCACCAACTATCCAAATTTGGGAGTGACATTTGATTCCTTGCTTAGTTTTGAAGCCCATGTTAACCACCTCTTCACCTCATGCTCGACTTCATTGGCTTTCCGTTAAGTACCGCATCCAGTTTAAAATTCTACTCTTGTTTTTTTTTAAGCCTGTTGAATGGAGTTGCTTCATCCATACACTGTGCATACACTCTAATCTGCAGATACCTATCTGTTAGAATACATTTATTTATTTGCTTAAATATATATATATATATATATATATATATATATATAAATACGCCATCCTACATCTTTGGACAGAATACTTTTTATATAGGCCTACTCTAAGCACAAAAATAGCTGTGTGAGAGTGACACAGCATGAATTGACTGATTTTGGAGAGCCTATGATTTCTGTCACAGGTGCAGCGTTATTTGCGTTGGCTATTGTGTGAATGTTAATTAAATGTGTGTTGTATCCAGGAGCTTTAGCTGGTAATCCCTGTTTAATTGTATGTGTGCATGTGTGTGTGTGTGGTTCAAACCTCACAATGCCGTTTATAAGGGCATAGCATGTACTGGCGATACGTGAGGGAGATGGAATATTATTGGCGATATATATGTGTTTGTGTGTGCACACGTGTGCATCCCTGCCCACTCTTGTTTGCTTGTGTGCGATGGTGTGCCAACATAGCCCACAAAGGAATGTTTCCAGGGTTGCCAAAACCTGAACAGAAAACAGCTGCTGTCAAGTGTGTACTTGTGTGTTTGTGTGTGCTAGCGTGTATGTGTGTGCGTAAGCATGCTCAGAAAACTACCCACTGCAAGAATACACAGCCTCTCACAGACCGCTGGTTTTCTGCATGGGAGCGCAGCATCTGAAATGGCTGTCACCGCGGGATAATGAGGCCTGTTGTTAAACAGGTCTCTCCGCGCATGTGTGCGTATTTGTGTGCGTATGTTCGTACGGATCCCTGTGTGTAGGAGGACAGCCTTTATACATCCATCTCTCTTGAAGTCAATTTCACTGTGATAGTGAAAATGATTGGATTAAAGACAGAGGTGTGTATTTGTGTGCACACGGACACATGCCTAAGAACAGCGATTCAGGCTTGAATGGGATGAAACGGAGATTCTACATCAGAGGTTCATAAATAACTGAGAGAAACTTGAAATAAAAAGCAGAAAAAGGACCGTTTTTTTTTATTATTTTAATGCTTTTACCTTTGCAGATGAGCAATGCTCTTTTAGTGCTTTCTCTGCATGTATTTCGAATGTTTCTCTGATCAGTCGATTGTAAGTTGTTGCAACCTTTGGATTAGAATGAGTGTATGTGAAGTTACACAACAATAATAAAAAATAAAAAAAATGATACAAATAAAGAAACCCCAAGCCTCGCTTTGAAAGAGGGACTCAAATCATATCTAGTGACGAGAATATCATAGAGACTTAGTTGGACTCTTTGGTCATTAGGTCTGGGAAAATAAATCAATCATGAATCGAGAAATGATTCTGAGATTTTTCGAATGCACTCTCTCTCAAATCAATTCAAAGCTTAGTTTTTAACAGCGGATGACACTGCATGCTTCAAAACAGCTGTATTCTGCATCCTTACCACTAAAGTGCTTTGAAACACACTGCATTATTCTGTGTGTTGACGTAATTTCAACTGAAACAGGAAAACATGCCAGGGCATATCTATATCGGGCAGCTCCACCCCTTTTTTAAATAGTTAAATGCATTTCATTTATATCACAGCTTGGGCCAGAGCCACTGAGCTTGGTAATGCCACATTTGACAGCGTATGATAAGCTATGTTTCCGTCACCCTGTTTTTATGCGCGTTTTGAAGTATCACATCAGAAACATTTGTGGTTTTGAATATAAAAAACCCTTAATTTATAAAATAGTTTTTACGCTCGCTTGAGGTGGTTTTCAATTGCGAAAAAAGGTTAACACGAATAATGGGAGATGGAAACGCATTTGCCAAATAAATTCCTTCGAACGCATCAGAAAATCATGTGACTTTGTGCTTTGGGATGGCAAAATCTGACTAACCAATGGACCAATCACGTTCCACAGCATCTGAAATGTTCCTATGGTTGCTATTGCTATATTCTGAAATGCCCAAGCATGACATGTAACCTACAGGAACTGTCTTACACGACTGCGTTCCCAAACAGCAGGCATCCACCTCCAAAAGCAATAACCGGATTTGCTGTGTTTCGTCTGCTCGCTCCGAGGCGCAAGTAGTTTATTATATATGTAAATTATTATATTCAGTGGCTTCTCATACTTAATTAGTGATATATAGTGCCAGTCTATCAGGAAGTGACGATTTTGTTCTCTTTGCTTTGGATGGAAACACAGCTTATTCGCTAATGTTTTATGTGATATTCCAATTTTAGCATAAGTTAAACTCGCAACTTTGGATGGAAACCCGACTATAGTTGCAGTCTAATTGTTGATCTATATTGGTGAAAGTTAGAGACTGTTTTGAATGCTTATATCTCCTAAATGGAGATTTTGTTATTGTTTTGGAGCACACTAGCGTATAGATAACCTTAAGGCTAACATATTCATACTAAAAGCCAAAACAAACTTTTTGATTTCATGGGCTCTTTAAGAGTGTCATTCATTAAAACTACCACAGTCTCGCAATGTTCATATAAAAATCTACCAATTTGTATGAAGTTGTAAAACACAGAAAATTTGCTTCTGTACAATGTGCTCTTGACGCACTAAGGAGGTAGTTTTGGGTGTGGAGCTTCACATTTTTTTAATTCAAATTGTACATTTTCATACAAATTTGTACGAAATTGAAAGAGCTATGCTTTCTCATGATATTAGATTGGTTAAAATATTTGATCAACAAAATATTTGCTTTGTAAATCAAATGTTGTGTTCAGTTCATCCAATGCTATCTCATGGAAATTTGTACGTATTTTACAAGGTGGCTAATTCGTACAAAGACCTCACTCGTACGATTTTGTATGATTTGCACGGTTTGCCTAGACCCCCGTGGCAGGTAGGTTTAGGGGCAGGGTTAGGTGAAGGACATTCGTACGAATTCATACAAATTGGGAACTCGTAAAATACGTACGATTTAGCCAAAAAATTAGCCACCTCATAAAATGAGTACAAACTGCCGTGAGATCGGGCTGGTTCATCATATTTTTAATTTTGAAGTTTAATTTTATTAATTACATTTTTTTTCATCTGCCTATAGAATATAAGTTTTGAATCAAATGTCTGAAGCCATTGCTCCAATGCATTCTGCACAATCTTGGCAGTACCACACTAATGCCTGGCTCACGCTACAGGAGTTTTAGCCCGATTTATCCCAGATTTTCCCCTCTCGAGAATCAGAGCAAAAACCTTGTTGAGCACCTCGAACGGTTCCAATGTTCAGTGCAAATTATCTGGTAATGTGAGGCGTTCACAGATCGAATCCTGCACCTCCCAGTCTGCTCGCACACAAATCAGGGCCACCCCAATTAATATCAAATATGTTTGATATTTAGGATTTTAAATCGGGATAATGACGAATATATGAAGTAGCCTACTTTCACAACAGTCAGTATGCGACCACAAAACAGCTGTTGTATGGGTCTGTTGGAAAGTGGAAATGGAGGAAACTGCATGTGGAAGTTTTGCAATAAAATGATTGTGTGTATGATGTGTCAAAAACGTATCACAACAGTAAGGACAAAGAGGAGTGCTGGGTTGAAATCGCCTTAGTTTTAGTTAGTTTAGCTAACATATGTAAACATTAGTTGCTGAAATGTCAATGACGATCTGCTGCGTGAGATCACGTGAGGTGATCCCTCCAGCATGATAATCTTAATAATATCTTAATAATATAATAATTGTAGTGTGAGATGTGCCACAATTTTCATATCTTGTAGTGTGTGCATGTTTAAGATTTGAGGGAAGATAATCAGCAAAGATTCTACTTATGTGTGTTAGGATTTTAAAAATCCTGTAGTGTGAGCCAGGCTTAAATGTTAATTGTTACCATTATTATGGGCTAATGTTTCATTTGACACCCATTCAAAAGTAACCATCTACTTCGACAAAATAAAACTTAGCAAGCATAAAATGACAGTATATTAGATTCTTTGCAGTGCCTGAACATATGTACTTTTTGATTGATTGATTGATTGATTGATTGATTGATTGACTGATTGACAAGCTCTTAAAAAAATGAAATGCACTTTTTATACAAGGTATCTAAGAGCATGCTATATTGTGAATATATTATCTCGTACTTAAATGTAATCTATACAGGATTAAATAAGTAGTCTTCGTTCTTTTTATGTCCCCTTTCCTTTGAGAAAATAGTGCAAGACTTTGAATATGAATTCTCTCTCTCTCTCTCTCTCTCTCTCTCTCTTCCTCTCTGTAAATGTGTGCTTTGTCAGTCTCTCACAAGTCCATCACTATTCCTCCCCTCTGCTGATCTGAGATGAAATCTTGCCCTTTGTTCCTCCATCTATCACTCCATCATCCTTTTTTCTCTCCTTCCTCCTATCATTCTTCCAGTCTGTTGTTGCTGACTTCAGGCATATGTTAAATTTATGCGCGTCGACTGAACTCGCAGGAATAAAGATCTAGCCACACACTTGGCCTTGTGAGAGATCAAGTGCACGCATCTAAATGCATCTGCCCCCAAAACAGCTGGATGAAAGAATTCACTTCATCCTCTACCCGTCCGTTCATCTGCTCGCTCAGCTTTGACCTCTGTGGCGATATGCCGAAGTGAGGCTGCACTGACGTTAGCGCGGCCAGTGTTGGTTGATACGTTGACAATGGAGGCTTTTGATTGGTGGTTTGGTTAAGCTCAAGAGAGCTTCTTGTGTGTTGGGTATGTCACATGACGCAAGCCTAACATTGCTCGCAATAGTCTGATTCACATTCCTTCACCTCACAGTGCTTGTTAAACGCTGGATTCTTTCACTTGGCCCTTTTTTTTTTCCTGATTACCCTGTTTTCCCTTTTTTCCCAGTTCTCCAGCTGGGCTTGGACCAGATCCCAACATGCTCTCCCTATCTATAACTCTCGGAGGTTTCTTTTTTTCAAGGTTCTGCCCGACTGACTCATCCACTCTAGCAGGGCAACCCTGTGCTGTCATATGTTGGCGCGGTCCGCTGCCCTACATGACTTGGCTCAGGAGGGACTAGGCAGTGTGTTGAGGGGTGGACAGCATGGAAGTTACTGTTAACTGACCCCATGTGGTAATAAAACCCCTTTTGCCATCTAAATCCACTTGGAATTAAAAGAAAAACTATTATGCCCCCTTTTTAAAATGTAATACAGTCTCAGGTGCTCCCAGAATGTGTCTGTGAAGTTTCAGCTCAAAATACCCTACAGATAATGCATTATACCTTGCTGTAAATGCTTTTTGAGTGGAATCAAAAACGTGATTTTTCTTTTGTCTCTTTAAATGCAAATGAGCTGCTGCTCCCCACCCACTTTCCAGAAGAGGGCGGAGCCTTTACAGCTTGTGCATTATTTTACAGCAACAACAAATAAAACACCAGTTTGTTTGTTTGTATCATCACAGACAACACTGCAGTTCTTCACCATCATGCAAAGTATTTTCTTTGCATACGTTTAAAAAGCTTGACGGTTTAAACTTCTGATACACAGTTTTCTGAGCGCACTCATACACTTACGTTAGCTGTCAAATACATAGAAGGTTATGTCAAAAATACACAAAGTTCACATAAACACTCTTGGTTATGTCTGTGAATGCAAACAGCTGCATTTGTATCAGTATATTAGATCTGTAAAATAATGTCTCTGAGATATTGCAACGACACACATATTTTTTTTGCATAAGCCTTGGGTGGGAATTATTTAAATGAGGGACATTTTTTCCCCAGAAGAAAACTTAGTACGTCACTATTGATGTAGAAAATAAATCCTATTTTGCGTTGTAACTTTGCACCAACAGCAACATTATATACAGTGCCCTCCACTAATATTGGCACCCTTGGTAAATATGAGCAAAGGTGGCTATGAAAATGAATTTGCATGGTTTATTCTATTATGCAACATCATTTTCCCAAGATAAGAGCTCTGAGTTTTCTCCTATAATGCCTGATGAGTTTGGAGAACACATGACGACATCATCAGAGACTATTCCTTCATCCAGAATCTCTCCAGATCCTTCAGATTCCCAGCTCCATGTTGGTGTTTTTTCTCTTCAGTTCACCTCACTTATTTTCTATAGGGTTTCAGGTCAGGGAACTGGGATGGCCATCGCAGAAGCTTCATTTTCTGCTTGGTGACATCATTTTGTTGATTTTGTTGTTGTTTTGGACGATCCACCCATTGCCTATTATAACGTTTCTAACAGAGGCAGTCAGGTTTAGATTGTTTATATGTTGATATTTGATAGAATCCATGATGTCATGTATCTGGAAAAGATATTTAACTGGGGGCATGGGGTACTTTTTATCCCTGTTTGCACCAAACCCATCTGGTGGGTTTGCTGCCAAAAGCTCTTTTTTGTTTAATCTGACCATAGAATCCAGTCCTGTTTGAAGTTCCAGTCATGTCTGACAACTGAATATGCTTGAGTTTTTGGATGAGTGAGGAGGATTTTCCTTGAAACTCTGCCGAACAACATGTGGTGATATAGGGGCTGTTTGATAAATATTTTTTAGGCTTTCTGACCACAAGATTCAGCTAATCTCTGCAGTTCTCCAGCTGTGATCCTTGGAGAGTGATTGGTCAGTTAAACTCCCCCCCTCACCTTGCATAGACACATGTCCTCTTCTAGGCAGATTTGTAGCATTTTTAGTTGATTGGAACTGCTTAGTTATTGGCTTGATGATGGAAAAGGGGATTTTCAATGCTTTAGCTATTTTCTTACAGCCATTATCTATTTTGTGAAGCTCAACAATCTTGTTCTGCACATCAGAACTATATTTTTTGGTTTTACTCCTTGTGATGGATAATTAAGGGAATTTTGCCTTTGTGTTCCTCATATTTATAATCCTGTGGATAATTTCATGCTCCTTGTCACCCTGGTCTGCTAAAAAAAAAAAAAAAAAAAAAAAAAGTGAATAATATGAATGGGAGTATGCTTCAGAAATACTTTACTCATAAGAATTTCTAGGGGTGCCAATAATTGTGGCCCACATGCATTGGAGAAAAACATGTTTCCCCCACTTTCAGTTGTTTTACTTTTTTTTATGAAATATTTTAAAAAGATAAACAGCAGCAGATTTATTTTCACAGCCGCCTTTGCTCATATTTACCAATGGTGCCTATATCGGAGGGCGCTGTATATATATTTTAAGAACAAATTTTGTCTTAAAAAAATATTTGTAATGGGATCCAGGAATAAAACTGCACAGAATGAAAAGGAGTTTGCTGTTCTTAGCTGGTCTTCCAGACTAGCCAAGCTGAATTAGTTGGCCAGCTGGCTGGTCTCCCAGTCTGAGCAGCTTAAAACTGACTAGTCCTGAACTAGTCCTAGGTTTTTCACCTGATCGGAACCAAACCAGTTCAGGAAGATTCTCTGAAAAGTGAATATCAATAATTATCAAAAAAAGTTTGACTTTCGACCCTTTTTCTCAAAGGGATGCCAAAACTTTTGAAAGGGGCAGGACTGCCTTTACTAAAACGGCTATAACCTTTGAAAAGAATGAGATACATTTGCTAAATTTAACACATTTGCTTGTTTAACACACACGCACGGTATTTGTATCATACGAGAGACCTCTTCATTCCGAGCAACTTTACCTCTAGAACCACTGCTGTCAATCAAACCATTTGTTAAATGATTGAGGAAATGTACTTTTGTGAACTAGTTCTAGGTTTTTCACTCAATCTGGAAGAAAGTGCCCTCTATATCAATAATTATCAAATAATAATAATAATAATAATAATTTATCCTTTGGGAAGTTATAACTGAGTCGTTTAGAAAAGCGGCCTGTCCAAAAAAAAAAATATAAAAGCCTAAACAAAAATTCAAAACTTCACAAAACCTGGTAAGTATATGCGGCAGGTGATTCTAAACACGCATGCAAAGTTTTAGGTAGATCGGAAAACAGCTGCCACTATAACAGTCATAAACATTAAAAAACATCATATTTCTATGACAAATTACCTGTATTTTAAATTATATGTGATGTCTTTTTTCATATGCGCTTAAATGCCTTAAAGCGCTTGAACCCCGGTAACCGCTGCTTGCAGCTACAGTATTTTTTTCTTTTTTTCCTAATAAATTGAGGCCTTGGGCATAAGATACTTTCTCTTTAAAATAAGTAAATAAATAAATAACTGAGCCCAAAATATTTGAGCACTGGTACATTTTTTTTTTTCTACAATTGCGATTTTACAGTCTGTGGTTAATATTACTTGAAGAGAGTTTCAGATTTTATTTGATAACATCAAAGTTAAATACAGTCACAGCTCAAACCAGAATTCCAATACTTGTTTTGGGCTTTGTTGCTACATAAGTACTGCAGCAGTTGTCCGATTAATCAGGGACGTTAATTCACGCTCTTGAGGGAGTTGTAGTTTATTTGTAGAAACTTGTTAGCAACAGCTTCAAAATTCACATTTGAGGTACAGCAGTGTGTAATTAATGTTACAGATCAAAACAAAAGCTTCAAGCTTTACCTGCATATTGTTAGACTAGCCATGATGAATTAGCCTTCTGGGTTGGCCTAAATTTACGTCATGAATGAACAGCTCTAAACATCTCACGACTGGTTGATAAAAGAAAAAAAAATGAATGAAAGGAAAACACCTGTAAGGAAGAAATGTTACAATAGGATGCAAGGTTGAAAGAGAACAAGGATCTCTTTCTCTCTCTATCATTCTCACTCATCCTCTCAGAAGAATTCTCATCATTATCCTGGTATCTAAAAATATCGCGCTGTCTTTCTACCTCTTTTTTTCTGCTTTCTGGGTCACCCTCTTCTTGCCTGCGCTGCTCCTGTCAGCATCTCACCAGCTGAGCCTCATACACGCAGCCTTCAGCAACACACACACACACACACATAAATGCTTCCACGCCTCATCGTCTTCATAAGTCGAATCCTCACACCTAGGCACCCTGGTTTTGTACAGAAATGTGTGTGTGAGAGAGCATTATAGAGCGACTGCTGTCATTTTATCAGCAGGATATTCTCAAAGGAAGGAGCGTGAACTTTATTTGTAGTAGACAAAGTATTACGTTCATCCATCCTCAAATATCAGATTAGGATATCAGAAAAGGTTACTTATCTCCTCTCTTGAAGCGAACAACAGCAGGCTGCTTTACTTAAAGGTTACTCGCATCGGAAAAAATTACACGTGATCTGTTCTTCTGCAGAAATATACTTTTTTAATTGGTGCTATTGTGGTTTTATTGCACTCAGTGCTCTTTAAAGGTGAAGTGTGTGCTTTTTTTTTTTTTTTTTGGATGTTAAAATTCTTTCTTTAATAAGTAAACTAGTTGATTATCCCTAAAACTGTAGCTCAGTGGAACTATCATAGCTCTTTTTGATGTTTGTTTTTCACATGACACAGCAACAGCGACTCAACCAATGGTGTGAGTTTGAGGCGGGGCTATGAGTTTGTCCAACCAATGGCAGATAGAAGGTGTGCTCAGAAATATAAACATAAATAATATTTTTTTGCAATTCTGTTTAGTAGCTCTGGTGCTACACACTTCAGCTTTAAGTATATTGGTGAAAAAGTTTTGCCTCTGGCAGCTAGGGGGCATTATGCATAGTTTATTGCTTCGTGGGAAGAGTTTGTGCTGATTATATAGTTGGAAGCACACATTACACTGCCAGTTTTGCCATGTTTTTTTTTTTTTTTTTTTTTTTTTTTTTTTTAAAGGCAATAAAAAAGACCACAGAGTGAAAATGAAACGAACAGTTAAATTGTCATTGAAATTAGTGGGGTTTATTGACTGGAACATTTAACAGCAGAAATGTGGTAAATACTGTAACTTATTTAAACTAAATAGGCGCACTATTTTGGTTAAGTGTAATGAAAAAGCATAGGGAGAAAAAACATTTGGGCTATATCTTGGAAAATGTTATGAAAGTGGCACGTCACACAACTATTTATAGAATCTGACAAAAACTGACAAGAAAATGCCTTTTTCCACCTAAAAATAAATAAATTAATTAATTAATTAATTTAGCATAAACTCAAGTCTATTTAAGCACCATTAAAATGTTTGCATTGTTAATTAATGTTATTCTGATCATTTCTCATTTTTAATAATAAAATATAAATCAATCAATCAGTCAATCCTTATGTTTCACAAAAAGTCCTAAATGTAACCCTGGACCACAAAACCAGTTATAAAGGTAAATTATTTGGATAAATAAGCTTTCCATTGATTTATGGTTTGTTTGTTTTTTTTGTTTTTTACAGATAGGATGATATTTGGCTGATATACAACTATTTGAAAATCTGGAATCTGAGGGTGCAAAAAAGTTAAAATATTCAGAAAATCGCCTTTAAAGTTGTCCAAATGAAGTTCTTAGCAATGCATATTTCTAATACGAAATTAAGTTTTGATATATTTGCGGTTGGAAATTTACAAAATAGCTTCATGAAACATGATCTTTACTTAATATCCTAATGATTTTTGGCATAAAAATAAAAAAAATCAATCATTTTGACCCATTCAATGCATTGTTGGCTATTGCTACAAATATACACATGCTGCTTACAACTGGTTTTGTGGTCCAGGATCACAAATTATGTTTTATTCTTAATTTATCATTTTAATTATTTTTACAGTGACTTATGATCTGGATATCTTGCTGTGAGATTCACCTGGTTTAAGTATTTTAACATTGAATACATACACATATCAGCTTTAACAACACTGCATTTATGTGTACAGAATGCTAGTTTTCAGACTGAAATGGTGAGGTGAGACAGACTGAAAAAAAAAATAAAAGTAAGAGAGACAGTAAGAGCAGTTATATGGTAGTTCTTTGTAAGAGGTGAAATACAGTGTGTACGCCTGTGTGTGTTAACAAGCTGAAAGTGTGTGTGACTCACAGCTCTCACTTTGTTCATCAGTGTAAAGCATGTCTGAAGAGCTGTGCGCACAAGTGTGCTCACCTGGCCAACAGCACACTCTAACCAATGAGAGACAGAGAGAGAGAGGTTAGTTGGAAAATCAGAGCTTTTATAAAGTCCATTAGCCGAGGAGAGAATCTGAAGCTGATTTCCACATGTGGACCGCAGTGCCAGACCCCTGTCTTTTATTTAAGCCCCTCTAAAAATCTGCAATTAAGCTGTCAGCACCCTTGAAATTCTGTGACGTGACATCTTTATGTTTTCTGAAAACACCGGATGCATTTAAGATACCTGAAGATATTTCATTGTTTGTTACAATCACCCCCAGTTCAGGGTTAATCCTTACTGCAGAAGACCCACTTATATATTGCATTCTGAACTGCCTTTATTCTTTGTGGCAATAATTCAACAAGGTTCTGGAAACATTACGCAAAGATTTTCATTCATATAGTTGCTGCAGATTTGTTGGTTGCACATCCATGATGTGAATCTCCCGTGACTCAACATACCAAATTTGCGAGCATGCAGAATTCGGCACTGAACAAAACTCCTGTGTTTTGTGCGGTGAGTGGATTCAGTCTAAAAGTTTACATGCACTTGATTCTTAATAATGTGTTGCTACCTGAATGATCCACAACTGTGTTAATTTAATTAGCGATAGTTGTTCATGAGTCCCTTGTTTGTCCTGAACAGTTAAACCTAAAACAGTTACAATTCTTCAGGTCATAAATCCTTTTGGTTTTTTGTGTATTTGAACCCTTTCCAACAATGACTGTATGATTTTGAGATCCATCTTTTTACACAGAGGACAACTGAGGGACTCATATGCAACTATTACAAATGGTTTAAATGCTCACTGATGATCCAGAAGGTAACACAATGCATTAAGACTTTTTGAATTTGAAGATCAGGGTAAATTAAACTTATTGCCTTCTGGGAAACATGTAAGTATCTTCGGTAGCTTCTGAAGGGCAGTACTAAATGAAAAGAAGTATATACATTTTCATTCTGTTCAAAAGTTTTCACCCCCTTGCTCTTAATGTACTGTTTTTCATTCTGGAGCATCAGTGAGCATTTGAACCTTCTGTAATAGTTGTATATGAGTCCCTCTGTTGACCTCAGTGTAAAAAGATCTCAAAATCATATGGTCACTGTTGGAAAGAGTTCAAATTCACAAAAATAAATAATAATAATAATAATAATAATAATAAAATACAAATTTGTGGGACCTGAAGGATTTTTCTGAAGAACAGCGGGCACTTTTCAGGACAAACAAAGGACTCATGAACAGCTATCACTAAACAAAAACAAAACAAAACAAAACAAAAAACAGCTGTGGATCATTCAGGAAACCACACAGTATTAAGAATCAAGCGTATAAACGGTCATTTTTATAAATAAACATATTTTATGTAAAATATCTTATTCAGGTCAGTACTAAATAAAACAAAAATGACATGCATTTTGTATGATCGCTCTTATTTTGGTAAAATAATTAACATTTTGTAGATTATCCAAGGTGTATCAAAACTTTTGACCTCAACTGTCAAGTAAAAATTACATTTTAAATGGCCTAAAAACATGACTGAGATAGAGAGGTCCATATGACTGGGTCGTTTCTCTGACAGTGAAACGTGTTTATGGCAAAGTTTTTTGTTTTTTGTTGTTGTTGTTTTTTTCAAAATGGAAAATAGTTGTTTCAAATGTGAAGCTTCCCATATTACGCATCCATTTTGACAGCATGTGTGTGCTATCTAGAAAGCTAGCACAGCTAGCATCACAGTGTTACTACTGTAAGCATTTGGTAGCAAACGTCTTCACTCCAGATGCTGATGTGCCGATTTGGCCCTGTACAATTTTGTTGAGATTGATTTGGGGTTTGCCTTGTGTTGTTTCTTTCTATCGTGATGTTCCGTGCTTTGTTTTGGTTAGCAGGATATTTCTCCAGAGAGCTGGCGTGAGGTTTCCTTTAGCTAAGTTTTAGATCAAAGTTTTATGAGGGGGGCTGGAGTGACTGGTCAACTGTGTATGAATGTGTGTGTGCATGCTGGATCCGATCAGTGGTTGTTGGAGTCTGTCATTAGAATGTGAAGATATGTATCACAGCACCTTGCACTAACACCAGCTCCACAGGTAAACATATCCTTAATAGGATTCCTGTGAGACAGCCATGTGTGTGTGAGTGTGTGAGGAAAGAATGAGGGAGATGGGGTTAGGGTGAAGTTTACCGTAACCTCAATCTCACTCCTAATCCTTCCTAAAGGGAACATGACGGAACATGATTCCAATTCCAAAACCCAACTCTAAACAAAACCACACAGAGCACTGACCTCTCTCTCTCTCTGTCTTTCTCTTCGTCTTATCTCCTGAAACAGGGCGCCACGTTAAGTTGTTATAATAGCCAAACTGACAGCTCAGTGGAGTCTGAGTACCATTTATAGAACCTAAACTTGTTCTAGTCTTCTTGCATGTAGACATGTTAGGTTAATGACATGCCAGATGTATATAAACTGAAGTAACTCTGTGTCCTAAAGGCAAGGCAAGATGTGATTAAAAATAATAAAAGCTATTTGTTCCATGTTGATTTAGGCAATAAATCACAGTGCTTTACAGAGGTTTAAACAGGTAGAGTTGTTTTTTTTTTTAAGGTAATTTTTTAAGGATGCAAAGTGTCTAAGAGATTCTTGTAATTTGGAATAGCTAATACAACAGGCACACAAATATGAAACAACACCATTTACCTTTGTTTTAACTATGTGACTGTTTATTAGACACATACAGTTGAGGTCAAAAGTTTACATACACCTCACAGAATCTGCTAAATTATTTTACCAAAATAAGAGGGATCATACAAAATGCACGTTATTTTTGATTTAGTACTGACCTGAATAAGATATTTCACATAAACCATGTTTACATATAGTGCACAAGAGAAAATAATAATTGAATATATAAAAATGACCCTGTTCAAAATGATCAAAACAATCAGTGTTAGGGATAACGCATTACAAGTAACGCGAGTTACATAATAATATTACTTTTTTCAATAATTGACAGAAACTATTTGTTACTTATTTCAAATAAGTAATGCCAGTTACCCCCCCCCCCCCCCATTTATTAAGTAAAAGCTCTCCTGTCCCCATGTTCAGAGAAATTGGTGAGTAAGATGTTACTTTAGTTCTAGAATAAATGTGAACATGCATTAATTCATCTCACTCAAAAAAAAACCATCCAGTATTCCTCAAAATGAATAAAAACAGTGAAATTCAACTCAGAATATGACGCAAACCTGCAATAGTTAAATATGTTAAATAATGCAAATTTCCTTTATGCATCTAATCCCATTTTATTAACCACTGTCCTTGCTGCCGACCTTCGATGGTCCAATTCATCCATACTAATAAGCAAAAATTACTCAAGATACTCGAGATAATCTAACATTTGTTACACTTTTTTCTTCTGTGGTACACTGTACAGATGTGAATTCACTTTTCTCTAAGCCTGAAGCTTTTGGAGGGAAATGCTTTTACATTTGCCAAAAATATAACTTTTTACATTAAAAACAAACAAGCCCAGATTTATAAGTAGCATAACACATAACGTAAGTAACTAAGTACCGTAATTAGTTATTTTTTTTAGGAAGTATAAGTAACTTTCCCCAATGCTGTCCATAACACTGTGTTGTTACCTGATTGTTTTTTGTTTGTTTGTTTGTTTGTTTTTTGGTTTAGTGATAGTTGTTCATGAGTCCCTTGTTTTGTCTTGAACAGTTAAACTACCCGCTGTTCTTCAGAAAAACCAAAAAAACTTAAGGTCCCACAAGGATTTTCACACTAAGGACAACTGAGGGACTAATTTGCAACTTTTACAGAAGGTTCAAATGCTCACTGATGTTCCAGAAGGAAAAAAAATAATACATTAGGCCGAAGATTAGGGTAAATTTACCTAATTTTGTCTTCTGGGAAACGTGTAATATTTTCTGTAGCTTCTGAAGGGCAGTACTAAAAAAAAAAATATATATATATATGATATTCAGGCAAAATAAAAAAAATACACACATCTTCGTTTTGTTCAAAAGTTTTCACCCCCGGCACTTATTGCATCATTTTTTCCTTTTGGAGCATCGGTGAGTATTTGAACCTTCTGTAATAGTTGCGTTTGAGTCCTCTGTTGTCCGTAGTGTGAAAAGATGAATCTCAAAATCATACAGTCATTTTGGAAAGGTTTCAAGTACACAAAAATGCTGAAAAACCAAAGAGTTTGTTGGATCTGAAGGATTTTTCTGAAGAACAGCAGTTTAACTGTTCAGAACAAAATAAATAACATTTTGCAGATTCTGCAAGGTGTATTAAATGTTTGACTTTAGCTGTATGCCTAATAAGCAGTTAATTATATTTAATATTTATTATATACACCATGTGTGTGTTTAGGGGATTGAATTAGGATTTGATTATAGTAATTAGAATTAGCTTTAAATAAAAATAACAAATCCATGGAATGCCATCATTTAGATTGCAAGGTAAATGGGTGGGTGGATGGATAGGAGTGTGTGGGAGTGAGTCAACCTAGCATACATGCCAAGGGCTGTTAAAACCAGAATGTTTGCATTTGAACCTTGAACTCTTGCCGTCCTAGCTCTGCTATGCACCGAACATCTCTCTATCTCTGCTGTCATTCTGCTCTTATATACAGTGTTAAAAATGAGAGAGCCAGACAGAGAGAGAGAGAGAGAGAGAGTAATGCAGAGAGAATGGAAGACGGCTGACGCACGGTTTAAACAAAACACACTCACAGCAAAACTCTACATTTACAGAGGCACTTAAATCAAGTCATGGTGACCTAAAACACACCGCCAAATACTGCAAAACATGCTTTGTGTGTGAGTGTGTGAGCGTGAGTGTCAAACACAGGAACTGTTCCAAATGCTCACAAGCTCAGAAAAGATGATGGGAAGGATTCCACGCTATAATGAGAAACAGATGACCACTTACATCAGTGTGTGTGTGTGTGTGTGTGTGTGTGTGTGTTTTGGCTTAGTTCTCACACATAATTATTATGGCCATTTTATTGAACTGAAAAATGTGTGACTGAATGTACTCACGGTTATTCTACCCTTCTCGGTCCCCACTTGATTTTTCATGTCTTTTCTTCTCCCGCAACGCCCCCCTCCTCCTGCCTTCTGTCTCTCGTCTGGCCTCTGATTGAACTTACATAAGCTTAAAGAGTGTTTTGTGTCTTTCTGTCACTCTCCCCAATCGGTTTAGTCTTCCTTAGGCCTGAAGCATATGCAAACACAAATGTTTCTAGATACACAAATCCAATTTGTGACATTTTCTTGAATGTTTGGAGATAGCATTTGCCATGTAAAATGTTTAACAGCATTAATCAATTTCAACAGCGTTATCGCATACATTTAATTTAACATAATTGTTTCATTTGGAACATTTGGAGGTGATTGGAACAGATTGTGACCAAAAGCTACAAAATTAGTATCTTGTTGATTAAAGCAATAGCGACTTAAAGCTGTTTGTTACAACCGCATTACAACCGAGAATGAACATTCTTATGTGTGACGTGAATTCGAGTATAAAAACCTTCTTAAAGGGATAGTTCACCCAAAAATGAAAATTGCCTAGTGCCATCCTGGGTGTATATGGCTTTCTTCTTTCAGAGTTATATTATAAAATGTCCTGGCTCTTCCCAGCTTTAGAATGGCAAATTGTGGTCAAAATTTTGAAGCAAAAGAAAGTGTATTCATTCATCATAAAAAGTACTCCACACTGCTCCAAGGGGTTATTAAGAGCTTCTGAAGTGAATTGATGTGTTTGTGTAATGAAAAATAATCATATTTAAAGCTTTATAAACCATAATCGCTAGCTTCCGCTAACTGTTGTACGCACGTTCACAAACTCACATAGTGGCATTCCAGTGGATGATGTAGGTCGTTTGTTGTCCCTTTATTGACCCCAAACCTCATCTGCCATTGGTTGAGTAAAAGATACCCCAAACTAACACAATTGGTTAAGCCAATGTTGCTGCACTGGGCCGGTCTGAAAGCTGTGATTTTTGTACAAATATCATTAAAAATTAAGTTTCTAGCTAAAGTCGTGGACACCTGAAGGTAACACTATCGTCCACTAGAGTATTTGAGGTTTACTGTGTTATAGTCAGAGCTGGGTAGTAACTGATTACATGTAATCTGGATTACATAATCAGATTCCAAAAATGAAGTACTTATAATTAGAGTAAATTACATTTTTAAGTACTCATACTCAGACTACAATTACTTTTTTATGGATTACATGATTACATATTATTCACACAATAGCAATGAATTACTCATAATTCATTGATTCCCCCTAATTTCTCTTTTTAATTTTTAAAATGTCCTTTCTAAAATAGCCTACCGATTATATACATTCAGAAATACATTATTTTGTGGACATTCACACATAGTCAATCACTGGATTTGCATCAGCTACTGATGAACAGATTCATTTTTATTTGAATTATCACTCAGTAGGTTTTTGTGTCTTTGGAAGGCTTTTGCCTTTCATACTTATTCAAATTCTCAAAAGGTATTAAGCAAAGTTTCTGAAACCCTCTTAAAAATAACAAACAGTCCTTCATCTGCGGTTTGACAAGCAAAAAAAAAAAAAAAAAAAAAACTGACCCAAACTGACACCATTCGCCAGTGTTGCAATATCAGGGCAGTCAGAAAGCTTTCAAATAGAGCTATTTTAATAGCACAACAAGCACTTTTCATGGACATTATCATATGAATGGTTTAATTATAGGTGAGATAGTAGTATTTCAACTTTTTTTTAATTGAATCACCCTGACATCTCAAGTGAACTCTGTCACCCCCTTGAGTATTGGAGGTTTGTTAATACATCAGTAATACTAGAACACATGTTATGATGTATAAGCCAATTTTATGAAACTTTCTTTAAAATAAACAAAACAAAATAAAGAGTGCTGTTGGAAAAGCAAAAAAAAAAATAATAAAATAAAATAATAATAATAATAATAATTCAGACCCCAAACTGACACCATCTGCCAATGTTGTCATGTTGTTGGGGCAGTCAGATAGCTTGCAAATAGAGCTATTTTGATAGCGTGACAATCACTTTTCATACTAATTATCAAACAAATGTCTTAATTATAAGTGAGATATATTTAACTTTTGTTTTTTTTAATTGCATCACCCTGACATCTGAAGTGAACTCTGTCACCCCCTTGAGTATTGGAGGTTTGTTAATACCTCAGTAGTACTAAAGCACATACAGTCTTATGCAAAAGTTTAGGCCCTTGATAAATAACAGATTTTGGTGATTTTTTAATTGAAAAGATGTTAACACAGTCTCTCTTGGAAATGGAAAAAATGCACAATATTTTCAGCAAACATTGGTGCATAGTTACTTTTTATGTCATAAATTGAACAAAGATAAAAAAAAAATAAAAACATTATTGTGGCACTGTGCAAAAGTTTGGGCACCCTACATAATCAGTACTTAGTAACACCTCCTCTGGCAGATATCACAGCTTGCAAATGTTTTTTATAACAAGCTTTCATTTCTTGTACTTGGGATTTTCTTCCATTCTTCCTTGCAAAAAGCTTCTAGTTCTGTAATATTCTTTGGTCGTCTTGCATGCGCAGCTCTTTTAAGATCTACCCACAAATTTTCAGTGATGTTTAAATCAGGGGACTGTAATGGCCATTCCAAAACCTTCAGCTTGTGTCTCTTGAGGTATTCCATAGTGGATTTCGGGGTATGTTTAGGATCATTGTCCTGTTGTAGAAGCCATCCTCTTTTCAGCTTCAGCTTCAGCTTTTTTACAGATGGTGTGATGTTTGATTCCAGAATTTGCTGGTATTTAGTGGAATCCATTCTTCCCTTCACCCGTGCAATGTTTCCTGTGCCACTGCCTGCAACACAACCCCAAAGCATGATAGATCCACCCCCATGCTTAATAGTTGGCAAGGTGTTCTTTTCATGAAATGCTGCTCCTTTTTTTCTCCAAACATGCCTTTGCTGATTGTGGCCAAAGAGTTCTATTTCAACTTCATCAGTCCATAGCACTTGTTTCCAAAATGCATCAGATAAGGTAAGGTTAAGTTTTCTTCTGCTGACTCTTCCATGAAGGTCTTGTCTGTGCAAGCATCGCTGCACAGTGGAACGGTGCACCACAACTCCTGAGTCTGCTAAATCTTCCTGCAGGTTTTTTGCAGTCAAATGGCGGTTTGATTTGTCTTTCTGACCAGCATACGAGCAGTTCTCTCCGAGAGTTTTCTTGGTCTTCCAGATCTCATCTTTACCTCCACAGTTCCCCTGAACTGCCATCTCTTAATTACATTTCTCACTGTGGAAACTGCAAGCTGACAATGCTTTGTTATCTTCTTGTAGCCTTCTCCTGCATTGTGGGCATCAATAAATTTCATTTTCACTTACACAGCTGCTTAGAAGAACCCATGGTTGTTGAGTGTCCGCAAGTGTGTGCAGAAGGTTTGAAGAGTTAAAGTATTTGTAGAGCTTTGAAATTGGCATTTATTAATGACAGCTGTTGCATCAGATCTAATGAGCTGATTAAGGTCTGAAACCTTGACCTTGTAAAAAGAATCTGAGACTCTGGAACTCTTAGAGTGCCCAAACTTTTGCACAGTGCCATAATAATGTTATTATTTTTTTCATTTTTGTTCAATTTCTGGCATAAGAAGTAACTATGCATCAATGTTTGCTGAAAATATTGTGCATTTTTTTCCATTTCCAAGTGAGACTGTGTTAACCCTCTGGGGTCTGAGGGTGTTTTTGGGCCCTGAAGACGTTTTGACATGCCCTGACATTTGTGCATCTTTTCAATTTAAAAAATCACCAAAATCTGTTATTAATCAAGGGGTGCCTAAACTTTTGCAAAGACTGTATAAAAAGGTATAAAGTAAAGTTCATTAAACCCTCTTAAAAGTAACAAACACTTCCCCATCTGCTGTTGGAAAAGCTAAATAAATAAATAAATAAATAATTCAGAGCCCAAACTGACATAATTTGCCAATATTGCCATGTTGGGGTGGTCAGAAAGCTTGCAAATAGAGCTATTTTTTAGCGCAACAACCACTTTTCATGCAAATTATCAGACAGTTGGTCTAATTAAAGTTGAAATAGTAGTATTAACAATTTTTTATTATTTCATCAGCCTGACATCTGAAGTGAACTCTATCACCCCCTTGAGTATTGGAGGTTTGTTAATAGTTTGTTGGAGCTATTTTTATAGCGCAACAATCACTTTTCATTAAAAGTATCATACAAATGGCTTAATTACAGTATAGTATAGTATTAAAACTTTTTTTTAAATGTACATTTTTACATTTAAATTTGAATGGAACTCTATCACCCCCTTGAGTATTGGAGGTTTGTTAATGCCTCAGTAATACTAGAACACATAAAAAGGTATAAAGTAAAGTTTCTAAAAGGCCTTATATATATCCATCTCATTTACCCCCTCTATCTCTCTCTCTCTCATCTTCTCTGTTTCTCTCTGAGAGGATTAGACCCTGAAATGGCATTACTATATAACACCTCTGAGAGGAGAGCTTTGTGAGCATGACCTGAGGAAAAAAAACAACGATCACAGTCACACACATCATCACAAATATATCCATTCCGCTTTTCCACTACAGCTAAAACATCCCATTTCTCCCAGAGCAGAATATAGAGGTTTACCTCCAAATCTTAACCTCTGACCCACACACAAATATGTGCGTGTGTGTGTGTGGGGGTGTGTGTGTGTGTGTGTGTGTGTGTGTGTGTGTGTGTGTGTTTGTTGTGTGTATGTGTTGGATCATTTTGAAAGATATGAGATTGTTATTATTGCTTGTGATGCCCCGGAGTGATAGGGCAGAGGATATTTGCTGCACACAGAGTGTTGGCATGTCTTATTGTTTGTGTGTTGGGTAAGTGTTTGCAACACCCGCAGGGTAGAGATCTTGTATGGTGACTCAAGTGTTTCCTGTTTGGGCCTTTCACATGGCATCTTAACCAGTTTAATAATGACACATGGAACAATCCCAAGTGAACTTTTGTCCCTCAAGCAATATAGATACCCTACTGCATACAATCCATTCTATAAAGTGGGTAAATGTCAAAAAAACTGTAAAAACATTTATCGGCCATATTCCACCTTTAAAGCCAATATGAAATCAATCAAAAAGTTGGAATTCATATATGTATATCAGTAACCACCTCAGTGACATTTAGCATTCAAAGTATTTGGTAATGGTTTCATATCATGAGAGTATTTTAGAGTTTTATTTAAGCAGCATGTCTTATCTGATCACAAACTTCCATAATCCATTTCATAGAGAGGAATAACATGAGTTCGGGGGGCTGAAACGACATGATATGAAACTTCCCTGCTGAGGGTGAGATGAGCTAAGACTGACAAATTGTTTCTTTCCAAAACAGGAAGTGAGAAAAAAATTCACTTCCTGCTCGGGAGACAGTTGGGTGCATAAAGCCCACTGAGACAATAGAGTATCAAATTCCTAGTTTTTTACATCTGTTTTACAGTCTTTCACTCTCTGGATCTTCTTTTATTCAGTTATGTAGAACAGAAAACACTTTTTTTTTCTTCATTAATTTGTCACATAATACTTCAAAGAATGTTGTTACACCATTTATCTTTGTCTTAAGTTCTTCTTCATCATTGCACCATCCTTCACTTGTTATTGGTATTTGCCACTTTTCTTTAGAAAATGTCTTCCTTTTCTTGATGGTTTCCTTTGTTCATTCATCACCACACTTTTCAAATAAGATTGTTATTAAGCACACAGTGGCTGATATTGATATTCATAATGCAAAAAAAAAAAAAAAAAAACTGAGAAAAAGAAAAATCGGAGAGAGCAGTAATCATAATTTTAATGTTAGTGCATCCTCTGCCAATCAAAACTGTCATTCAAATCTGTAAGCGTTGAAGTTTACAAGACACTATGCACCCTAGGAATTTATTATTATATATTTTTTTTTCTTTCCAGTTTTCATTATTTATGTATTCCACTCTTTGAGGTCAGGGTAAAGTATTTAAAAGGGATATGTGGGAAGTTTCATTTAGCTAAAACAAAACTTTTCTCTGAGAGCGTGGGCATAAGATCTTTATCATAAATTGTATTTGATTATTTCTTAATAATTTATTTTTTTGTATGATGACAGTACACTAGATTTCAATTGAAGTCTAATGTAATACTTTACAAATGAATCACAGGCTGGTTCTAAAGCTAAATTCAGACAAATATAAATGCAAATATTAATATTTAATCAGTTGATTAAATAGCCTTATTAACTTTAAATGGATGAAAATACTTTCCATATATGCAACTTATTTAGAAGTAAAAAAAAAATGTGTTTGATTGCCAAGATAAAATCTGAATCCTAACATTTTTAAAAGAAGGGTTATTTATTGGCTTTGATGGTTCCATGAAGAGCCTTGAACCTTTCAAAGATCTTTCAAATCCAGAAAAGGTTCTTTAGATTTTTTTAAATGTTTTACAAAATGGTTCTTTTCAGAACTGTTCACTGAAAGGTTCTTTGGGGAACCAAAAATGTTTCTTCTATGCAGTGTTAATTTTGACAGCAAATTTTAATTAGTTTTAGTCATAGTCTTTCGACTAAAATGCCATTTAGTTTTAGTCATATTTTAGTCATCTCAATTGTTTTTAGTTTTAGTCTAGTTTTAGTCGACTAAATGTCAGAAGATTTTAGTCTTTTTTTTAGCTAAAATCTAATGGGTTTAGTTACAGTGCAATGCATTTATTAAGCATTTCTCTAAAATTTCCAAACACATTAAATAGGTTTGATATTAACGTTTAATCATGATAAACACACAATTTAACTGTGGTGATACACAACATGCTTTAAAGTTAAAATGAAATAAAACCACTTCTCATAAAGAACATGGTCTTCTTTTCAATGAAATACCAATGGTTATATAGGCTAATTATGCATTATTTATAGTAACTTGTTTACCATATTCTTCATTCTTCCAAACAGACATATTTATTTCTAGAAATGAATTTAGATTCATCTTTAGGGCTATGTAAGTGAGTAATTTCTCTGTCTTACTTTTGTTGCTTGATTAACATCAGTGACTCGGACAATAGCAACTAAATGTGGCTGCTATCCCTTTAAAACCGAATGCATTGGATGCAATGTACTGATACACTTTCTCTCTACTGTTTAAGTTCATTTAACGTAGTCATCTGTGTTTACGTGAATACTCATTAAAACTGACAATTCTAGATCACTTTGTGTGTATTTCTCAGTTCAGGCAATGCGAAAGAGTGTGATACGTGCTTTCTGTGCGTATGCTTCGGTGTATGCGCTCAGAAAATAAGACCGAATTGAGTTCTCTCTTGCGTCGTCAAATTTAGTCATGTGTCTGCACTTCTCGTACTCTCACATATTGACATTTTTAAACGTTTTATAAGACGTGCAGCAAGTGTATTTTAGATTGTGTCCCGCCGGTTTGTACGCATCTAACCTCCTACTACGCAACAGATTTTTCTGAATGAATCTCTTTCCGTATCGTCCCTCCCTAACATTTTCGTCTCGTTTTTATTTGTTGACGAAAATGCCAGTAGATTTTTGTCATCGTTTTTGTCATTCAAAAATAATTTTAGTTTGTTATCGTTTCGTTTTCATCTGTGAAAAAAAAAAATTGTTGACGAAAATGATTTATCAACGAAATTAACACTGCTTCTGTGGCATCACTTCAAAATCACCCTTTTGGAACCTTTATTTAATAGTGTAGAGCAAAACTAGTTGAGAACTACAAGTCTAAATAACGGTCTAAATAAAAATCTTACAGATTGAATACCGCCCCTGTTGTTTGTTTGCTCTTGGTTAATATTAGTCTGGCACAGTTTATGTACTTCATTAGTTTGTAATAATGGTAGTAAAAACACAATTCATTCTCTCCTTCACTCTGGCCAGCTCTGTTATTGATTATTTTCTCCATATGTTCCATAACCTCTAATTTCCCAACAATTGGCTTAACACAAAAACATCAGAGGTCTAATTCAACCTCCAAATGATCAATAGCTGTGATTACACAGAGAAAGAGCTGAAGGAGGATGATTTTTGGCAAAGGGATGACTGGAGAAGTGTCTTACTGTCTTACTTAATGCCCAGGTGGCATTTTTCTTATGTTTTTTTTATTTATTTATGTGTGTTTTCTATTTAAAAGAGGACATGTGGCTCAGACATTATGTAATAAAGGCAATAAAATTTGCAACACGAATTAGTGTAAATACAGATCGCACAAACCACAAAAGTTGTTTAGCTGGAATCACACAGATATTGACTAATCTCTGAACTGCAAAGCCAGACTAAACCAGCTAAGTATTACTGCAGTCGAGTTGCATCTGGCTTTGTTTGATGTGTCTGTGCAGCAGATTCGATGTGATAAGCAATAAAATAAAAATAAATAAAGTTTTTACATTATTACTTTAGATTTTAAGTATATAAACCCAGTGTGATAACAAGTGGGTTCTTATATTATCAGGATGTAATTAGATGAGGGTGACAACAACATTTGTACACTTAAGGTTTGTCCCAAAACCAGCATTGCTATTGTTAACTTAAACTAAAAGTAGTTTTTGCTGATTCAAATATAGCTGCCATATTTACATGAACAATGTAATGTTAAGGCAGCGGCTATTTGCAACAAGTGCATATAGGGATAGATGCTTCAGTATTTACACTATGGCTGCGTTTGAAAGCCAAGGCAGCTGACTTGCTGCCTCTCTGCCGTATCAGGCAATGACTTCGAAGGCTGTGGGGGAACTCTGGGAACAGTTTCGGATGGGTTTCAGAGGCAGCATAATGTGACGCTGTAGCTAGGTTACCTCTTATACAGTTATGTATAAATGCTTTAACAATGCATAAAGAACTCAATGTCATTGCCCGCCGAAGGTCTGTGTGTCGGAGAAGACGACTGAGAATGGCAGCTATTTTTTGCTAAAATAAATAAAAGCACTGATGCAAGTATTATTGCAGAACAGGTTACCAGAGACTTTCATTATTATTAGCAGTATATTATATATATTATTCTTATTTACTACTTATTTGAATCCTTTTAACATTTTTATAAAAAACTATTATTGCAAATAATATTGCTTATTATGTTTTTTTCACTATTATTATTATTATTCATAAAATATATCATGGTCAATATGTCATCTGTTATATAAAGTAACAAGTTTAGTTTCACCAGAATATCTTTATTTATAGAGCCTATAAGACGCACACGCACAGGATTGTGGGAAATCTAAGGCAACGAAAGATACATCTATGCTGCCTTCAAAATGAGATCAGATGAAGGTATCTCCGGAGACAGGAAGTAAAGCAGAATTTGGATTCGGATGTGCCTTGATGCCTTCCAGCCCTTTAGAGCTTTTGGACGCAGCCTATGTAAAAAATTGTATTTTCTTAGCACTGTGCTATTTACACTAAGTACAAATAGCGATAGATGCGATTTGCGCTATGTAAAAATAGCAGTATTTTCTCAGCGCTATGCTATTTACACCAAGTACAAATAGCGATAGATGCGATTTACGCTGTGTAAAAATAGCAGTATTTTATTAGCGCTATGCTATTTTACACTGAGTGCATATAGTGTAAATAGCATAGCGTTAAGAAAATACTGCTCTTTTTACAAAGTGTAAATCACATCTATCACTATTTTTACTTTGTAATTTACAGTGTAAACAGAATCTATCACTAAGTACAAATAGCGATAGATGCGATTTATGCTATGTAAAAATAACAGTATTTTCTGAGTGCTGTGCTATTTGCACTAAGTACAAATAGCGATAGATACGATTTACACTATGTAAAAATAGCAGTATTTTATTAGTGCCATGCTAATTACACTAAGTACAAATAGCTATAGATTCTGTTTACACTATTTAAAAATAGCAGTATTTTCTTAGCGCTATGCTATTTACACTAAGTACATATAGCGATAGATGTGATTTACACTATGTAAAAATAGCAGTATTTTATTAGCGCTATGCTATTTAGACTAAGTACAAATAGCGCTAGATGCAATTTACTCTGTGTAAAAATAGCAGTATTTTATTAGCGCTATGCTATTTTACACTAAGTGCAAATAGTGCAAATAGTGTAAATAGCATAGCGCTAAGAAAATACCGCTATTTTTACGTAGTGTAAACAGAATCTATCACTAAGTAAAAATAGCGATAGATGCAATTTACACTTAGTGTAAATAGCATAGCGTTAAGAAAATACTGCTATTTTTACAAAGTGTAAATCACATCTATCGCTATTTTTACTTTGTAATTTACACAGTGTAAACAGAATCTATCACTAAGTACAAATAGCGATAGATGCAATTTATGCTATGTAAAAATAACAGTATTTTCTGAGCGCTGTGCTATTTGCATTAAGTACAAATAGCGATAGATACGATTTACGCTATGTAAAAATAGCAGTATTTTCTTAGCGCTATGCTATTTACACTAAGTACAAATAGCGATAGATGCGATTTACACTATGTAAAAATAGCAGTATTTTATTTGTGCTATGCTATTTTACGCTGAGTGCAAATAGTGTAGAAAAATTTTGTGTAAATAGTGTAAATAGCACAGCATTAAGATAATACTGCTACTTTTACAAAGTACAAATAACAATAGATGTGATTCACATTATGTAAAAATAGCAGTATATATAAAAATAGAGGTATTTTACACTAAGCGCAAATAGCGATAGATTGTGTTGACACTATGTAAAAAAAAATATATATATTTTCCCAGCGCTATGCTATTAAGATAGGGTTAGGGTTATTTTTTTAGTGTGAATATCAATAGATAGAACTAGGGTTTAGAACAGAGTTCTACTGAGAAGTTCCTATACAAGCTGTAGTGTGTTGTATAGTGCCTTGTTCAAGTGGTTTTTGTTCATCTAAAATGTACTAAAAGGGCCAATTTCATATTTTTACTTCTCAACAAAGACAGGAAATGAAGAGCAGAGGTTGCCCATTAGCTGTGTAACTAATGCTAATCTGTATATTTTAGAATTTATGTTCTGCCAGCTTTATTTCACAAATCTGTCACTTCAGAAACTGACTAAATAGTAGAACTTCCAGAAGCTTTATTGTTGTTCTTCCTTACAGTACATAAAATGGGCTTGCACAATGAAACTTATTTAGTAGCATTACCAATTAGCCAACGCCATGATGTTTTAATTGACATGCCCCCTACTCGTAAAGTCTGGGCTCACAGAAAATCCTGAGCTTCCCACTGATAATTACAACCTTGGCAGCATTCATGTTTGCTCATCATCTAAATATGATCGTACCGACATGACTTAAAAGCAGCATTAGACAACTGTTGTTGATAGCAGCACACGGGGTGCTTAAGAAACACAAAACACAACAAAAGTGCAATATACCCTCAAAAGCCACTTTTTCAAACGTAAGCTAATCTTTCAGACAGTTTATTCACTCTGTCACCTTTTGTCTCTTTGTTTTCTCCTTTCTGTTTTGTGCTTTACAGACACAGTAACCGACCTGTTAGCTTAGTGTGATGAATGTAGCCAATAACAGCACATGCGGCTCCTCTACCATTCTAATGTTACATTTACATATGCTTACCCGCAAGGCCGAAACACTTTCTCTTCTTCTCTGTGTGTTTCTCATTATCTAGTTTGTATTTAACATAAATCTCAACTGCAATGTTGCGGTAATTATTATTAGCCTAATTACAACAAACCAGCAACTGATACACCTATACTCTGTTTTTCTTTTCACATGAAGGGGAAAAAAGGTGTGAATTCATTAGTTATTCTATTTTTGAATGCGGTAATTGAGTGCAAAAATGTGCTTCTTATTACCTAACCATTCACAGCCCAGTAGCAAACTAGCTGCTGTATTTGCAGAAAAATAATAGGCCTAATGCTGCATGTTTGCCTCAGAAGCTGGAGCTTGGAATGACGTCACACACAATTGGACCATGTTCCAGTAGAGAAGTTAGAAAATGGATGCGTCCATTATTAGCAATAGCAGTCGATTAAAAACACATAAAAAGCTGTATTTTGCACAGATAATTCTATAGTATCATGTCTATAAATAGAGGTTGGAGAGTAGGCCTACTGAGTTTACTGAGACAAAAATAAGTGCAAATAAATAGTATTTTACTACTGCTATTACTATCTTCTGTTGATACACTGAGTAGCCATGTTTGATTCCTTTTCCTTTGGGCCTTTTAAGTCCAGTATAGTTCTTCAGCGGTTCTTTTTGTGCAGTTGAGGTACTATATAGCACCGCTATAAATTCCCAGTGTGGTTATGGTATATTAATTCCCAATATGGTTCTTCAGTGGTTCTTTGGAGCAGTTGAGGTGCTATATAGCGCCATTACCATAATAAAGAACCTTTTAATTCCCAGTATGGTTCTTAAGTGGTTCTTCAGTTGTTCTTTTGAGCAGTTGAGGTGCTATATAGCATTGCTACCATAATAAAGAAACTTTTAAGCCCAGTATGGTTCTTCAATGGAGGTGCTATTTAGCGTCACTACCATAATAAAGGACCTTTAAAACCCAATACACTCTTAAAAATAAAAGTTCTTTATTTACATCAATGGTTCTATGAAGAACCTTGAACATCCATGGAAACTTTATAGTCAGAAAAAGGTTCTTTAGACTTTTAAAATGTTCTTCAAAATGGTTCTTTTAGTAACTGCTCACTGAAACCAAAAATGGTTCTTAATGGCATCACTGCAAAAACATCCTTTTGGAACCTTTATTTTTAAGTGTGCATGGTTCCTCAGTGGTTCTTCAGGAGTTCTTTAGAGCAGTTAAGGTGCTATATAGTGCCGCTACCATAATAAAGAACCATTTAAAGCTCAGTATAGTTGTCCAGCAGTTCTTCAGCAGTTCTTTGCAACAGTTGAGGTGCTATATAGCACCCTTACCATAATAAAGAAACTTTGAAGTCAAGTATTGTTCTTAAGCGGTTCTTAGGAGCAGTTGAGGTGCTATATAAGCGCCGCTACCATAATTAAGAATCTTTTAAGCACAGTATTGTTCTTCAGTGGTTCTTTGGAGCAGTTGAGGTGCTATATAGTGCCACAGTATGTTTTTTCAGTGATTCTTTGGAGCTGCTGAGGTGCTATATAGCATCGTTACCATAATAAAGAAACTTTTAAGCCCAGTATGGTTCTTCAGTGTTTCTTTGGAGCAGTTGAGGTGCTATATAGCACAACTACCATAATAAAGAAACTTTAAAGCCCATTATGGTTCTTCAGCGGTTCTTTGGAGGAGTTGAGGTGCTATATACGGTAGCGCTGCTACCATAATTATTGGCATCAATGTTTCTATGGAGAATCTTGAACATCCTTGGAAGCTTTATAGTTAAAAAAGGTTCTTTAGATTTTTAAAATGTTCTTCAAAATGGTTCTTTTAGTAACTGTTCACTGAAAGGTTCTTTGGGGAACCAAAAATATTTATTCTATGGCATCGCTGCAAAAACACCCCTTCGAACCTTTAGAGTGTTTGGTTCTTCAGTGATTCTTTGGCAGTTCTTTGGAGCAGTTAAGGTGCTATATACTGCTGCTACCATAATAAACAAGCTTTTAAGCCTAGAATGGTTCTTCAGCGGTTCTTTGGAGCAGTTGAGGTACTATTTAGTGCCGCTACCATAATAAAGAACCTTTTAAGCCCAGTATGATTCTTCAGTGGTGCTTCAGCGGTTCTTTGGAGCAGTTGAGGTGTTATATAGCGCCACAACCGTAATAAAGAAACCTTTAAGCTCAGTATGGTTCTTCAGTGGTTCTTTGGAGCTGTTGATGTGCTATAGCGCCAATACCATAATAAAGAAACTTTTAAGCCCAGTATGGCTTTAGCAGCTCTTCGGGAGTCTTTTGGCTTTGCTGTATAGCACCACTGCCATACAAAGAACACGTTAAGCCCCTGCATATAAGCAAATGTTCCAGGGGCCCCACACAAGAATGTTTGACCTCAGAAAACCATAAAAGTGATTCAAAACAGCTTTTACCATTGTAGTAAATTCACATTCATAGCAAACATATGAGAGTGGAGTAAGATATCTAAAATCTAGGGAGGAGAATGGGGTTTCTCTTATGGTTGTACATAGCACCTTTAAAGTGGTCCCTCTTATGACCACTTGCACCATTGTATATAGTATATCCATAATATGAAAAGCATAATTTGTGTGCAATAGTACGCGGAATGTATATCATTTTCATGTTGACTTTCCTAAACTTGGTCTGAAATTGAAACAGGTCATTATTTTCTTCTTTTCTAGATGATCCAGACAAGGTCAGCTGTCCACACCTCGTCCGCCAGGTATGTTTAACAACATTTATATTGACCTTCATCATAATACAAAAGAGATAAGGACATACATTTTATAATTACATTCAAAAGCTCTCCAATCTCTGTTATTCCTGTCCTCCCTGGACGGGCGGCTTTATGAAGCTTTGACTGTGAACAGAGGCAGCACTTTATTTCTGCCTGGTTAGGCAGAATAGATCCTCATCAAATCGCTCTTTTTAAGACAATGTGCACGTGGGCGTATGGCTTTGGGCTTATTTGACAGCATCAAATGGATTTCAGAAGAAAGGAAATATCGTCGTTTATGAAATAATCCCCTCATAGTTATTTCATCCTTGCGCTGGTGTGCGTGCCGTCGTTTTGCGCCTTCCCTCATTTTCTTATGTCCTTTTTTCTTTTTATTTAGGCTGAATAGATGCTGACAGAGGAAGAGAGGAAGGAATAGACTTCGAAAAGGATGATGTTATACATACTTTATTTAGATTAGACGTGTAGATGATATGGGCTGTGAATTATGGCTGCTGTCTCAGGTCAGTGTCTCTTATTCTGGTGGAGGAGATGACAAGAAAGCGCCAGTTTTTGGTTTTCTGTGTACATCTGTCTCTCACACAGCTTGAAAAGGAGCCTGAGAGGTGTGTGTGAATGTGTGTAAATATGGTCGCTAACAAGATTACAGGCCGCAAGTGAGTGGATGATGGGTGGAAAAGGAACATGTTGCACATGTTTTAAAAAGCTATGTTTAAGAATAACACTCTCACACCCACACAAACCCACCGCTTTCCAGAAACCAGGATTCTGCTTTCTTGTGGGTTTGTTGAACAGACCTCTTTGCTTGTTATTTAGCGTGATTGGTCGGTGTGGTTGCAAATGTTTATTAGCTGCTTGTAGCCAAACATTGGGAGCCAAAGTGGTGAATGTGTGGCTTTTCTGGTGGTTTATGTGCATGACATAGAAGTAGTCTTGCCTTGTGAAGATGTGACTATGACAATTGTGCAACAGCAAATGTTGTGTAACTGCTAGTAGTGCTAATCTATTAGCCTGTTTACACATGATCAGGAACTACAGATGAGGGTGAAAGATTTACTCAAACAGATTTTGCTATGCTAATAGACTATTGCTAATATACAATAGGAATTGTGCTAACATGACCACACCTAAACACCTGGCTGGTCTTAGCTGGTTTTAGCTGGTCTCCCAGCCTGACCAGCTAAAACCAGCCAACCAGCCTAGGCTGGTTTTAGCTGTTTTTTTTTTGTTTTGTTTGTTTGTTTGTTTGTTTTACCAGGGACCTTTATTCTGAGGAACAAAATGGTTTATTTCTACATGCTTAGCTTATTCGCTAACTTAGTATGGCTAATAGGTAATGCTAAAAAGTAGCATTGCTTTAGCAAACTCGCATTTGGGTCTTACTCCATTGTCCTCCTCCAAAATATGTCTCATTAAAAGTAAAATGGGTTGCAGATGCTGTTTTAGTATTGGATTTTAAGATGCAAGAAGGCTAATGCGACTGTAGTATAAGGTTTTGTACTGACATCTGTTGCTGTGGATGTAGCATCACACAAAATCAGTGCATTTTAGTTAGCAATACCATTCAGTCCATCCAAGATTTTGTTGCGATAACAAGAACAAATGCCTGATTTCGCCAATAGAAAGCATTTTACTGATTTTTTATTTTTTTTTCAAATGCAACTTCAATATTCATAAACAATGTAAATTTTATATATATATATATATATATATATATAAACAATAGACATTATCACAAATTTTGTAATGGTTTTACTGTAATTGACCCTATGGGTTTCTGCTGGTAAATTCACCTTATATTGCTGGCTTGTTAAAATCACAAAATTTCAATGGAATATGTCCCAAAACACACTACAGAAAAAAAAATAAAAATAAATAATAGTTTTAATGAATAAAAGCTGATGGTTTGTAATGGTATTTGTAGTGGAAACGTGATAGTTGTGATAGTTTCTATTTTTGTAGTTTTGTTTGTTTGTTTGTTTTTTAGAAGGGATGACAACTATATTATCACAATAACAGAACTATAACATAATGGCAATAATATTTGTGCTATTAAAGGAATAAAAACATTTTAAAACATTTAAAATGTAACATTTTCTGCACATTTTCAGCAACTATAATTGTTTCTATGTAGGGATGCACCAAATATTCGGCAACCGAAATTATTCAGCCGAAATGTAGCAAACATGTCCAAAGAGTGGAAGCATTTAAATTTGTCAGAGAAAGACGCAAACATCATTACAAGCACCAACAGCGAAAGACTGTTTAACACCGCATTGCATGTCTTTGATGAAAAGTGGAACGGGTGGTTGTTGCTGGTTACTGTATGATGACTGAAATCCCGACATTAGTAAATAAACTACAGAATGTTATTTTTTTCTAATACACCCACAAATTGTATGTATTCTGACAGCACTGCATGAGCTTGTTAGCCAAGGTTCAAAGTCCAAAGCACAAGGAAAATCGGGGTTCCGCCAAAATAAAAGTCAGCATTCATAAATGTTAGTACTGTAATTGTACTGTTGTTCTGAAAATAAAATAAAAAAGTAAGACAAAAATAATGGTAACAATAATTACAAAAGCTATATTAATACATGTATTGTAACATTCACACATAGTGTTCAAATTGGGATCTGTAATATTTTCTAATGTTTTAAAAGAAGTCTCTTCTGCTCAGCAAGGCTGCATTCATTTGTACATAAAAAAAAACAAAAAAAAAACACATGCCTGATTAAAAAAGGGGGTCTTAAAAATGGCCAAAGAATATTATTTTACTAACTTATTTATTTTAAGTTAACTTGTGCTTTGTTGGTAGGCTATAATGTCTACTAGAATGTTAAAATTGTTCAGTGTTGAGTAAATATTTTTAAATTGTTTTGTAATTGATTTTTTTTTCTTTTGAAAAGCAAGACAAAACTGTAAAAAGCACATTTTGGATTTTTAATTTTATGCAATGGTGAAAAAAAGTCAAAATACATGGGGAAAAACCCCCGGAAAAAAAACGTATTCTGTAATCGTAATTCTGTAATATATATATATATATCTTTTAACATAATTTTAAACATATACATAAACAGGCTTGCCCTAGCATTAAGGAAAAAAGTTTTTTTTTCAGTCATACTGAGACTATTTGTCTTTATTTATTTATTTATTTTAAACATTCATACTCTTAATTTTAAGAGAACCATCCTCAAATATAATGGCCTACTTTGTGTAAGTTATTTTTTAATTAGGTATATCTCTCACAAACATCCATGATTTTATTTTTAATATATAGCAGATAGCAGTTTCTTCTATTATTGTTGTTGTTTCTTATATTCTTATGTTATTGTGTTTGCCCTTCTGCCTCACTGCAGTACAAACAAACCAGAAGATCTCTGACCTAATGATATTGAGCAAGAGATACACAGGAAACTCAAGCTTCATGCATGTATTTTTATTTAGTTTCTTTATTGAACTCACTTTTATAGACATGCACAAAATGTACAAGAACACTGCACCAGTTGTACACTAATACTAACACTGCAGGTAGTTTTACTTTCATTAACCTGAATTAGCACACTTCATATGTGGTAAATATCTGCAGTTTAAGCACAGACAAGGTGGTAGCCCTAAAACAGGATGTGGTGATGTGTCAAACAGGAAGTAGGCCTTGTTAGATACAATAATGTCACGTGGAATGGCTTCGTCTGTCTTCTCATTTGACTCACAGACCTAACCGTTTTTCCCTTCTTGTTCTTCTGCCCATAACAGTTTGTGACAAAACAACATTTCTATTTTAAAATGGCCATTTTAAAAGGAAAATGATCCAAGAAACCTGTTATGCAATTAACTGTTCTTGGCCATTAGCATAGTTTGCAACAAAATATTTCAAACTCTGTCCTTGTTATCAAGTACTAAACTATGATTCAGCTAGGCTTTTTTTTTTTATTTTTGGATAGTATCAAGGACATTATGAATAGTTATGAATCATTATTACAAAAAAATAAAAATAAATAAATATTTTTACTAAGATTTTTTTTTTTTTGACATTTAGTGTAGCCTAATAAATAATGCAAATAAATGTATAATGATGTACACAACATGTTTTTAAGCCTTTAGCATTATTGTAGTCATTATTTAAGTTATTAGTGTATATAGCTTTATAATTATGTCATATTAGATGTCCTACTGTTGTTATTGTGTTATTACAATTTAGTTACATTTTAAACAAATATAAGATGCACATTTATTTAACATTGCATTTTTTTATTATTTATTCTTAAAGACAGTGATTGGACATTTAAGAGAACACTGGGGAGTGGGTGACTAATGGTTCTGCAAACCCTGTTTATAGTAACACTAACAATAACTATCTGTTAGTTTTGCAGAACAGCACAGTATGCACTAAGTGCACTGTATTAAATGTTCTAAATCGTAACTTAAGTACGCCTATTATGAAGCGTAACTGAGCAAAGTGTTGTTGATAGGCCTACTTACCTATTTTAACTGTGGGCATCAGACTTTAAAATGGAGAACTGTATGACATTTTAATTTGGTATCATAACACAGAGTTATAGAGGTCCGCCTCTATATAAAAAAACCTTTAAAAATTCACAAGACGCATAAAAGCGCCAGGTCTACGGAAAAGGTTGCATACGTTGAGTCGGATGTTACACAGAAGAGGTTCGTATAGAGATGAGGCGGTGAGAGAGAGAGAGAGCGAGAGACAGAGGCAGAGCTGGAGTGATTGTGAGGGGCGGAGGAAAGAGAGCCTGTTCTCAGCGCTTATCACACTCAGAGCAGTGCAGAGAGACAGTCGGAGTAACAGCGCTCACTCACTCACTCAATCAGCCGCATTCTGTCCGAGCAAAGCCCGAGCTGCCCGAGCCGCAAGCATGGTCTCTATAATCTCAGACCTGGACCCTCTCAAGAGCTGGAACGTGTTAAGGTAAGACCCGACCCGAACATGCATGCGGAGAGCGCCGAGTGTCTCCATCCCGCCCGCTCACGCTGAGGACGCGCTCTTTCCCTCCGCTCGACTCCAACACGAATGTTGTGAGAATTACGTACGGCTGCGTGTGCCGTTTCGGCTCAAAAAAGTGTGTGTGGGACTTTTTTTGCCTTGAGTTCGCACATATACTGTCATGTGTCTGACGCATGGAGTGTCTTATTAACCCCTTGAGCTACCAAGCCCTCCCCCGAACACACCGGGAATGAGGAGTCTTATCGGACCGGGCGCGTCTCATCTCATCTGTGATGCGGGATGATGGTGCTGATGCTGAGAAGATGCGGTGCGCATCGCTGCGAGATTTATATACAATACTTCATTTATGCACTTTAAGTCCATCGACTTGACATTTTGGTCTTGTTCTTGTATCTTTCTTTCTTTTCTACTCTTGATACGACACATTGTGTTGCGCATCTCCGGCTATTGCGCAAACAAATGCGCTTCTTTTAAGTTGTTTTGCTTTCTTTTTCCTTAGTTTAAACACTCTTGGATATTTACGAAGTGTGTCTCGAAACTGAGCTGTAAAGACGGGGCATTATAAACAGCTGAACTCAAACCTAAACCACTATCTTTGGAGATTTATTGTCATTTTAAAGCAACACAGCTGCTTCTAAAGAGCCTGAAATGTTAAATGCGCAGCTCGCTAAGGGTTTCAGTCAGCCATTGTGTTAACTCAGTTCTCTGAGTTTTTGAGGAAGTATAAGGGCAACTGAAACCACAGAAAGCATGTCATGATGTCAAATCGTTCCGCTTTAGTTCTCGGAAACACTTTTAGAGGACAGCATTATGACCCTAAAATAAAATTTCATATTATATTATACAAAAGTTTTACAAAAGTTATTCAGTGTTTTTGTGATAATATGCATATTTTAAAAATAAATATGTTTTGTCAGTTGTTGAATGTCAAGCTCCATCCCTGATGTTCTAGACAAATGCATAAGAGGTTCAGTCAGAATTACTAATAGCACTTTAAAAGCGTTCATGAACATGTTTGTAATGAGGGTATGAAGAGCGAACTATAAATACTCTGGATCTTCATATATAGTTCAGGATTCTGGGTTGTTGTAAATTGGGGCGCCGCTGTATTCCACACTGAATTATGAAAATAGATCAAGGGTATAAAGATGACACGCTGTGCTCTCTCAGAAGAAGTGTTATTTTTGGTCAATTATTTATTCCGATAAGCAGGTCACGGCTCAGATTGCACCAAACTGCATATATGCGTCCTCAGAAGCGCACGTTCTGTTGACTTTTTTAAATGTGCAAAGCCCATATTGATTACATACTAGAACACACACACACACACACACACACATGTACAGTCCTGTTTTAATAGCCTTAGTGTGGTGACAGACTACTGCTGCATTTAAGTAGACATTTCCCGATCGATGTAGCACTATTAGTCAGTATGTTCCTTTTCTTTCTCTCTGACTGACACTCACAATCACTGTTCCACCCCAGAGCCGTCCAGGGCATAATCTTCTGTTCAGAGCGGGCGAAAGGGGGCTGATGGGGGATGTGTGATGGATCGCTATTTGTCTTTTTTCTTCTTTATTAGTGTAGAGGCTCTATATTAGCCAGAGGAGCAGCTGCCGGACGGCCTTAATAAAGACCAGCTTAAGTTTCCCTGTCTTTCTTTTGCTTGTCTTTATGGTTCTCTCTTTCTTATGTGGCTCTAGGGTACTCAGTGGCATTCTTTACAGCCTAATGAAGCCACCAGACGACCCAGAACACTGTTGTCTAATGAGCACACACTTGTGAGTGTGTGTGTTTGTGTTGCATCCGATTAACTTTCTCATTATCTCTCCTTTAGTTCAAACCCCTTTCTTCTGTCGTGCTTTATATGAGTAAAGTCTGGGAAAACAACAGATAAAATGGATCCAGAAATAACTTTGCTATCTATTAAGTTGATTTTTCCGGGCGCAACTTTGACATGCTGCGCAAACAAAAACTCCAGCGTCTGCGTTTTCGTCAAGATTCTACCAAATCGACACCTCTGAACATTTCGCCGTCAGCTCGCAATAATTTCTGCCTAGTTCAAATACATCATGTTGGATTGCGTCTGAATATGACGCATCGTAATGATATCGCATTTTTCTTGTGATCCGTGCAGTGGAAATTTCTGCCGCGCTTCATTTCTTTTTAGGGCTCAGCTCTCTGCGGGATCACTCTGTCATGATCCCACTTTTCCTTCAGAAGGGCTTGATGCATTTGTAACACGGTTGTCATTTGAATGATAGACTTGCAGATTTATTTCAGCTGTTTTTGCAGTCAATGCATTTTTACACTTACAAAAGAATGTAGTTTGCTACATGAAAAGTGAAAAACAGCATATCTATCTATCTATCTATCTATCTATCTGTCTGTCTGTCTGTCTGTCTGTCTATCTAGCTCATTCTCTACTAATCCAAAAGAATATTTGTCTTTTGTTCACCTCTGCAACTTCTTTACCTTTCTCTAACTTTTGCGCGAATGTCTTCGAAAACGAAGCCAAGAGATGCAACTCCGTTCTGTCACTGCAAGCAACAAGAACAAAAATACCATGGAACTCATGTCCGCCCACACAGACACACACACACACACAGTGAGTCATAAGCACATGCATAATGTTCTAACACACACATACAGGCACACAACAGCCTCTCTGTCATGCTGACACACACACACTGCGCTCTGCGCGCTTCGGAAGGCAGGTTGAGTCGGTAATGAGAGGCAGCATGCTTATTAATACCACTTGATTACATTGAAAATTACTTTAAATAACAATGACAAGTTGTTGCCTTTATTGAATTAGCAGAGAAGCAGGCGGGGGAGATGATTTGATTAGAGGCATATTTAAACACGAGACTTGGTGTTCTTGCGGCCGATGGCAGGTAAACTCAGTCTTTTTGCATCATTCTGTCTTTCACTCGTTTTAGCAGAGTGAGAAATCAACTTGTTTTTAGGCCAGAGAGAAAGAGAGAGATAGAAGCGCTAGTTGAGAGGCAATGGAGTGGCAAGCATCCGTCTTTAGCAGTGGGTGACCTCTGACCTTTGCAGTGTTGGTTTTAATGAACGCTGTTAGCGGCAACGGCTCCGAGTGTGTGTTTAAGCCTCTGCCCAGGACGCATCCGTAATTATCTGGCTGAGTGGCTTTTCTGTGCGTGTGTGTGTGGGTGGGCGGCTCATGCCGTTAGCCTGTCCCTTATCCCCGGCATTAGCGGCTGGCTGCAGACAGTGGCGCACAGACGGGCGACGCAGATGAACGGCATTCATGCTGATCTCTGCACCTGTACCAGCCTCAGACGCACACGGCAGCACACGTCATCCCTACCCAACAGGTCTGGGCTCTGTGCGGGAACGAAAAGGACAAGATCCTTGACTGAGAAAACGATTGTGAATAAATAACCTCCATTATGTCTACGGCCCATCTGCCTGTCTGTCCTTCTACCTATCTGTCTATCTCTGTCTGTTGAGATAGACAGATAGACAGATGAGAGATAGATGGACAGACGGACACGAATACAGAGAGACAGTTTTTGGGATAAATAGATAGATAGATAGATAGATAGATAGATAGATAGATAGATAGATAGATAGATAGATAGATAGATAGATAGATAAGCAGACAGACAGACAGACCAAAATATGAGACTATACAGATTTATGTATGTCTGGACAGACAAAATAAAATAATTAATGCAGAGAGATAGACAGACAAACAGACAGACAGACAGACAGACAGACAGTCCAAAAACTGAGACTATACAGATTTATGTATCTCTGGACAGACAAAATAAAATAATTAATGCAGATAGACAGACAGACAGACATATAGATAGATAGATAGATAGATAGATAGATAGATAGATAGATAGATAGATAGATAGATAGATAGATAGATAGATAGATAGATAGATAGATAGATAGATAGACAGACAGACCAAAATATGAGACTATACGGATTTATGTGTGTCTGGACAGACAAAATAAAAGAATTAATGCAGACATAGATAGATAGATAGACAGACAGACAGACAGACAGACAGACAGACAGACAGTCCAAAAACTGAGACTATACAGATTTATGTATCTCTGGACAGACAAAATAAAATAATTAATGCAGATAGACAGACAGACAGACAGACAGACAGATAGATAGATAGATAGATAGATAGATAGATAGATAGATAGATAGATAGATAGATAGATAGATAGATAGACAGACAGACAGACAGACAGTCCAATTCTGAGACTATACAACTAAAATTAATAAATGAAAAATGTGTTCTTGTGAGTGCATATTTTGTTTTTTGGTTCGTTAGTTGTGTACTCTGGTCTTGTGAAAGCTCTGGGTAATGAGGAAGAGGTGGAGGAAGCGATGTGGCAGTGCAGGCTGGAGGTGAAGACATTTGATGAGTGTGTGTGCTGTATCCGCCGCTCTCCACTAGAGTTCTGTATTATTGGCTCGAGTCAGTGTGGCGATGCACTGCCCTCCGCCGTCTAGTCAGTGTACCCATTATACTGTCTGTGTATGTGCGTCTGTGTGTGTGTGACCAATATTGTTCCACAGTCTGACATTTTCGGAGCTACCCAGATGGGTCTGCACCCCTTGAAGTTAACCCCCCCACTCCCACCCCCCACCCCTCACACATACACTCTCTACCTAGAGAACGTAATCACAATTATCAGCTCACCCATCACAATTACAGCTGAAGGAGAGAGAGACAGGGAAATGAATGCAGGCAGAACAATAGATGCTCGAAAGAATGAGACCGCGAGAGATAAAAGTGGAAAGAAGATGGATGGGGACAGAGAAATTGTACTACTTTTTTATATAGATCCTCTGTCGTACCTCCCGTGCCCTAAATAACAGTATCCTTGAAACACATAATCGCCATACATTTCCTGTAAAAAGAAAAATCTCTTTCAATCTGAATAGTTTCTCACAGACAGCAATTGAGATTCAGTGGAAGCAAACTGAAGAGTTTTACAAGAATCACAAGACCGAATTAAAAAAATATGAGGTCTCAATATGATTTCTCATCAAAAGTTCTTTGAAGATATAAAGTATGAAATTCACATCAATTATGTGTCCAATATTCTTTCTATACTTTCTATCAAAGTTTTAAAAGTATCAAAAGATACAATAAAAATTTGGAGATCTCAATATGAATTATTATTATTTGTCATCAAAGTTCTATGAGGATCCACTTTAATTTTATGTCTTGATACTCTTTCTGTATGTGTCACTTGTGATCTCAATTTCCTAAGCCATAAAGTAGCATCTTTTTAGACATAGAATTTACTGGTGTTTCTTAATATGGCACTTTCGTATTTCTAGTTATTCAGAATTTTGTGTGTTTGTGTGAGACACAGAAACAGACATCCCCCCCCCCCCCCCCCATTTGGCTGTTTGACGCAATTGGGAAATGGTCACAGGATTTTAATGAGAATCTGAATGTGTGTGTATGTGCAGTGCATTGTTTAAGCCGTAGGAGAGTACAGGGCTCAGGACAGAGGCTCTTTTCAGGCCACACTGAATGTCCGTGATTAAAACCGGCCTGAACGTCTGACTGTCTGAGAGAGAGACAGAGCCTATTGTGATCTCTCTCTCTCTCCCTCTCTCTCTCTTTCTCCCTCTCTCTCTCATTCTGTGTGTGTAGGCAGTTTTCTATGATAAGGTTGAAATCCAGAGAGGCATATCAGTGCTGGTTTCCTCCTACGCTAGCTCTGAGAGAGGAGAATGTGCTGCAGCTATGTTTGAGGAGAGCACTTCAGGAACCATTCATAGAGCTTTCACACACATATACACACACACACACACACACACAGAGAGAGAGAGAGAGAGAGAGAGAGAGAGAGAGAGAGATACACACATTTCTACCCATGTAACTAGCACACGGATGTTTCACCTTGCTGTCAAAAGTAGCACTATTTCTCTTCTCACACAGATACATACACACACACACACACACACACACACACAGCCATTTACATACCATAGACTTCAACTGTTTTTAAATGAAGCAATTTATAATAAATACATAAACACAGTTGAGGTCAAAAGTTTACATACACCTTGTAGAATCTGCAAAATGTTAATTATTTTAGCAAAATAAGAGGGATTATACAAAATGCATGTTATTTTTATTTAGTGACTGATACTCACTTTGTCTTCTAAGATATAATACTTAGTTAAAATAAGAAAAATGTACACATTATCATTCTATTCAAAAGTTTACACCCCTGGCTCGTAATGCATCATCATTGTTGGAAAGAGTTCAAATGCACACAAAAAACATGGGACTCATAAACAACTATCACTAAAAAAAAACAAAAAAAAACAGCTGTGGATAATTCAGGTAAAAACACAATATTAAGAATCAAGCCTATGTAAACTTTTAAACTGAATAATTTTTATAAAATCAACTATGTGAAATATTTTATTCAGGTCAATACTACATTAAAAAAAAAAAAAAAAAAGAATTTTGTATGGTATGATCCCTCTTATTTTGCTAAAATAATGAACATTTTACAGATTCTGCAGGGTGTATGTAAACTTTTGACCTCAACTGTAACTGCTAAACAAATTTGTCTGTTTTATTTTATTTATGACCTGAGAAGATTTCTAAATGTATCCATAGGCAGATTTGATCTGATCTGGGACAACAGTTAAGATATCACTTACTTACAACTGTTATCAGTATTTGTATAAAAACAAGACAGTGTTTTGTTGTCTAGATGCTCAAAGCTAAAGTCACATGAGATTCATATGGCAGTCCTGCTTTGACCTTCCCGTTAACTTTGGTTCAGAAAATATTAATTTCAAGTTTTCCAAAACAATCCAGTCAGATTCTGAGCACATAGGCTACTGTAAGTATGGCTACATAAACGCAGACACACTCTTTAACACTGTATGCTAATATACTCAAATCACAAGCTTGAATGAAACTTTGAGTTTTTATAGTTTTAGCTTAGCATGTAGCATCTGGGAACTTTGAATATTACATTATAAGCTCGCTGGGGGAAATATATTTTGACTGCGTATGAACACACCGTGCTGTTTATATGTGAGTGTGTGTTGCTTTATGAAATTCCCGGTTAACAGTAGAGCAGGATTATTGTTGAACTGCCTGGATTCTGTAGCCTCATGCATATTTACAGAGAAACACTCCTCATGTTCACTGCACTCCTTTATTAAAAAGAGCGAAGTATCTTTCCAGACGCTTTGCTCTGGGAGAGAGAAATGGCAGATACACGCAAGACGGAAACAATCTCTGTCTTTGGCCACACGCTGATATCATTTGTTATGATTTTACGGCACAGTTTTAAAAGCTTTGTGGGATGAGGCACATTAATAAGAAGAGGATGACCTCTGTTTAACTGTGACACACAGAAGCCGACATGTTCAAAACAAGTGGTAAACGAAATTGGAATTAATAGGACAAAAATAAGGTTCATGTCTCAAATCTTTTAAGACCTTAATAAATAGTCGGACAGTTGATGCGTTGCCATTTGAACACTGACTTCACATTTTACCGCAAGTGTTTTGTTCATCTTCAGACTGACACTGATAGCTGAGCTAAGCTAAACATACTAGCATCCAGTGTTTTTTTTTCCTCTCTTGTCTCTTTTTCTTTCTTTTTATCTTTCGTTGTTCTGCCTCGCTGGCTGTCTGCAAACTCCTCTATCCCTTAACCCCAGCTGAGAACACACTTTTTGTGTGTGTGTGTGTGTGTGTGTGTGTGTGTGAGTGTACAATGTTACATTAGCTAGCGCTCACACAGGAAGTTCTCGACTCCAGCTGTGTTGTGTGTGTGTTTAATCTTAATTGTAGCTGTCTTTCTGTACTGTGTCTTATGTTTCACTCCACTGCTGAGAGAAAAACGGCCTTACGCTTGTTAAAGGGATCAAACACACACATACACACTGTCCCCTGGCATGGCCCAGTAACTTTCAGTCCCTCAAGATTAAAAATCCAGCATGTGGTCCAGTGTGAGAGACTAGCTATGTGTGTATTCTTAGATGAAGTTGGTTTACCGCATGTGAGAGTAGATTACGGCTGTAATGATCATGACATTTTGGCTGTTGAATAATTGTACAAATGTGAAAATGTGAAATTCGGTGACATACACTTGTAAAAGTATTTTTTTCACAAATTAATCTGGAACCATGCAATAATTTCATTGTCATATTATTATGTTTTAATATTATTTAAAATAATAATAATTTGTGTAATTATGCACACACTGCATAAAATGCATATTTAATCACATTTATATTCACTAAAATCCTTTTATTTGGGTGGCAATTTGTGCTTGTGGTTATCTCAAATAATTGTGATCGGTTGGTTATGCAACAAGGCTAGAGTAGATTGGCTGTGAACAGTAATGAAACTATTTTTACTTGTCTTTCTGGTTAAAACTGAGACTTCAGTGAAAGTCGGAAGTGTGTGTGAGAGTGTGTATTGCCAGATGTGCTGAGCTTAGGTTGTATGACGGTTAAGTGAGTCTTAGGTCTGATTAAAGTCAGCCGACTGAGCTCAGGCCGTGTGTGTGTGTGTGTGTGTGTGTTTGTGTGTGTGCGTAGTGGCCTTTTTTACAACGTACACTTAAACTTTCCCTTTTTTCTGTTTCCACAGGAAGACAAGTATGTCTGTTTCCTGTCGTCTCTAAGCACTAATGAGCACGCTGTGTGCACACGCTCGCACACACGCGCAGCTGGAATCTAGGCAACACCCTGCCATATTTTTACTCTTTTAATTTCTGCTTCTCCGCTCTTCTGTGTTTTTTTCGCTTTGATATAATCCCCGTGTGTGTTTCCGTGGTTACGCTGGCTTAATGTCGTACTGATGTGACTGTATCAGCTACGCATGGCCAACCTCATCAACAAACTTTAGCAAAATATGTTTCTCTTCTTCCTGTCTTCGCCCCACTCTTTCCGCCTTTAATCTGCTCCCCCATAATTCTGCAGCAGCCTGGGGAGCTCTCGCTGTCTTCATCCCCAGGGGTCATCATCATCATCATTAGCATCAGCATCATCAGAATAATTGTTATTGCTGAGCACTTGTAATGATTGAAACACATTTGTATGTGTGAGAGATACCCATGTGTAAAAAGGCCTTGGCAGTAGCCTCAGACGGCACGTCCAAAGACCATTCGCTAGCTGTCTGATGCATATAAGGCACAAAAATATCAAGCTTCAATCTGATTGCATGACTTTACGCAATTTCTGGGAGTCAGCGTCAAGCTGGGGGGAAAAGTAGTACAGATTCCTAGGTTAGAACTGGTTGCCAGATTTACAGCGTTACAGGAAATATCCATGAGCACAACTATTTAGTCTACTTCTACTACTTTATTCTAACCAATATCACCAATTTAAGATTCACCTGCCCCAACTGTCATGTAAAAAAGTACTGTTGTTTGTTGTTTTGCATAAACCAACATTATCCCATCTGAATGTGCAAAACTTCGGTAAATGTGTAATGTCAATAGTTTGCTACAATTGCCCATTTGTCGCTATGTTGCATGCAGAGATTTCATCATGTGCGTCATTTGTGCATGTGCCTGGTATTGCCTGCACTGTTGGTGGGTCCACTAGGTGGCAACACTCAGAGTCCGAATGTTGCTTTCAAGAGATATTCCAAAATTTTTCTCAACTTTGGCCCTTGAAGTTCACAGTCCTGCAGAGGTTAGCTCGAACCCTGTTAAGTGGACCAAACAGAATTTTCTAGTAATACTGAATTTTATATAGCAGGGGTTCTTAACTTGCCCCGAGATCCATTTTCCTGCAGAGTTTAGCTTAATCCTTGATCAAACTCACCAGTTTGGAACTTTCTGATGATCCTAAAGACCTTGATTAATTTGTTTAGGTGTGTTTGAGTTTGGAGCTAAACTCTGCAGGAAAATGGATCTCATGGGCCAGAGTTGAGAACCCCTACTATATAGTTTCATGAGACAACCATTTGAAGTGGTTTCTAAACTACAGTGGACATTATCGAGTTCACAAATTCAATTCCATAACAGACTTTATTTAAAGCTGGGGTGCTCAAACTTGGTCCTGGAAGGCCAGTGTCTTGCAGAGTTTAGATCCAATTTGCCTCAACACACCTGCCGGGAAGTTTCTAGTATGCCTAGTAAGGACTTGATTAGCTGGTTCAGGTGTCTAATTGGGGTTGGAGCTAAATTCTGCAGGACACCGGTCCTCCAGGACAGAGTTTGGGCACCCCTTATTTAAAAAGTGTACAGCTGATGTACATTGAACATCTAACCACTAGAACAAAAATCCTCAACCCTGCTCCCGGATACCCACAGTTGTGAAAATGTATTTATAACCTGCTTTTACAAACCTGTCTGTGATTTTCAAACGACCCTGAAGACTTTGATTAGGATTCAGGAGTGTTTGATTAGACTTGGAGGTAAACTCTGCAGGACAGCGGCTTTCCAGGAGCAGGGTTCAAGACCTCTGTGCAAGAGAATACCCTTGCACTCTGCTGAATTAATTTCAGAAGATGTCCACAGCCTAGTAAATGAGGGTATGGGGTGATTACCTTGTTTAGGTGAGTTTGAGCAAGGTTGAAGACTCTAAACTCTGCAGGGCAGTGGACCTTGAGGGCCAGAGTTGAGAAACCCTGAACTAATCAAGGAAAAAGATGGAAAGCGGAATTAAAAACAACAGAAGGCAGAGTTTATAGATGAAAACTCTGAACTCAGTGCCGCAGGTAAGGTGAAAAACTGTTGCAGTGTCCCTACAAGTTCATGGTCAGTGAAGTATACTCAGAAAGACATTGCAAATGGATAAACAAAGCAGTCCCCAGGCTTAAGTGGTCCTTCTTGTCCAAAACGAGCTGCAATGTGGACCAGACTTTATACCGATAGTCACAAGTCTGGGTCTACAAGACTCCCTTGGTGGTAACAGAACTGTTTACCCTGTCATTTCCAATTTTCTCCAGTCAATCGTTTATACCTTTCTACCGCCACAAGTGAACGATCAAAAGCCCTCCGCAGCATATGTACAAGCCTTTGCCAACATTCTGCCAGCAGTCTTGCCAAAACTCAGATAACACCACTGATTCGATCTTCTCCACAGTTGCCAACGGTTCCCTGTCTGTGCTTCCAAGATCTGGTTAAGTGTGAACACATCTGCGTTCACCCACCCTTGTACCTCCTATCACAGCGCAGTTACGCACAGCAAGCGCCCATCTTTCCTGTTAATGCCTTCCCAAACATCCCCATAAAAATTACGAGCAGAAACACATTACTGGCAGCGCGCCCCATGTCTGCGTTTATTAGCCTATCAGGCTGGGTTTATATCTGATCACGCCTTTGTTCTAATGAGATCTCTTTATAGCCAATCAGAAGCGCATCTCTTATGTGGCAATGGCCTGATCAAATTTATGGTCAATAACCAGCCTTTTAACGATGATGAGATGTGGAGTGTGGGAGAAATCGGTTTTATTCCTTCGCTATTTGATCTCAGATACGCGGAAATCAGTGCGTGTAGCGGCCAGGTGCTCGGTCGGATGACTCGCCCTGGCTGAATGTGTTTCCGGCCCTCTCCGAGGGCTACGCTCTGACCTGCGTGCCCAGAGCGAGGGCTCTTATCAGAGGCAGAGCGAGTGAGACGGCCCCAGGAGGCTGGACATTACCAGGCCTTCTCGGATCCTAATTATGGGGGGAAGGTGTGGAATGAAAGTGGAGGGCCGCCGAGGCAGCCAAAACCAGACCCCTTGAGTCCCATTACAATTACTGCTACGAGACACACATAGACACTCTCCTGCGCACACACACACACAACAACAAACGTACACAACCCTTTCGCCCTGACGTGCTCATGCACACACCAAATCACAGCACGTTTCTACACTCTCATTCTCTCTTGTAATTGCAATAGCGTTGACGCCCGCTCCCCCGTGGCCTAAGCGGTGCACTTCCATCTTTTCTGATAGTCAACGATGCACACATACAAAGTCTCTCGGTGTGCTTTGCCTACATAGGTACCACACACACATAATCTCTGTTGTGTTCCGGAAAGGGGTTCAGTAAGAGGGAAAACAGATGGAGAACTAACCTTGGATGACATCATAGCATTTGCCATGCAGCATGTCCAAACCTGCATAACCACAATGACCTACACACACAGAGACATACACGTACATTTAAAGACCAGGTGACAATACCTTCTTTGCCGTTGCTCGTGATGACCTGGTCTCCAGTGTGGCATGATGACCTAAAGAAAGGCTGTGTGAGAATGAAACAGGGATGAAAGAAGTAGAGAAACACAAGGATGCTCTTTGGGTTTATGTAATCGCTGTCATGTATGTCCTGTGTCGTGTTACTTTCAGGGACTCAGGAGCTCAAGAGCTCTACAGTTTGTGTGTGAGAGTGTTTCATGGCCATGAAAATACCTTTCTATTTACAATCTCAGCACAGTCAACGTCAACGTATGTGTCTGGACTGCGAATAAAGGTACAGCATGGGTTCTTTTGTAGACACATTAAAAGTAAAAAAAACTCCAGCTAATTCTTTCTCAATCAATTGATGCTTGGGAAAAGACAGGTGTTTGACAGTAAATAAAGTAGTGCTGTACTAACTACATTTTCCAAGTGCGTAGCAGCTCGGTAACTTAGACAAGGTACTTTTTTTTTCACAAGGGTAATTTGAATTTACTTCAAATTATGAGTAGCTTGCAGTTTGTGATGCTACATACCAAAGTAGCTTCCCCAACACTTCCAAAAACACTCTGAGGAACCATGAATTGCAACTTGTTATTGCTAGTGAAGCCAGGTGGTATTTATACTTTAGGGAAATGGGATGTTCTCATTCTACAGAGCGTTTTATTAGACAAAGGTGCACTGCAAAAGATGAGTCATCAGTATTTTGATCTTACTAAAACTCTTAGGTGCTTTTAGGTATACACTAGCATACAGATTATCCTCAAAGCTGTTGATTTTATTGGATCTATAAAGGGTTAGTTCACACAAAAATGAAAATTCTGCCATTAATTACTCACTCTCATGTCGTTCCAAATCTGTAAGACCTTCATTCATCTTTGGAATGCAAATTACTAACATGGAAGAGAAGAAATTGTTGAATAAAGTTGTTATTTTCGTTTTCTCAGAGATTCATAGTATAAAGGTTGAACCATGATGTCATATGGACTGTTTTAACAGTGTCCTTCTACATTTCTGGGCCTTCAACGTGGTAGTTGCGTTGCTGTCTATGCAAGGTCAGAAAGCTCTTGGATTTTATCAAAAATATCCTAATTTGTGTTCTAAAGATGGAGGTCTTATGGATTTGGAACGTCATGAGCGTGAGTAATTAATGACAGAATTTTCATTTTTGCTTGAACTATCCCTTTAAAGACAGTTTGGACATCAATAATTAAAGGATTATGTTAAGAGCGAGATGTTAAAACCTCATAAGATTTCAGCTTCTAAACAACTGGATTTCCCACACACCCCTGCAAAGCACTATATTAGATTCCTTTACCCCTGTGCATCCTTAAGTGTGTAAAAGAGCGCGCATCCTCACACGTGCATGTGTGCATGTCCGCCAAGCCTCAGGGTACTGGCACACCGTTCTCTCCGCTGCCACACTCCTTTCATCTCTCTTTTTGAAAGAAGACAGAGAGGCCAAGCATCCGTGCGGCGTTTAGGATGTGTATGTGTGTTCTGGCTTTAAATACATTCTCATGTTAGGCCCAAAAGCACCCTCATTAATTCCTTTGATGCCGTCTGATTGGCCGGGCATTACTAAGTCGCATTAAGAAATGTATTTCCTCGCTTTTACTTAATGATGCTTTTCCAGCCACTGCAATTAACCAGGGCTGTGTGTGTGTGTGTGTGTCTTTATATATCGCTTAGTGTGGGCCTGTTTGTGTGTTTAGGTGCTCTTAAGTGCAACAGAAAACTAGTTAGGCTACAAAGTGTCTAACCGTCGACAGAAAATTGCCCTCTGATAAGTGCGGACCCTTTTAATAGGTCTGAAACTAATGGAATATGTTTCTGCAACATTGGCGGAATATTTTCGGCATGATAAACTCATTTGCCAGTTCTGCCGTAAGTCATTTAGTTGTTTGATGGACATTTAATGATACGGTTCGATTTAATTTCACTCTTTATCTACATGTCTGCCAGTATTTACTCCACAAATACTAAAATGAAAGCGGTGGCCCCCAAGTTTATGATATAAGTTGGTTGGAAATATTGTGGTTAGTCAAGGACATATACCCACAGTTTATTGGCTGACTGTCTGATGGTCAGGTAGCTACTTCCTGTCTAAGTGGGCATATCATGGTCAGAAAAAGCTACAAAGTAGACCATGCCTATAGTCAAAAGAAAATGAGATTGTGTTCTTATTCTTGCGAATAGCTCATTACGCATCTGCTGCAGAATGTCTGACATAAACATACGCATACACCAAACTACCATTAGACATTCTTTGTCTATAGTGAGACGCATTCCTGCATGCTCATGTAGACATTTTATTCATGCGTACACATGTTCTCCAACACGTTGGACACACAGACGTGGATACACACTTGTTGTAACACATGCTGACACAAATCATGTTCTGTCCATGTGAATATGTGTCTGTGCGCAAGTTACACAGCGACGCTGTAACATTTGGTTTCAGTCGGGTCTCATGTGACCTTTAAAACCGCAGATGCCACAATCCATCCTATCACTTTACTTTATGGATGTGTTTGGTGTCTAATGTTGCTTCAGAGACTTGCAAGTACATATTCTTAATATTAGTAAGTGTTGGTTCTTGTCATTTAAATTACATTTGTTAACATTATACCATTATACATGCCACAGTGCCACGTCAAAAAAAAAAAAATAAATAAAAAATATATATAATTCCATTGGAGTTTAAGGGAAAGTCTAAGGGAAACTATTTGCTAAAACATGTAGAATGATCACTGTTTACATTCACTGGAAACTGTGCACAAAAGATGCTAACACCCTGATCATATATCTAAGCATGGTATGGACAAACTCAAAAAAACTCGCAGCTGGAAGCGTTTTTACGAGGATGTCTCTTATGTTCCTCTATAAAACCATCACAACATTTTAAAGTGTGTGTGTGTATGTGTGTGTGTTTGTTATTACTGTAGGGACAACTGTGTGCTTTTAAGAGAAGGGCTTATTTTTCTGCAATACAATACTGTTGCTGCAATATATAAATAATATATTTTTGTCAGAACACTTGGCGGCTGATATAACATAGTATTTATCGTTGTGTAGGGGGATTGTGGGTGTGTGTGTGGGTGAAAGCGGGTTTAAACAAGTCTGGGGAAATTTATGAGTGTGTCATGAGTTTAGGGCTTTCAAACTCTATCAGAGAGGAAAGCAGATAGCCACAACGCAGCTGGAGTTTAACACCACGGTAAATTTTCTCTGACAGAATTCATCCCTTCTTCCTACAGAGACAGAGGCGGTGGTCACCTGATCTTGACAGAGGCCATGTGACCACTAAAGCAGTACTGTAGATGTGTTCAAGATGTGTGTGTGTGTGAGGGGATGTTTGTGTCTTCATGTCTGTAACATGAGAGGGGGGACCTCTTTTTCCCAGATTTCCTCATTTTGTTGTCATAGTAATAACAAAAACACTGGGCCGCTCATGCCCAGAGCTAAGTGTCGTCACTCTGGTTGACTTAATAATGCCATTACTAAGATCATTACAGCATTACAGCCTTTGTTGTGTGTGTATATGAGAGTCTGAAACAAAATGTTCACTTAACATGGTGCGCTGAACATGTGTAACTCACTCAGCAAGAAGTTTGTACTCTGAAAAAGACTACTTAAGGTTACCATCATTGTAGTTCTCAAATAAATGTGGGATTGCCAGGTTTGAAATAAACAAAATCATAGTTATTCCATGTATTATAAAATGTATTGTTTAAAGGATTAGTACACTCCTGAATTAATAAACTAATACTGATAATTTACTCGCCATCCAAGATGTTCATGTTTTTCTTTCTTCAGTCGAAAAGAAAAAAAGGTCGTTTGAAGAAAATATTCCAGGATTTTTTGAGGATCGGTCATTTTATAAAATGCTTCTAAAACACTTTTTAACCACAAATGCTCATCTCGCACTAGCTCTGTGAAGCATGTCTGCGACTTTGCGCTTTACATAAGTATGTTGGAAAGTTCTTGCGCGTTTAGCTCTTTGTCTGTGTAGTCTTGTTTAAAAAGGTAGGGTAGGGTGAAAAACCCATTTTCTCCTCCAACTTCTAAAACGTCTGACATTGTTGTTTTCTCTTTTTTCTAATAGGTGTTTGACTTTCTTTACACATTCACTTTGTCACTTGGTCGGTACTTCAAATTTGACTATGTAATGCGTGAGCTAGTCCAAGATGAACATTTGTTGTTAAAACGTATATAATTGTGAATTTTTTTAGAAAATGACCAAACGTTTTGCTAGATTAGACCCTTATTCCTTGGCTGTGACTGTCTAGATCCCTTTGAAGCTGCACTGAAACTGCAATTTACACCTTCAACCCATTGATCCCCATTGAAGTCCTCTTTATGAAGAAGAATCTTGGAATGTTTTCCTCAAAAAACCTAATTACTTTTCAACTAAAGATAGAAAGACATGAACATTTTAAATTACATAGGGGTGAGTAAATTCTCAGGAAATTTTAATTCTGGAGTGAACTATTCCTTTAAAAGATACTGTAAAACGTGCATATTTCTCATTAGAGTAAGCAAAATACTCAAATACACATATGTTCCTCTCAACTGAGAACAAAGCTCTGGGAGAATAATCAGATCTTTATCCCCTGGCCCTCAATACTGCCATTTCCATAACAACACTCTGTTAGGGGTAACGCCATCGTTTCCGGTCACCATCCTGAGAGCTTAGTCTGCTAACTTGATTTAGAAATGATCCGGTCAACTTCGTACACTGACATAAACCAGTTGTTACATTCTGTTGACAACACTGAATTTGTTTTCTTGGCAGTTCAGTTGAGTACTATAAGATTTATTATAATTAGAATGAAAACTGCTGTGTTTTGGATGTGGTCTGTCTTTTCGCTGATTCATGAGAACACGCAAGTGCAAGTTTCCCAACTGGAAAATCCAGCTAAAGCCAGCAGGGACTCAATGTGAATCACAGTTTGTAAGCTATCCTACCATAATGTAGTATATTTACATGTGAAACTAAATATTCATTCAAAATATTGATAAACCTGAATCAAACAAAATTATGAGTTTCTTATGAGTTTAAGTATCTGGTTATTGGTTAACATTATCCAATTACCCAGGTCACCAAAGTACCGTTGGCAGAAAAGTTGTTTTAGAAGAAGAACAACAGTACATTTTGATTGAACCAGTGAATTGCCCTTTATAAGCATGTGTAATCATGCAGTGAAAAGATGGCCAACCTTGACGTTGGTAGGTGGTTTTATTTGGTTTGTAACTAGTTTAGGTGGAGTACTAGCTGGAGGAGGCTTGGACAAGCAATACACCATCCATTTCTGATATTCTAAAGTTAGCCTAACCACCTCAAAATGCCATAATTTGACATTTAGACGGCAATTGTTAATTATCCCAGAACATAGAGAAAAGCAAGAACAAGATACGAAAAGGAGCGGGGCATGAGGTCAGGTGGACAAAAGAAAAACCAAAGCGATTCCAAAGAAAATAAGTGCGAAGCTACACAACAAAAAACAATAAAATAATGAAACCTGATGAATATTTAACACTTTCATCCTCTGGTCCTCAAACTCACCCTGACAAGAGAAAAGAGCAATCAACGCTTTACACTAACATGATTTGGTCCTTCCGGGCCCCCAAGGGCCAGCGAAGGAATCCCTGGGTGAAGGCATTAAAGTCATTACAGGGCATTGTGTTTCTGTCTCCTTCATTAACTTCTCCCAGAGCCATGCAGATCGGCCTGAACGCAAGCACCCCGACCCCATCTGTCTGAAATGTGATCTGGCTTATGAAATCTGCAGCCTACGGCAGCTGTGCAATCACATTACATCCGCGAGATTAAAAATATATTGAATTTTTTTCCACTCCCTCCTCGCGCTCTTGCCCTGATTTTGTTCAGCCCAACATCGTGTTTCCAGTTTTCTTGCTGCCTAGGTTTCGTTAGCTTTCTCTCTGATGTTCTGCATTCCTCTGGATATCCTCTTCTGTTTCCCCTACCGGCTAACTGCCTCATAGGATTCATTTGGAAAATTCTGTCATGTACTTGCCCTCATGTGCTATAGTTCCAAGCCTTTCTTTTTGTGGAACACATAAAGAGATGTTTTGCAGAAAGTCCAAGCTGCTTGTTTCCATTCAATAATAGTGGATTGCGACCAATGGCTGTCAAGCTCCAAACAGCACTATAAAAGTGGTCAGTCTGACTCTAAGCTCTAAAAAACCTTTGTTTGAGCAACAAATCACTTCTGCACTTTGAAACCTATTGAATTCCCTAAAGGTGACTGTGATTTTGCCAGGTAGAGCTTGTTCTGAATCAATGTCTTTTTTTAGTCTTAGTCCAACATTTCTACCAACCAGAGTGGTTTTTAGGGTTAGTGAACAATGTAGCTATTTGGCAGGGGTGTCCAATCCTGCTCCTGGAGGGCAGCTGTCCCACAGAGTTCAGAATCTGTTTTAAGCCTAATAAAATACACCTGAACCAGCTAGTTAAGGTTAGTGCTGCAACGATAAATCAATGCATTGTGATTCGCCCTTTGACCTTAGTTTTTTACAGCAGATGGCGCTGTAATCTAGTTTTTAACCGCACACTCAAATGCTCACAAAGAATTGTGCTAAAGAGGACTTGTGTGTTCAGCTGAGTCGAATTATTGCACCTCAACTTACAATGCTTTTATGACGCAAGATGCCCACTGTGAACACCCCTGAAATTTGCTTTAAACTTTTCGAAGTTTATAAATATTATTTTAGGTTCAAGTGTGTGTAAGGAATTGGAAGCAAGCAGAGTACATCTGTTTCTAAAGCATACAGCTGCTAAAATCTATGCTCAATTTCAGAGAGAATCGCGATGTAAATCTCAGAATCGATGCAGAATCATTTCTCGATTCCCAATGCATCAATTTATTTTCACAGCCCTAGTCAAAGTCTTCAGGATTACTGAAAATATCTATACAGGTGCTTTGAGGCAGGTATGGTAATAATTGGCCCTCCAGGAACAGGATTGGACTAACCTGATCTCATGGCACTTAGTACATATTTTACGAGATGGCTAATTTGAACAAATTCGTACCACCTTACTTGTACGAATTTGTATGATTTTCCCCTCATTCATATGAATTTGTACAAATGATCTACCCCTAACCCCTGACCCCATCACTGGTGTCTAGACAAATCCTACAAAATAGTTTGAGTGAGGTTGTATAAATTTATTTTGAATTAGCCATATTGTAAAATAAGTACAAATTGGTTGTGAGATAGAACTGGAGTGGACATACCTTTTGTAGGGTGGAGTTGGGGCTTGAATTGTATTGCAATCAACCTATAATTTTCCTCTGATTTTAGGGGGTACTTGATGGTTAGTATTTGGAATAGGGTTATGGCTATTTCTTCCAAATGTATTGATCCAGGAAATTGCCCTACTTGAGAAAATCATGATGACCATTTTGGAAACGCCTTTGATGGCATAGCTTTGATAGTCACTAGTGAGGGTTTGGGACGGTGCTCTTGAGGTTCCCTTAGCCAATCAGTATTGTCAGGATGTCATTTTCCTGTATCTCTCAAGCCTCTTAGTGGTTACTACTTAGGTGATTGTCCCCCAGATGTACGCAATCCACATGTTGCCATATTTTCTTACATTTTTGGGCCAAAGCCCAAGCTGAGCAACTGCCTTTGAGAGGTATGGCAATACTAACCAATGCTTTCTCTAACAACTGTTTGAACTAAGACAGAAGAGGTGCATGTTAGAAACCGCTTTCAACAGTAATTATTTTTGCAGTTCTGTGCTACTGGTGAAATAGAAATCAAATTCTGTAGCTAAATCCTAGTTTAGGTGAACACACCATAGAATTCTCACTGAGTAGAAGGGTAAACCTTTGTGTAATCTCACGTTTATTTTTCCACCGACCCTCTTTCACTCCGTCATCCACCTGTCATCTCCAATCTCCACCTGTTGTTCAGATGATGATGTTTACCATGTGTATGTTGTGTATCAGTGCGAGGTACCAACAGTGTAGCGGACACACATTCACACATGTGTCGTCACTTGCATTTTGAATCTTGGGGGAGCAGGGGTGATGGCAATTGTGTGTAGCGATGCTGATAGGATATGACGTCTGTGTGTGTGTGTTGGAGACGAAGCTCGATATGGATAGCCAATTACTGTCCAGTGCAGGAGAGGACAGCCATCACCTCTTTCTCTCCTGATGCTGTCACCACAACGACCAGACAGAAATCTGCTCCCACTGGGAGTTATTACTACAGCACTCTACAACACACACACATATATCAAATCCACAACAGTGCACACACAGAGACACACAAACACCTCCTTAAGACCTCCCAGCTGCTTAGCAAAACCATAGCGATGAGTCTCGCTCACATTGTTCGGTCAATTTGCTCGAGTGTGTTGACATTTTTCCAAGCTATTAAAAACTCTTCAGTCTGAACACTAAGTTATGGCATTATAGGTTCACTTTAAGACAAACTTAATAGGCACGTAGTGAAAACTGAACTTTCAGAGCTTATAGATTTGCTCTTCTAATGGCTTAAATGAAATGTCACTTGCTTTATTTTGCTCTGTGGTTCATTTCAACCCTAAGCCACTTGACCAAAGTCTACAGTCCAATACACATCCCACTCAAATTGGAAACAAGCGGTTCAAATACAGAGTACATGAATAAACCACAACTGCACATTCTAATTTATTTGTATTTCACGATCATTTTGCTTAATTAAAAAGTGTGCAGAAAGGCATGACGGCAGCACCTGTTCCTGTCGCTTTCTAAGATTGGGTGCTTGCTAGGTAGTACAGCAATCTCTGCTCTGTATTACATGAGGCTTATTATTTAAAACAATGTTTTTAGGGATACAGTAGCTAAAACGTCATATTATTTGTGATGATACTTTTTTCATTGTGTGAAAAGAAGTGTATTTTATGAAGATACTGAAATAGAATGCTAAAGTTGTTATTAGCTTTCAAATTGTATACAAATTAAAGGGATAGTTACGCAAAAGTAAAAATTCTGTCTTTAATTACTCCTCCTCATGTCTTTGCAGACCTTTGTTCATCTTCAGAACACAAATTAAGATATTTTTGATGAAATTCAAGAGCTTTCTGACCTTGCATAGACAGCAACGCAACTGACATATTAAGAAATGGCCCAGATAGGTAGTAAGAACATTGTTAAAATAGTCCATGTGACATCTGTGGTTCAACCATATTTTTGTGAAGCTACAAGAATACAATCTCTTCTCTTTAAGTACTGTTACATTGCAGTTTCAAGTTTAAAAAAGGGCAATTTAATAGTTGTTTGATTAGATTTTAGGTTTAGTTGTATATGAGTTAGATTTGCCAGATTTCCGCTGTAGGAAGTAGGACAGTTTATATTTACAGATATAGCGCACCTGTACTGAGGTTCCTCTTTGCCTGTGGGGTGAACCGTGGTGTTTGGATCAGTTTTCTCATGAATACTTTACAATACAGATCACCGCCGATGTAGAAAATCTGACCCCAGATCAGCGTGAGTGTTAAAGAAGTGTCAGCAGTGGTAAAGGGAAGTGAGTGTTGGCTGTAGACCCGAGATAAGCTGCGATAAGACGCGGCTACACACATTGTCAGTGATGTCTAGAGTTGTTGTGCCAAAATCCATTGAACTGTGATGTAAACTTTCCCAAGGGTGAGCATTCCTGCATGTGTGTGCGCATGTGTGAGCGTGCTTATCTAAAGGCATCTCCATCTGAAGAGGGCAGATATCTTCAGTTCTACCTGCCGTAGATCCGTTGAAACCATGCATGTGTAACATAGTGTATTTGTGTGTGTGAGGGTAAGGAGAGGTGTTATTTTTTTATTTACATATTGTGTGCTGAAGTGTGCAATGCAGAAATTAAGGTAGCTACACAATACACACGTGCACAGAAAATAAAAAGACTGCATTAGTGACACCAAGGTCATAGGTTCAAACCCCAGGGAACACATATACTAATCAGATGCATCTTGAATGCACTTTAAGTTGCATTGGTCTTCAAATGTACATAAATATGTCACAGATGTGACCTGGTGGATAGTGCTTGTTGGTGATCCTAAATTGAATCTTCCTGGAAAGGTTAATCTCACCAAAACATAGCTGAGATACATTTCTCCTCAAAATCTAAATATATATTATGACAAATTATGTTTTTCTATTACTGGCTCTCAACTGGTAGAGCATTGCATTACCAGGGTTATGGGTTCAAATCCTATTCCCACACACTGATGAAAAGTATATCCAGATTGCACTTTAAGTCGGTTTGGTCTTCCAAATGTACAAAAATATGCATGTAAATATGTCACAGATGTGACCTGGTGGGTAGGGTGTGTGTGCCAACACAGTTTCTGTGTGTGCGATCCTAGTTTGAGTCTGTCTGCAAAGGTCAATCTCACAAAAACATGTCTGGGACACATTTCTCCTCAAAATCTAAAAATAAGCAAATATTTCAGATATTTTGAGATTATCTATCTATCTATCTATCTATCTATCTATCTGTCTATCTGTCTGTCTGTCTGTCTGTCTAAGCTATAAGCTTTTTAATGTTTTATAAACAAATCTCTTTTGCTCACAAAGTCCGTATTTATTTGATCCAAAGTACAGCAAAAACAGTAACAATTTGAAATATTTTTACTATTTAAAATAACTATTTTCTATTTGAATATATTTTAAAATGTAATTTATTGCTGTGATTTCAAAGCTATTTTTTTTTTTGCATTATTACTTAAGTCTTCAGTGTCACATGATCCTTCAGAAATCATTCTAATATGCTCATTTGCATAATTTATTATTATTATAATTATTATTATAAATATTTAAAACTGTTATTATTAAACTAATTATTATTATTCTTTTTTTTTGGGGGGGGGGGCTACTTTGATGAATAGAAAGATGCAAGATCAGCATTTATCTGAAATAAAAGCTTTTGTAACATTTTTTGGGGAGAGAAATTATAGAAATGAATACTTTTATTTAAAAAGGATGCTTTAAATTGCTCAAAAGTGATGATGAAGACATTTCTAATTATGCAAAAGATTTCTGTTTTAGATAAATGCTGTTCTTCTGAACTTTCTGTTCATTAAAGAAACCTGAATAAATCTACTCAGCTGTTTTCAAAATAATAATAATAATAATAATAATAATAATAATAATAATTGGAATAATTAGAATATTCAAATGATTTTGAAGGATCATGTGACTGGAGTAATGATGCTAAAAATTCAGCTTTGAAATCATATGAATAAATTACATTTTAAAGTATATTCTAATTAAAAGCACTTATTTTAAGTAGTAAAAATGTTAACAATATTACTGGTTTTGCTGTTTCTTTAAAATCATGTAATATATGTTGAATGCAGCTTTGTTGGACTTCTAATTGCATATATATGTAAGGGATAATCAACGGTTTGCCGTGCATTAAAGGATTTTAATGCACGACGTGGAGGCTAAGAACCGCCCGACGCGAAGCGGAGGGTGGTTGCCTCCGCGAAACAAAAAAAATATTTTTTTTTGTTTCAGGCAACCCAAGTGTTGGAACCCCAGAAGTGTGAATCTCACACAGAAAAATCTGGGTCATATTTTTCCCCTCAAACTTGAAAAATAAGAAAAAAGAAAAAAATAAGAAATAATATTTTGAGAGAACACTCTTCTAATACAGATTTTTTTTTTTTTTTCACGCAGCTGTAAAAAAGAAAAAAAAGGTCTGGATGTCATTATGTTATATGCTAGTTGACAATAATGTAATGACATCATTGTGTTAACCGCCCGTCCACCTATCGTAGCGACTCCTTGGCGTGTAGCCTGAAAACATGAGTCTGGTTCTCATAAAGACTTTGAGTGTGTTTGTGCGTATGGAAGGGCCATGTAATGTTTCGGATGGAGCCAGTTTTATGCTTGCCGATTCTTCCTTGTTTTTCATCCTTATTTCTCCTGCTTTCTCTCATCTTCCTATTCTCGTTTGTCATTCAGCCTGCATAGTATGCAGATGAGGAGATATCACCCAGCAGCACTGATGGATGTGTAAGAATCCGTGCTGCGTGTGTGTGTCAGCAGCATAACTTTATTTTATTACAGACTTACATCAAAATCATCATTAATGATGTATATGCTCAGCCCTCCTGCAGGGAGTGTGTGTTGTGTGTGTGACACATGAAAGTTTGTTTTCTTGCGCACTGGTGTCCCATTTCGGGCCGCTCTGTGTGGACTATTTATCACAATCCTGAATGTTTACTTGGGTTATTGCGCTCAAGCCTGAGTGTGTGTGTATGTATGTTTTCCTGGTTGCTATGAGCCTTACTTGGTGGATTCTCGGCAGACTTCATTAGTTAAAACAAAGCAAGATGTCCATTTTGTCTGCTACTCCACCTTAATTGATATTGATTTGTTCGTGCATCTCGCGGGATTAAAAGTGTGTTTTGTCCCATCGCCAGCGGTTTTTCCTTCTTCTCGCCAGGGAAGTCAGTACAGCTTTCCTCTTCTTAAAGCGCAATCCGCTGTCAATTCCATCCTCATTAAAACACCATTAAAATTGTGCAGGTAGTTTATGGATACCTGTGGCTTTTGCCAAACACACATACCTGTAAGAAAACCAAGTCTTGCTGAGTTCTCTGCGTTTTAATTGGCAATACAGGAAGATGGGTTGGTAATAAATAGGGTTCTTTTATCATTTTGAATAGCTGGGAAAATTGGCATGGTGGACTGCTAGCTTTTGTTGCCATGCTAGCAGATTCAAGCCAGAATCACTAGCTCTGTTGCAAACCCTAGTGAGCTGTCTCTGCTGTCTACATAGGTAATTACCCACTAAATTAACAGGTTAAAGGATTAGTTCACTTTCAGAACAAAAATGTACTCACCCCCTTGTCATCCAACATATTCATGTCTTTCTTTCTTTCTTCACTCGTAAAGAAATAGTTTTTTGAGGAAAACATTTCAGATTTTTTTCTCCATATAATGGATATGAATGGTGCCCCAAAGTTTGAACTTTCAAAATGCAGTTTAAATCCAACTTCAAAGGGTTTTAAATGATCCTAGACAATGAAGAATGGTCTTATCTAGCGAAATGATCGGTTATTTTCTAAACAAATTGACAATTTATATACTTTTTAACCTCAAATGCTCATCTTGTCTCATCTCTGCGATGCGCGTGTGTAGTCTGTGTGATCCGGGTCTATACAGTTAGGGTATGTCGAAAAACTCCCATCTTGTTTTTCGTCTTCAACTTCTAAATCGTCCTACAATGCTGTTTTTCCCTTTTTTGTAAAAGGCATTTGATCATCTTTTTATGTTCACTTTGTAAACACTGTAGTGTTGTAGGATGATTTGAAGTTGGGGAAGAAAACAAGATGGGAGTTTTTTGACATACCCTAACTGTATTGACCCGGATCACACAGACTGCGCATCACAGAGATGAGGCGAGACGAGAATTTGAGGTTAAAAAGTATATTAATTGTCAATTTGTTTTGAAAATAACAGATCGTTTCGCTAGACAAGACCCTTCTTCCTCGGCTGGGATTGTTTAGAGCCCTTTGAAGCTGCATTTAAACTGCATTTTGGAAGTTCAAAATCAGGGGCACCATACATATCCATTATATGGAGAGAAATCCTGAAATGTTTTCCTCAAAAAACATAATTTCTTTACAACTGGAGAAAGAAAGACATGAACATCTTGGATGATAAGGGGGTGAGTACATTATCTATACATTTTTGTTCTGAAAGTGAACTAATCCTTTAATCTAAAAGGAACCTCATAAGTGACAGATTTGAAAGACTTCCAACATACTGGTGTTAGCATGTTGCGAAGCTAACAACACAATACTTAAAAAATGAATTTTTTTACAGCACTTAGGTATATAGCAAACCTTTTAATATGTTTGCTATTTATTTGTGTTTTTAGGAACTTTAGGCTTTCTAAAAAGATAAAAACTGGATTTTAAGTAAACATAGTGTTAATGTTTCCTTGCGAAAATTAACCATTATTATTGTAGCAAAAACGTAGTATATAGGCAGTGAAATGTCAAAGTTTCGAAGTGAAATGTCCAGAGAGTGGCGCTAATACACACGTTCAATGTGTGACCGTGGCACGTTTTTAATACGATGGTACAAACGTGTATTGCTGTGTTTTTATTACGCTACTTGAGGTACGTATTGCAGCTGTTCAGAATTAAAATTTTCAGATACTGCTGCTAAAGGTTAATGCTCTTTCATGTTAGAAATATCCCCTACACTAAACCCAACCCTAAACCTTCCCGATAGTGTTAACAAATACAGAAGTGATACAAAAATGCATTTGTTGATGCAGCCATGCTATTTGAACTTCCTTATGCAGATCTGAGCAGTTTTGTCAAACCGTATTTCAAGGGGTTCATACCGGAGCTCATCACCACTCAAGTGCAACGCCGTATTGCGTGAGCTACCGAGCAAATCTACTGAATGAGAAAACTGATGCATGTGAAGCTGTATATGTGACGACAACTTTCAAAAGTATCAGTTTTCAAATCACGCAGGATGTTAAAATTGTTTCGACATCATAACATAATATTCTGCAAGTAACTGTGTTGGAGTTTTACTGCCTCTAGTGTTCATTTCAACTGAAAACTGCAGTGATTCGAACATATAGGTACGTTTTTTAAGTTTTGCAGAAATGTATATAGAGGCATGTATTTCCAATGAGCCTATGTTGTTAATTTTGGGTTAGCATACTGAATTGTTAAACAGACGCAAGAATTCACAGTCGCTGCTTAATTTTACAGGTCTGTGATAAACGATGCCTTAAAGTGCTGTCTAGTTAAGAAGCCCACTAAGTTTTGGAATAGAGATACTGTGTGTGCACTTAAATCAGTGTGTGATGAGTGTGTGTGATAGAGCAGTCCTTCCGCGCATGCTGATAATACACTAGCCCGTCTGTGGCGTTAGCCGGCTTTTCATCATCATGATTGATGGCGTGCCGACCCGGATCTCGAGCGGTTATGATCGTATCAATTTGCCGCCAACCTCATTGACATCTCTTTACAAGCCCGTTATCTTCCATTCTTGCCATAATGACGTCTCGCAGAACGACCGCACGGCTCATCGCCCCGGTCCCCGGCGGAGTGGGCCGGGATTACGCCGTCAATATGAGGGCCAGATTAAGTGGTAATGTGAGATTAACGCATGGCACGAGTTTATTAAATGGGATTAGCGCTGACATTTCACCCCAGTGGGACACCTCTGACATTCACAATCATGCTCATTTACGCTCTCATCCGGAGAGAGATGACAAAACCGTTACCAAGGCAGCCGGGTGTCACCCCATGAACCGGTGAGACCTTTTGAAGACTGCGTTAACACATTGTATTGTTTAAATGTTTGTCTTTTCAACTTTAATATCTAAGAGAAACATGACATATTGAATAGAATCAGGTCAGTGTGAGCACAGAATAAGTGTTTATGAGTAATGGGCAGTATACTGTATATAACTCTCAGAAACATCATTATACATAACCACAATATTTCCGTCCACATTATACAGTGTTTTGGGGTAATATAGGGAAAAGAGGTTAGAAATTAGTGTTAACTGGAGGAAATTACTGGAAAGTAGACTAAATTAGTAAAGGAGGTGACGTGTGTAGAAAGGGCAGGAGTGCAAGGGTTTAAATCTGGTGAATTGGGAGCCACAAAGCTTTGATTGTTTCTAATTATAACTACAAGTCATTTTCTTCAATTACATGACACATCAGTCAAACTGGGTGAATGTGTTTGCGCTTGTGTTAGTGTGTGAATTTGATTGTGTGTTAGGGATGATACTTTTATCCTTTTTAAGCCATTTTTAATAGGGATGTATATATATACACGAGAAAATAATAGTTGGATTTATAAAAATGACCCGTTCAAAAGCTTACATATGCTTGATTCTTAATACTGTGGGTTTTTTTTTGTTTTTTTAGTGATAGTTGTTCATGAGCCCCTTAACAGTTAAACCGCCCACTGTTCTTCTGAAAAATCCTTCAGGTCCCATAAATTCTTTCAAAGCATTTTTGTGTATTTGAACAATTTCCAATAATTGTATGATTTTGAGATCTATCTTTTCACAATGAGAGACTCATATGCAACTATTACAGAAGGTTCAAAAATGCTCAGTGAAGCTTCAGGAGGAAACACAATGCATTAAATCAGGGGGTGTAAACTTTTGAACAGAATGAAGATGTGTAATTTCTTCTTATTTTGCCTAAATATCATATTTTGCTCATTTAGTACTGCCTTTCAGAAGCTACAGAAGATACGTTTCCCAGAAGACAAAAGTTAAATTTACATCGATCTTCAATTTCAAAAAGTTCTCACCAATGCAGCTCTTAATGCATTGTTTTCTTCTGAAGCATCAGTGTGCATTTGAACCTCTGTAAAAGTTGCATATGAGTCTCTCAGTTGTCCTCACCATGAAAAAAATGGATTTCAAATTCATACAGTCATTGTTGGAAAGGGGTCAAATACACAAAAATGCTGAAAAACCAAAGAATTTGTGGGACCTGAACATTTTTGTGAATAACAGCGGAAAGTTGTTCAATGGAAAATGTTCAGAACTCATGAACAACTACGACTAAACAAAAAAGAACAGGACATAAAAGTACTTGAATTGACCAGGTGCAAACATGTTAGTTTTATATGATATAATTGCTTAATAATGACAATTATGTAGACAACCAAATCTATTAGACTACAAAATACACTATTTATAAAGTCTAAACCACTAAGCACGTCCTATCGCTCATGTGTCGTGTTAATAAGGTGTTAGAGTAGTTTGTTGAACTTGTTGCATTTAGAAGTGAAGACTGAAGCCGGGCTTTACAACACCAGCATGACTGAATACAGACCGCTGTGGCAGTTAATGAAATCTTGGCATGTCTGTGGACCTCCTCTCCTTTCGTTCCACAGTTCTCCTGTTACACCGCACAGCTGTGGAGTGTGTATATGTGTGTGTCCTGTTCCATTTCAACAAACTCTTATTGCTCAAGTGCTTTAGTTCCAGTGTGGATGAATTTTTCTAATACACTTCTCGCACGCACACACCTATAGGAGAGAAAAATCTAAAATTAGATGTCTTTAATATCACATTTGATTCTCCTAGGCAGCAGTGGGAGCAAATGCTTCAAATGTTTATTGGAGAAAAAGACCTTGGTAATCTAACATATGTCTAGAAACAGCTCCCACATTGGGCTTTCAATACAGGCCTCGTGCACATCCTATGTTAAGATGTGAAATCTTTGAATCCAGTCTACAAATTGGCTTCGACTGCATTTTGGTTTGGCTTTCAAAGTTACAAACAGAAATGTACATTAGGTGACAACAAGAAGTAAGCTTGCATGCTATACTCAAAAATAGAGGTGCTTCACAATGATATAGAAGAACCTTTGTTGTCTAAATGGTTCCGTAAAAAACCTTTAACATCTGAAGAACCTTTCTGTTTCACAAAATGATCTTTGTGGAGAAAGAAGGTTCTTCAGATTATAAAAAGGTAAGAAAGAGATGGTTCTTTAAAGAAACCTCTGACTGAATGGTTCTTTTTGGAACCAAAATGATTCTTCTACGGCAAGAACCTTTTAAAGCACCTTTATTTTTAAATCGTTTAAATTTGTGATTGTAAAAAAAGGTTAAATTTTACACTTCCTGTTATTTTACTTCAGCTTTATTTCATTTAACAAAAACTATTTTGACTAATTTATCTATGACAACACTGCTCCTGAGGAATTTTATGAGATACTAAGTTTATACTTAATTGAACATAACTGAGGGCTCCATGAAATCTCTTGAGCTATGAAAGAGCTAGCTTCGAGTAATCAGATTTAGCGAGTTATTAAGTATTGAATATTAGCATTGCTCTGTCGGTGGCTAGTGCATATATTAGAGAAGAACTAGGACAGTTAATGTAGTACTCAAACTGTGCGATGCTAACGGCAGCTCCCAAAGGCTCAGCTTCTTTATAACTACACACACACACACACACACACACACACACTTCATCTAGGCCAGACGCTCGAGGCTGCTCAACTCACTGTCATTGATAGTCAGAACAAAGAGGTCAAAACAAAATGTATCACATATGGTGGGTGCGTACATGTGTTTTGCGTGTTTTTCCACGGCAGCATAAGAATTGGTATGTTATTCTGCCGGGTCATTATTTGGCAGAGACACTTTTTGGCAGAAGCAGCGTTTGGCGCCATACCAGCTTTCTGCCATCAGGTGATACACTGCCGTGTGTATGTGTGTGTGTGTGTGTGTGTGTGTGTGTGTGTGTGTGTGTGTGCCAGAGCATCTAGAACAGCTGCTGGGGCAAATGAAACACAAAAATTCCTAAAGACTTACATAGGACCACAATATCATATGGCTCCTTTTCACTGCATGGTACAGCTCACTTTTGGGGGGATTTCGACTGTGTAAAGTACCTAGTACCTGGTACTTTTTTAGTCCCACCTGATGTGTAAATACTGAAGATCACTGATTGGTCACAGAGAATCATCAGTACCAGTGTCATTGGATTTGTGACACCAACTTTAAAAAAAAATGGATACACCCAATAGGTATAATGGTCAACAATCAGTCTATAATCCCACCCACTGTTAAGCAGTACTAAACTGCAGTGAAAAAGCAAAATGACCCAAACTAATGTGAGTTGAGCCGAACCAAATCGTACCATGCAGTAGAAATGCAGCTTTAGAGACTTTAGTGTTGGCTCTTTTGACATGGTCTAGTAATAACCACCTTTTGCACCTAACAACCATCATCCAAAACACCAGTGCAACTACCCCGAACACCCATGAAACAAACTACAATTACAACCAGCTGAATTGACAGTAAACTGATAACCTGTTCCCTGCTCCATGCAGTTGTGCTACTTCCACCAACAGGATGAAATTAATTTGTAATACTCATTTTGAAGTGTGTAGACACAATGTCAGAACACTCTAGCAACCATTTAGAAGTGCTCTAGCAGCTGCATATTAATGTACAAAAAACTGAGTAACTTCTTTAAAGGAAACCCAAGGTATTTAGACTTGTATAGCTTAATGTCTCTTACTGAAATATGTATTACAAAACTACGTAGCAACACGTAGAACATACTAGCAACCAATGCCTTAAAAAACTAATCGGGGGAACCCTGACAACTACCTGAAACTGCCAAAACAACACCTTAAAACACTTTAGCAATTCTCTAGAGCAGGGATAGGAAACATCGGTCCTGGAGTGCCGATGTCCAGTATATTTTAGCTCCAACCCAACAAAAAAAAACCTCACCTGCCTGTAGCCCAAGTAATCCTGAAGACCTTTAGCTGGTTTAGCTAAACTCTACAAGACAGCAGCACTCCAGGACTGATGTTGCCTATCCCTGCTCTAGAGAGTAGAATAATCTAGTAGCCACCTAGAAACATTATTGCAACTGCAACCACCCTATCAAGAAGACTACCTGAGCGACTGCTTAGCAGTGTGCTAAACACAGAACACCATAGTAACCACCTTGGAATGCTCTAGCACTCAGAACCCCAGAGACCAACAGCGCTCCAATAACACACTTAAATCCCAGAAACACCCCAGCAACTAATAAACTAAATCCCACTCAGAACACCCGGATAACTAGCCAGGGGTGCATTTCCCAAAAGCAGCTATAGTTGCAAGTTCTGTCATTACCAATAGAGTTCAGTGGAGCTTATGACATTAAGGGCCTTTCGCACCACATAGTTCTAGGAACTAGCCAGCATGGTGGTTCATAGAGAACCAGTTTCCCCCTCAGGCTGTTTTCCTGGTTGCATTGGCAGGAACTCGGCAGCAGGAACTCTGTAGCGACCAACGGCGAGGTCTCTATCCATGCCATTTACAAACGTCAACAACCGGTTAATAGAGGACACCGTGTTCAGAGCTGTTTTTGTTATATGTTGTGGATTTCGTGATAATGGAGATGGAATGTACACACAATTTACACAATTAAAAGAGCATGAAAATCTGACTAAGTCTCTAATGACAACTTAAAGCGTTATCATCAAGGCTGATGTTTTCCATGTTCGTTGTAGTGTTTGTATAGTGTTTCATATGTATTCGGCCAATCAGCGTACACTTACGTCACTAGTAGTTCTGTTTCAGACCCTGCTCTGAAGTAGGAGCTAATTTAGTTCCTCCAAACGTTCCTATAAATAAAACCATTCTCTACACGGCAAAAAGCGCATACTTCCCCCAATGGGTTTAGGAACTATGAAAAGGTTCCTCCGGTGCGAAAAAACACTATAGTTAGTTAACAGTGCTTTTGGAAAACGCACCACAGAACAGCCAATTGTAGTATCCAGCGAAATACTCTTCAAGCCACATAGCAACACACTCAAAACCACTCAGAACAACCAGAGGCCCCAGACAACTACACTCTGTAGCATCCAAACAGCATAGACTTGGCAACCAAACAGAACTACCAACATGCTAGCAACACCCTGTTATTTCCCTTGCAGTTCTTTATAAGGTGTACGGCTTCATTTATAAGTGGTACACATACTGTGTTTATGTTTATGGATTTTTAGCATCAGACTTTAATAGCTCATAATGCCTCATAAACTGAGATCTGTGAGGGCTTGTGGGTAATGGAGCTTATGAAAAAGGGAGGGTGCGGATGATTGATGAATGGTGTTGTCTAATCTGTTGCTTAAGGTTATGTAACCCGCTGTATAACTCCAATGTGTGTAGGATTGATAGGATCTAGGCTTAGAACAGTAAATTCACCCTTTGAGCAATTCGTGTCAAATGAAGCCTAGCACTGAACTTCCTAGACAAGTTTTGTTGTCTGTCCTCTTTCTTGTTTTTTGTTGCACACTCTCAGACGAACAAATAAAATGAGTGAGGCAGGGGAAAAGGAAAGGGGCTTAGACTCTTGGCAGTGATGGACGGTGCTGTCTGAAATGTCTGCATAATCAGAACAACAAAACAGTCATCATATTACAACAAAACCTCCAGAGTGGGTGATGATATTGTAGATTTCTTTTGTCTGTTTTATGGTTATCCTATGTGTAAATTTCCTTTTTCACCACCCAAACTAGCCCCGTTCCAATCATTTCCAGCAAGCGTTTCTAAGCTGGGACAAAAAATGGTTCTGCACTCATTTGAACAGGGTGTGAGGGTAAAATATCTCATTTTTAATATACGCAATGTCTCCTTGTGTTTTGAGTATGAAATATTGGGAGAACTTATTGGGAGAGACAGAGTTTAAATCCTGTCAGAAGAGATGAGGGTGAAGTTGTGGGTCAGTGACTCCCTTCCTCCCAAGAGGTTAAACGAGTCTCTCTTGAGTGCCAGTCACCCTGAAAGAGTATCAGCTTCGGTCTACCTACCTCAAATCGGACAGACATAGCAACCTGAGGCTCGACTGACCACAAAACATACACTTTAAAGACCCCAGAAGAGTGTTTAAGCAGTCTGCAAGTTCACCAACAAGATGTCGAGGTTTGTTCAGTTTGTTCCAATACAAGATGCCTTGTTCATTCATTTAGTTTGCAAAAGAGAGTTCAGTGGTTCCCAATCCTGGTCCTGGAGAACCCCCAACACTGCACATTTTAGATGTGTCCCTAATCAAACACACCTGATTCAACTTATCAGCTCATTAGTGAAGATACCAAGACAGGGGTCACCAAACTCGGTCCTGGAGGGGCGGTGTCCTGCAGAGTTTAGCAAAGACATTAATTAAGACATTGTAGTAAGACATTGATTAGCTGGTTCAGGTGTGTTTAATTAGGATTGGAGCTAAATTCTCCAGGACACTGACTCTCCAGGACAGAGTTTGCAGACCCCTGCTCCAAGACCTCAAATGTGTGTGTCAAATAAGAGAGACATCAAAAACATACAGTGTTTGGTGTTCTCCAGGAACAGGATTGGGAACCACTGTCCCAGTTCATTCAGTTTTTCCACTAGCTATAAAGCTTGGTCATTTATTTCAGTTCTTCCACGAACATTCAGAACATTCAGGTGAAGTGAAAACATCCGCTCAGTAGGTTCAAAAAATATGCCTTCACTCTCTGCTCTTAAATGGTCTTTGCAGACTCCAGTGAACGAAAAATTGAGTTACGTCAGTGGAAGTGAACAAGATTGATTTGTTCGTTCAAAAAAACGCTGATTTGTTCACAAATGACACCCCTCTGCAAGGTATCATGTTATGGCCGGTATATATATATATATAAAAACACTAACTGTACATTAAAGCAAAAACCTTTACCATTAGTTGTGCCTAATTTGGTCATGTTATAACACATCTCTCCTTCCTTCCTTTTCCTTCCAGGTCATAAAGAGTAGCAGTATAATACAGCAACATGCATTAAAAAGTTTTTTTTTTAAAAAATGCTGGTTAGGCCCACCCACTTGCAAATCTCATTGGTCCAAAATTCTTCTCTACATAATTGTATAATAAACATTCATATTCTAATGGGGTGTAACTGTATCTTGTTACATTGCGTAATTACGTGACGAGCGATCACTTACACCTTATCTACACTGGACGCAAGTGGTGCAATGCAAAATCAATAATAGAGTCTATCCTGGATGCAATACTGTAAACTCATGCCCTATTGTATTTCTAATATACTCCATGTACTTCTGCTACTTCCTACAGTATGGATTTGGAACTTGAAATTCGATGTGTTTTACTCTATGTGCCCTAGACATGTTTGCAATAGGTTAGCCAGACATTTGGTCATTCATGGTGTCTTTTTTCTTGCATTATGCTATATGGCCCAGCCCACATGGTTCAAAACTCTACATACAGTGGAGATTGAAATTAGAGAACAATCTATATTCTTGACCTTTGTTTTGTGGAAAACACAGTGATCAAAATTACAGAACAGTAACCACTCATGACAGTCTTGGTCACTGCAGAGTGCGCTGACTTTTCAGTCTGACTTCTCTTCAACATGCTGAGACAGATCCTTGCCCTGTTCATTCCTCACTGAGGGTTACTGCATTATTCTGTCTTCTTGTGAATTTGTCTTACGTGGACAACCAGTCTTTTTGGGGGACTTGAATTAATTAATGTCATTCTAAAGCTGCAGTATTCAAGAAATCACAGATTTGGATTAGGGTCACCCCTTTGGCCTTCGGACAACCTCCTGTCGCAGAGTTTCAGTCACCTTAGAGCGGCCCACCATCTTGCAATCTCAGTGAAAATATGAGAAATGCTGCCAGTTTGTCATATCATTGAGGAAATTAGCACCAGGTGCCAGATTAACATTAATAATTTGTAGGTATCTGTAAGTGTTTTTCTCAAAGTGGTTGAGTTCTTTTATAAATATCACATTTAAGTTTTATATACCGTGCTTCAGAATACTATTAATTTATGAAATAGGTTTAAAAAACTGCCCTTCTACTTCTGTTACAATAGCTTCAATTAGGACTAAGCAGTGACCTTGAAATTGAGGAAATTATAGGTTGTTCTCTAATTTTGATGTTTAGCACACAGTGTTATGAAAAACATTGAAATTTTAAAAAGCAAATAAAATCAAAAAGCACTCTCTTATTTTAGGAAGAAACTACTTTAGTGACTGCTGTCAGATGTAGTCTAGTCAGGAGTATTTTAAAACACTCCACCTGTCTAAACTAGTGAATTATCACTCAAAAAAAACATGATGAATTTCTCAAGCAAGCAAAACATATACTGCAAAACACACTCTGTTGCACAAGGGCCTTGATAAGAGAGAGGATGTGCGTGTGTTTGTGTGAGAGACAGATAGATAGACGGAGAAGTAAAGCGCAGAATGAGTAAAAGAGACGCCAGCACACAGATGGTGGGCTGTTGGAGAAAAAGAGATAATGATTACAGATGAGAGGAGATGGAAACCGCACAGTTAGAAAGAAGGAATGATAGATAGAGACAGAGAAGGAGGGGAGATGTTTCATTTCCATCTACCTCCCTCCTTTTTTTTTAATAAGGTAATTTTCAGTTGGAATCTGACGGCATATTAAAGGAGCAAAGTGTTTTCAGACATGTATTTCACAATAACAAATAGATACCAAATTGTAAGGTTTATTTTTTTATTTATTTTTTGTTACGCTTGGACCTCCTCATTTCTGCTGTACACTGAGCATTTTTTTTTCTTTTTAAAGTATCATAGTTTTAATGAGATTGTGTTTTATAACACCTTGGGTAATGCTCTGGTGGGTAATGCAGGTTCATGTCTACCCTGCAACATGTTCTGATCCTATTTTTGTATTTATCCCCTCTACTGTAAATTTATAATTTATGGAAGCTTGTTTCAATTCGACATTTTTTCTCAGAATTGAGAGATATAAACTCACAATTGCGTGTTATAAAGTCACACTTGCGAGATATAAACTATATTGTGAGTTTACGTCTTGCAATTCTGGCTTTTTTCTCAGAATTGTGAGAAATTCAAGATAACAATGTGCAATTCAGATTTTTTTTGTCACATTTAATCTCTCAAATCTGACTTTTATATTGCAAATTCAAATTTTATATCTCACAATTTTGACTTTATTTCTCATAATTGCGAGTTTACGTCTTGCAGTTGTTACTTTATAACACGCAGTTGTGAGTTTATATATGACCATTCTGAGAAAAATCTGAATTGTGAGATTTAGTCACAATTCAGACTTTTTCCTCAGAATGACATGACATAAACTTGCAATTGCGAGAAATAGTTAATTGACAGATAAAAACTCACAGTTCTTGTTTTTCTAAAAATTGTGAGTTTGTATCTCATAATTCTGACTTTTTAAATTCATAATTCTGAGTTATAAAATCCAGTTTTGACGAAAACTCACTATTCCCACTCACAATTTCCGTTATAAAGTCACACTTGTGAGATATAAACTCTCAATTCTGTGAAAAAAAAATACAATTGTGAGTTTACATCTTGCAGTTCTGGCTTTTTTTCTTAGAATTGTAGGAATTGCAAGATGACAATTTTTGACTTTTTTATTGCAAATGCAAGTTTATATCTCACAATTCCGACTTTATTACATGCAATTGCCAGTGTATATCTGACAATTCTGAGAAAAAAGACAGAATTGTAAGATATAAAGTCACAATTCTGACTTTTTTTCTCAGAATTGTGTGATATAAATTCGCAATTATGAGAAATAGTCAATTGCAAGAAAAAAAATTGCAATTCTTTTGTTTTTTTTCGAACAATTGTGAGTTTGTATCTCGCAATTCAGAGTTTTTTTCTCAGAGCTGTTTCTAGCAAATTGTATCTCGCAATTCTGACTTTATTTCTCATAATTGCGAGTTTTGCAATTGTTACTTCATAACACACAATTGCAAGTTTATATCTGGCAATCCTGAAAAAGTTAGAATTGCGAGATATAAACTCACAATTGAGATTTTTTTTCTCAGTCTATACCTCACAATTCTGACTTGATAACTCGCAATTGCATTATAATGTCACACTTGCAAGATATAAACTCATAATTCTGAGGAAAAAAGTCACAATTGTGAGTTAATATCTTGCAATTGTTTCTCTAAACATGCAATTACGAGTTTATAACTGACAATTCCGAGAAAAAAGTCAGAATTGCAAGATAAAAAGTCGCAATTACCTTTTTATATTTATTTTATTCATTGTGGAAACAGGCTTCCATATAATACAGACTAAAAGGCCCCAAAAATAAAATAATGAAAAGAAATGTCAGTTCAGAGTGTAACAGAAGCTTTCAAATAGATTATGTGTGGTTTCTTAACCCCAATTTCTTAACCTTAGTTTCTCACCACAGTTTACGTGTATGCGCGTGTTTGAGGGGGCGAAATAAGACAGAAAGAAAGATGTTTGCGCGTGCAAACACATCTGGGTTAAGGCCTTGCATAATTCATCCCAGTCAGGCTCAACGCGAAGATATATATACGGCAGAAACCGCGGACAGACCTCTCGCTGCGTGGCTCTTTGAAATGGAAAGTAACCTCCAGCCCACCTTTGCTCTGATCACCCGAGCCGGCATATGCTATCCCTCTGCATCGCTCTCATTTGGGCCGGAATAAAGGAATAATTCACCATTAATAAGTGCATAGCTGGCGTCCTGTTATTCGACAGCGCTGACGGCAGCTGTTATCAAACAGCGACCGTTTCACCGGAAGCTTTCAGAATCATGACCGCATTGTCCACAGGGGACCAATTTATTAACATGTGGTGGGAAGCACGGTCTCTTTCTTCATACACACACATATACACAGCAGGAGCTCCGCGGTTGGGGGACGGAGGGATGAGAAGAAAAAAAGCACAAAAAAGAAAAGAAAAACAATTTGGAGTGGACTGTTTGGTGCTAACAAGAGCGGGGAGTTCATTTTGATTACCTGAGCTCGGGTGCCATGTTGAATGAGGGCCAAAATTAGCCGTGGTGAATTGGCCACAATTGATTCGCTCTTTGAATACAGCATTCCGCCTTTTCACGCCAGTTTTTGAAATGGTACTGGATGTTTTTTCAGGGTGTTTTTCCTGCAAAAGGCAATTGAAAAGGTCGCACAAAGTGATTGCTGGTTTTTATTTCAGTTGATTTATTCCCAGAAACAGAGGAGGACGCACGTTACCACAAACACACTAATACATGGCCGAATCTCACATTTTACCATAAAATCAAAAGCAAAATATTCTGAATGAATGATGTTTTTTTGATGTTCATGACACTCAAGTGCTGCTTATATTTTTGTGGAAATTAAATAAGGGATATCCATATACTTCAGTTGTACACTTTAATCGTTTACAGCGCAAAACCATTTGCCCCCGTCGGTGTAATGTGTAAATTATGATTCATACAGGAACCGGTTGCTAATGAAGTGCTGTATTAGCCATCTGTAATTGTCACCGGGGATGAATTTGAGTTTTCTTGGTGAAATATGTCAAGAGGAGGCTGAAAGAGGTGCTCACAATGTACCATTCCTCCTCTCTCTCTCTCTCTCTCTCTCTTTCTGTCCATTTTTTCATCTCCACTTCTCTTGGGCTCAGTGGCTTGTGACGCTCCATATGTCCGTCTGCTTCTCCTCAGAGAAAGAGAGAGAGAAGGAGAGCGAGAGACATTAATACAGGCACCCCTCGCCTCGTACATTCAACACTCATGTTTTCCCAAAAGCCGAACGCTCTGAAATGACAGGAGAATGGAGGGATGGGAAAGAGAGAGAGGGTGTGGATGATTGGACGGGTGAGAAAAAGATGGAGAGAGGGGGGTGTAATGTGTGTGTGTGTGTGTGTGTGTGTGTGTGTGTAATGTAGACAGCAGTAAAGTGAATGTTATCTTACAGACGTTGAATGCACCTGCAGCTAAAGCAATGCATGAGAGCTCCCTGCAGAAATAAACACATACACTTGAGTACTATCACACACGCGCACACATCTCATTACAGCTGTATTTATCAAGGAGATGTACAAGCACATACACACACATGCACCTGTGCATATTTGATCAAACTTAAATGTGTTGATAGATGGAATATGAATATTTTTGTTGTATCCTGCCTATAGATAATATGTATTTATTTGTATTTTATTCATTCATTCATGTATTTATTTTCAATTTTTATTAAATATTAAGATTTAATTTAAATATAGTACACGTTTTTATTTATTTATTTTATTTTTTTGTTTTTTGTTTTTTTGTGTGTGTGTGTGTAAGTGAAATAACATACTTTGACACTAGTTAGCGCAAAGATCATTGCTTTCGATTCCCAGTGAATGCATTAAGTGTTGAAATTGTTGATTTGGACTGTCAAATGCATAAATCTAAATGCAATGGCACAATTGTAACTAAAATGGCTGTTTATGTGACTTTCACTGAGCTAATGAATTCATTTTCTCTTTTTCTCTCACAGGCAGGACGCAAGTGATCTGACTGGAACTATACAGAGGTAAGTCTGTCTCTATATTTTTCTCTGTCAATTATTTCTACTGAGTTCTGGCTCTTTAATACTGTGTTGACTGCTATACTGATGTGATGCTTTTTCTGTTTCACACGCATAAAGCTCTATTTTTTAACTTAGACCTTGGATTGATTGCTAGGTTGTGTACCTGACAAACACAACACTCAGACATCATGTACCTTCATGGCTTTGTCCATGATCTCAATAATGTTTAATATAACTTTCGTATATAATAACAGAACATGGTTTGTTATAAAACCGTAATGAACTGTCGCTCTAGACAGTGTTTTATGCCATCTTAGGTTTAGGTCTGACTTCCATTACAAGCAATCTCAGAATGCACTGCAATACACAGTGGAAAATAAAAATAAAATAACCATGGTTTTGCTACACTAACCATAGTTATTATTAACCATGGTATTTGTTGTAATATTGTGTTTATACAAATGGTAATCAATAGGCCAAAAAAACATGGTTACTACAATTTTACTATAGTAAAACCATGGTTAATTTTTATAAGGGACTTAAAAAACGTTGTTTCATACTGAAATAACATCTGTAAAGTTAAATCTAATTATGAGTAGGCTATTTTGGCCAATATTCATGTAGCCTATGCCTATTTGAGTATCATGATGTTAGCTTAGCAACAGGCTAATGTAAAACCTTACAAAAATTAACGATGGTTTTACTGTAGTAAAAGTGTAGTAACCATGTTTTTTGCCATATTGATTACATTAGTATAACCAGTTTTACTACAAATACCATTGTTAAACTGTAGTTAGTGTAGCAAAACCATGGTTAATTTGTGGTTACCATGATTTAACTATAGTAACTGTATTTTATTTGTAGTAAAACCATGGTTCATTTTCAGAACTCTATTGAAATCGAATCTCCTGTCAAGACTTATTATTGCCGCCTACCTAAATTGCTTGAATTCAATCATTATGAGGATCCATTTTAGGTAGGATGCTGCTGTTTAATCCAAAATGGCAGATGAACTGAGAGAATTGTTGACAGTAAATCTGTTTATATTCCAAAATTAACTTTACAGTAGGTAAATCTTACTAAAAAGACCACTTTGTTTTTGTGTTTCTATGAAGATTTATACTTAATAAAGTTTTGTTTTTAGCTTAGCAACATGCTAACGTCAAACTCTATTGTAATGAATAAGGACCTTCTAAGGAATAAGGAAGTCTTCTGAGGCATTCTTTTTTTGTTGTTGTTGTATATGACTGCCTGTGTAGACCATTCTAAATCAATAGTGTGTGCAGTTCCAAAGTTCAAACAGCATTTATTCCAAATGAAAATTAACCATGGTTTTATTGTAGTAAAAGTGTAGTAACTGATTTTTGACGTATTGATTACTATTTGTATAACCACAGTTTCGCTACAAATACCATGTTTAAACTGTGGTTAGTGTAGCAAAACCATGGTTAATTTGTAGTTACCATGGTTTAGCTAGTGACCACAGTTTTATTTGTAATAAAACCATGGTGGATTTTCATAAGGGAACTCTATTTGAAATCGATTCCCCTGTCAAGACTCATCTGCGTTTTATTGCTGCCTACCTAGAGCGTTAGAATTCAATAGTTATGAGGATCCATTTTAGGTAGGATGCTGCTGTTTAATCCAAAATGGCAGATGAACTGAGAGAATTGTTAACGGTAAATCTGTTTTGGTTTTGGACAATTACAAAATTAACTTTACAGTAGGTTAATCCTACTAAAAAGACCACTTTCTTTGTTCTTCTATGAAGATTTATGCTTAATAAAGTTTTGTTTTTAGCTTAGCAACATGCTAACATCAAACTCTATTGTAATGAATAAGGACCTAAGTCTTCTGAGGCGTTCTTTTTTGTAAAGGACTGCCTGTGTAGACCATTCTAAATCAATAATTTATGCACTTCCAAAGTTCAAACAGCATTCATTACTTACAACAATTAACCATGGTTTTGTTGTAGTAATCATGTTTTTTGTTACATTGACTACCATTTTTATAACCACGGGTTTACTGCAAATACCATGGTTAAACTATAGTACCATGGCTTACCTATAGTAACCATGTTTTTTTGTTGTTGTTGTTTTATCTGTAGTAAAACCATGGTTAATTTCCGTAAGGGTTATACGATCCAAAGCCTGATATGTCTGTAATGTCTGACATCTGACAAGTCAGCGTCCAGTATAAGGACAGCAGCAGGAGAGGATGATGGGATTTTTGGAAAGAAGAAAGAGTAGGCTCAGACTTTGCTGATTTTAACATAGCCTTTTCTGAATTTTTGATTATGAGAGAAGAGCAAGATGACAGGCGAAGAGAAATAAAAGAGAAAAAGGTGTTCTCAGAGAGTCAAGGGTGCAGAGTTGAGGCTGGTAAAGATCTGTGACTGAGGGCCATTAAACCCAGCCCCACGGCTATGAGACGACACATCGAAAGAGCGAGAGAGAGCAGCTGAGAGTTTTTTGATAAACTGCTGATCCTGAAATAGCTACACCTATTTTTCATCGGGAATTCTGTTAAGAATAAATTGTCACGTCTCATCTGGAGAGGAGCTTTCTTCCTCAGGGCGGCACACAGAAACTCAAAGCCACTGCCGGAGTTCGCCACCCTCTCTGTCGTTACAGCGATGCACTGTGGGTTACCGCCGGCAAACGGCTGATTGACAGACAGCCTGCAAGTTTTCAAGGGCACTCGCAAAAAGGAAAAAATATGTCACCCTGGGAAAATGCTGTGGACGTTACAGTAAAATGAATGAATATGACATGGCAAAATATTAAATTTAAAGGACATTTTTTTCTCAAAAGTCAACAACTGGCTAAAAGCTAAAGATATATTTCACCCAGAAATGAAATTCTGTCATAATTTACACACCCTCATGTTGTTCCAAACCGGTATTCTTGAACACAAAGGAACTGACTCCACAGGAAGTAAAATATATATATGGAAGTCAATGGCTACTATCTGCCAAAATTCTTCAAAATATCTTCTTTTGTGTCTAACAGCTGAAAGAAAGTTTTGGAACAGCTTGAGGTTGAGTAAATGATAACAGATTTTCATTTTGAGGTGAACTATCATATCATTGTTGACATTAGTGTCAAAATTAAATATGCTGTCATTGGCCCTTGCATGACTCTTAGAAAATTCTGAACATAGACTATTTCCTCACCAATATTTTTTATTTCCAGGAACACAGTGTGTAATGAACATCACGTGTTCTTTAAGTGCACATATGGGTTTAATTTGCCAAATATTGTTGATCGAATCCCCCAACTACTTCTTTGTGCACCACACCCCGAATTACCTCAGCATCCATCTGTAGGCCAAAAATCGTGCGTGCCTGAGTATATGTGTTCACAGCAATTTCAGTGTGACTTTGTATGCAGATGAAGTGCAAAAGAACAGTGAAATTCACAAGAATAACAAAACACCTCAGGAGCAAGAGGAAATGAACTGGAGATACAGAGCAGAGGAAATGAGAGTTTTGGTATTGGTATATTAGCAGAAATTATTAGAAAAAAAAAATTGCTTTGTGTGTAAATTTACAATCAGAAAAATACTTTATGAAAGTATGATAATGCTGATGCGCAAGCCTCAGAGTCTCATACGGCAGTTGACCTAAAACGGCAAACTTACAGTAGATGCATATATATGCTACTGAGAGCTCTAGCACCCCTTGTGGTAATGCTGGAAATGCAGTGCACACATTCAATCGAAAACTAGAAACATTTGTGTTCATGTACGTGTGTAAAGTATGTTTCGGCCCTAAGGGGAAATATATCCCAGAGGAAACTTTTACTGTGCAGACTTTGAGAACAAGGTGCAATCTATAATAAGCCTAATTTACATATAAAGGAGATGTATTTGTGCTGAAAAGAAAGACAATGACTTAAATTCCCATGGCGCAGTGCAATACAAGTCTCAAGAGACTTGAGGGAGAAGTCTCCATTTGTTCTCCATTTAATATCATTGCTGTATTTCTCTTGAATTTGATATTTTATATTGTATTATAAAGAATTTAAAGTTATTGCAAAATGTATTGTAATATTAAATGTGACCCTGGACCACGAAACCAGTCATAAGTAGCACGGGTATATTTGTAGCATTAGTCATAAATACATTGTATGGGTCAGAATGATCAAATTTTATTTATGGCAAAATCATTAGGATATTAAGTAAATATCATGTTCCATGAAGATATTTAGTAAATGTCATACCGTAAATATATCAAAGCTTAATTTTGATTAGTAATATGTATTGCTAAGAACTTCATTTGAACAACTTTAAAAGCAGTTTTCTCAATATTTAGACTTTTTGCACCCTCAGATTCCATATTTTTATGTGTTGTCCTATCCTAACAAACCATACATCAATGGAAAGGTTATTTATTCAGCTTTTAGATGATGTATATCTCATTTTCCAAAAATTGACCCTTATGACTGGTTTTGTGGTCCAGGGTCACAAATAATGAGCATGGTTATTATTAATATATTTAATATTATATTATATTTTATTATTTTTAATTTTTTTATAATAATTAAATATTAAATAATGAGCGAGGCCATTTTAAAATAAAATAAAATAAAATAAAATAGAGCTGTATATCTGGAGCCTCTGAGTCGCCAAACTAATGTATTATGTATTATTACAATGTAATTTATATATATGCCCTCCAAAAATATTTTTATGAATCCTTTTTAATTTGTGATAATTTTGCACTGATAAGGGAGAACACAAAGTACAAAAACATATTTTATTACATAAACAGTTTATACATAGAAAAAACTTACATGTTCTATTCATCCAAATATCCACCATTAGCAGCTATTACAGCTCTGCATAATCTGGCCATCCAAACTGATGTTTATTCAAACACTGACATGATATATTACTCCAAGCCTCCTGAAGAATTGCCCAAAGACGATTCACACTGGTTGGACACTTCTTACTGACATCAAGGTCCAGTTTCTCCCATAGTAGCTCAATTGGGTTGAGGTCGGGTGATTGGGGAGGCCATTCCTTGACAGACATGATGGTCTTCAATGATAATGTTAAGTTACTTTAATGTATTTAAAGTAACCAAAAAATGATAAGGATTTATGCTGATATCGTCCAAAACCACACTGCCTGTCTTTTTTTCACAGGGGTGTTTCCTTTTGGAGGGCAGTGTATATATTTAAAATATATTGAGTTACTGTTGAAACCCACTGTAGAAAATAAAATAAAATAAAATGCTAAATATGGCTATATCTGAAGCATGTTATTTGTTGAATAAATCTGACTGTTGACTAAAGAACATAAAGTTTAATTATCTTTATAATCAGATCTCATAAGATTCGAAAAAGTTGCAACCTGAAAGTTAAGTATGTTTGGGGCCTTTGTGTCTCTGAACAGAAGAACAAGAGGGTTAAAGAGATCTCCTATGTGCTTTTTCTTTCCTGTGGGCTACCATCCGAAATACAGTTGTCAACTTAGATGCAGAGATACTCTAATCTCTCTTTTTATCTTTTTCTTTCAACATCCATGGCATAACAAAGAGAAAAGGAAGTGAAAGAAAGGGTGGCATAAAAGAACGTGTGACTGTGTAATTAGCTCCTGTGTGCAATCACTGATTCCCTCATGCTGAATGACTGACTGCCTCTTAGCTAGCTGCATCAAAACCATTTCTTCTCTTTTTCGCTCCCTTTTTTTCCGGTACCGGGGGTCTTAACAGCAGCGGGGGGGCCGGGAGGAAAGGGGGGATGGGGGCGGAATCGGTTGTCAGCTAATTGCATCTCTCCGTGGCGATTATGTTCTCATAGAGAAAACAACCGATAATTATGGGAGCCGGGATGGCAGCGCAAGAGAGCGGTTACCGAACCGTCATGGCGGCCGTGTGGGACCCGGCCTCATTATCACCACAGAGACTGACCCGCCCCCTTCACCCCAGCAACCGCTCTAATTACCATCCAACCAGACCTGTCAATCAACACTATTTATAATCCAACTCTGAGAGAGGAAGGGAAAAGAGCGAAAGAAACATTATGAAAAAGTCCCTAGGTATCACAAATATAAACCTTCAGCATTTATTACATGTATTCAGGTTCGTCCCTTGTGTGGATTGATGTATTCTGTGAATAGGCCTGTTTTCTCTTTTGTCTTCTGTTTTTCTGTAGATTGATTATAAGTACTCTCTTCTAAGAACCTTTTTAAAAGGTTCACATTGTAGCAGATCACAGAAAGTAAATTGTACTGAGTAGACTATAGGCCTTAGTCCGGATAGATGCCATATTTAATTTGACGCAGATGAAAATAGATGTAATGTTCTTTCAATATGTCATTCTGTTGTTTACCTTGGCATCGATCGTTCAGCTAACAAAACATTGAAAACGTTTTTTCCAAAAAAAGAAAAAAAATCCAGTGGACCAAAAACCTTCAAAATCAACACAGTACAATTTATCGAATGGATTTTACATCAACCATTCACAGACTCTTTTTCCACTTGTGTCAATTCGATGGCATACTCTATATTCAATGTGGTTTTGGTTTGCAAAAAACATTTTCAATGTGATGTTAAAATAATATTTAGTAGATGCTTTTGTTGCTTTTGCGATTTAGATTCTACATGAATTCACTTGTTTTAAGATTTTTATTTGATAGAATATAGTATGTGTAGTTATACATTCTAAATATAATGATTTTAAAACTGAAGTTTTAAGTCTTGAATATATTCTTTTTAAAACAAAATATTGTAAAAAAAAAAATCATATATTGTGTAATAACAATAATTAATATTTTTGATTACATAGTTGCAAATTTAAGATGTTACTTTCATGACAAAAAAAAAAAAAAACAAGCACTCTTTCACCATTGTTTGTAAGTTGTAAGTGGTAGAAATATTTTTAAATTCAAGCATATAGTACAAAATTCAAAACATATTGTGTAAATGTAAATATATTGTAAATAAGTCTGGATCATTAATTTGCAATATACAGGATGAATGTAAATATATAGTTTTTAAATCAAAGCATAAGAGTAAGAAATTTTTAAGAAAAGAATATGTTGACATTCATTTGCATTATACAGGATGAATGTAGATAAATATTATATATAGTTTTTAAATCCAAGCATACACCAGGAGATTATTAATACATTGTGTAAATTGTGATTCTATAGTTTGCATATACACACACACACACACACACACACATATATATATATATATATATATAACAAGATTATATAGTTGTAAATTCTGATTATGTGGTTAGAAATCCTAAATGCATTGTGTAAATATGAATATATAGTTTTAAAATGGGGTTATATAGTTTTCAAATTCTAGCATATAGTAAGAAATGCATTACATATTGTGTAAATCTAAATATATACTAAATGATCTTGATTATGTTGTCATTAATTTGCAATACACTGGATAAAGGTAGATATATATAGTTTTTAAATTGTGCTACAACAATTTGCATATATGCATATATATATAAAACATGATTACATAGATGTAAATTCTGAGTATGTGGTTAGAAATTCTAAATGTATTTTGTAATTATAAACATATAGTTTTGTATATATATATATATATATATATATATAAACAATTCGCATATACAACATAATTATATAGTTGTAAATTCTAAGTATGTATTTAAAAATTTGAAATGTATTGTGTAAATAAGAATATATAGTTTTAAATTGTGATTATATAGTTTTTATGTCCAAGCATATAGTACGAACTTCATAAAATATTGTGTAAATCTAAATACATAGTAAATAACCTTGATTATGTTGTCAGTAATTTGCAATATACTGGAAAAATATAAATATATAGTTTTTAAATTGTGATTATATAGTTTTTAAATCCAAGCATATAGTAAGAAATTCTTAATATATTGTTTAAATCTAAATATATAGTAAATAATCTGCATGATGTCATTAATTTGAAATATAGTGAATAAGTGTAGATATATAGTTTATAAATTGTGATTATATCGTTTTTAAATCCAAGCATATAGTAAGAAATTCTTAATGTATTGTGTCAATCTAAATATATAGTAATCGTGATTATGTTGTCATTAATTTTAATATAGTGGGTAAGTGTAGATATATAGTCTTTAAATTGTGTTTATGTAGTTTTTAAATTCTGTAATTCTGTTGTGTAAATATGAAAATATGTAGCTGCAATTTCTGAGCATGTCAATTTTAAATTCTGACTATATTGTGTAAATTTGAATATATAGTTTGAAATCATAATTTTGTAGTTTTAAATCTAAGTATAATTAAAAACTCGTAATATGTTGTGTAAATGTGAATATATATGTAATATATTCATTATGAATTGTTGATATATTTTGGTATTTTTCTGTTGAATATACACTTAGAAACCTTAATAATATTGTTGCAAGTTATAAATTCTAAATACATAGTTGCAAATGAGAATATTTAATGGTAAATACTGCTAAATACTGAATGTATCTGCAAATACATACACAAATGAATGCAGTTACATGAATTACTGAGCCAGACTGTTCCTCGACTTCTCCCTTCATAACCATTGTTATTTCACAATAACAATTCCACATTTCACAATAGCCAGCTAGTGTTTGTTCCCACCGAAGAGCATTTGTAGTCATCTGAATGAGCCACCCGAGGTGAGGCCTTGTGAAAGGTTCGTTAGGCAGCCCTCTGAACGAGCTGCACCAGAGCACCCCATCTCCGTCTTTAGGGGGAGGCACCTGGACGAGCTCCACGGTGAGGCCTGGTGTAGGCTGAGTGATATGAGGCGTGAGACCTTGGAGTGCTGCCCTACTGTTACTCACAATCCTAATACCTCACAGATGTTCTGGATCGAGAAACAGCTGTCTAACATTACGTACGCACACAAAAACGCTCGCGGCCCCCAACAGCCGGTGGAACGCTGCGTAAAAAGCCCCCATACACAATGTCAATTTACAAGCATAATACAGGAAATCCAAAAACACCACATCCCACCTACAATGAGAACATCCTTCTGTCTTAAGCCGCTAATACCAGCATCTAAAACGCATAATACTTTTAAACAAACGCTACGTCACAGCACTAATACCCTCAGAGGCTCATATTTGCATTCATTCGTTGTGTATTTTTGTGCGTTCCACTAAAATATTTGCATTTGTTGTTCATCTACCCCAGTTCAGACACTTTTCTCGAATAAACCAAAGCTCCTAATCAGAAATACCATGAAAGAGTCTGAATGCTCTGCTTAATTACACATTCGCACACAAAGTCCCGTCCCTCATCCCTGATTGGGTTATTGTCTCCGATTTTTCTCCACTAACGACCGCTGGGCCCCCCCTCGCTCTGAATATTCATGAGAGGAAGTGTCTCACTAGATGGCAGTGCAGCTCAGCGTGGCCATGCTAATGAGCACACAGGGGATTAATATTTATGAGATCTGGGAGGAGGATACTGGAGATGTGACTTGTGCGAATGTGTATGCGTACAGTGACTCAGACCTTAATAGCTAAATAAGTCAGACAGCACAGAGTGGCCTGTCACATACACGCAGACATAAAGAAGAAAAGAGACTGCGATTTCACTTGATTTGAGTATATTTGTGGAGAAAAGCAAGGCTTAGGTGTTTCACAGGAAGATGAGAGACGACACAAAGCATGTGCACTGTATATTACAATCTTTTCACATTTAAAGGAGTGGTTCAGGCAAAAATGAAAATTCACTCAGTATTTACTCAGTCATGTTCCATTTTTATTTCTTCCATAGCACAAGTTTGAAGTTTTATAATATATAAAAATGTAAAACAACACTAAAAATTGTTGTATTGTAATAATAGTAAAAATAGTAATTGCTAGATTGCTAGTAAAATTCACAATTATGAAAAAAATGTTTATTGTTTTGGTTTGGTTTTTGGAATAAACTAGTAAATTAAATATGAACTTTTTAAGTGTAAATTTGTTTTGTTTTGTTTTTGTTTTGCATTATTTTGTTTGTAGCCTTGTATTTTATTTATTTATTTACTTTTTGTTTTGTTTTGGCTTTTGGAAGGAACAAGCAACACATTAAGCATGAACATTTTTTGTGTACTTTTTTTTGTTTGTCTTGTTTTGGGTTTTTTTGTTTTGTTTTGGTTTGGTTTGGTTTTTGGATGAAGCGTTAAATTAAACAAACATTTGAAGTGTAAATTAGTTTTTTTTTGTTTGTTTATTTGTTTGTTTTGTTTTTTGAAAGAAACAAGTAACATGTTAAATTAAGCACAAACATTTTAAGTGCCACATTGTTTTGTTTTTGGAAAAAACAACATTAAGTTAAACATGAACATTTTAGGTTTAAATTAGTTTTTTTGTTTTGTTTGTTTTGTTAAACAATTTAAGTGCCACATTGTTTTGTTTTGTTTTGTTTTGTTTTTGGAAGAAACAACATATTAAGTTAAGCATGAACATTTTTAAGTGTAAATTTGTTTTGTTTTGTTTTGTTTTGTTTTGTTTTGTTTTGTTTTGAAGGGATCTAGAAAAATTCAAATTTAGTCAGTATTTACTTCATAATTTTTAAATTGTATTTCTTCCATAGCACAGGTTTTAAGTTTAATGTTATATAATATATCAAAATCATAAAACAACACAAAAATTTTTTTAATAATAATAATAGTACTAAATACCAGTAAAGTATTATGAAGAAACATGTAACACGTTAAATTAAACATTAAACATAAGTTTTTGTTTTTGTTTTGTTTTGCATTTTTTCAGTTTTCCCCAGTTGTTTGTTTTTGTTTTGCTTAGCTAGAAATGTTTGCAGTCACATATTTCTGTATAGATATTTTTTGTTTTATTTCATTTTTGTAGTCTTAAAAATGTATAGTTTATTGTTAGCTTTCCCTATTTGTTTTTATTTAAAAATGTTACGATAACAACATCAGTTAGAGTCGTCACTAGTTTGACATCACATCACCAATTGACATTCAAAGTCTTGACGCATCATGTTTGGACTGCAAGCTCAAAATGAGACTTGAGAAGCATGCAATGTGAAAAAATTATTTAATTTAGAATGACATGAAGGTGAGTAGCTATTGAATTTTCATTCCCTTAACTACATTTCAAGTTTGATATCAAACCAATATTAAAATATAAGCTATAATTGAAGCTTCCTTTTGCAGTGTCATGACCTGTGGCATTTATGACTCATTTTAGTAATTGCAACAGTTAGGTGGTGTGTACAAGGGGGAGCGGGAGTTTGTGTAAGTGTGTGTGTGCCCATGTTACATAAGATGTAACTGGAAGTGAGGATGATGTAGTGTCACAATAAGTGTGTGTGCAAAAAACAAAAATTCCACACACACACACACACACACACTGTCCAGACAGGTCCATCAATCGTCAAACACCCCTATTGGGTTTGACCAGTCACCGACTAAGCCATTAACCTCACTCTATCACACACAGACACACACTTACATTGCATATAGGTACAGAATCCCTAGAGCGGTTGCATATTGAAATACACACACAAGGTTCAAATGTATTCCGGGTGGTTGATCCCAAAAATAGAGCAGAGTATAGTAGGATTTGAGCTATTTTAGTGCATCCCAGACACACACACATATAGACACAGAGCAGATGAACTAGTCCAGACATGAGTGTCAGGTTGACAGCCTCATACCCAGTGGAATGCTTCCTTCAAGCTGAAGAGAGAGAATCGCTCGTTCGTTTGTGAGGTACGGGTGAAAGAAATGTGCAATCTCCCTTAGGGTTGAGCCTCTGGCCTCCACCATCATTGTCATGCATGTGTGCATGCGTGTGTGGAGATGAATTTGACGGTTGTTAAAAAATCTTGTTGCCAAATTGAAATCACTTTCTGACCTTTAACACTGGACACACATGCAAAGCACGTCCACAATGTAAACTGTCAACTCATTTCACTCATTGAGGGAAACTAAGCAATAAAAATTCAAAACAGGCTTATCAGACTTTTAATTTCCAAACTTACTAGATTCACATTCATTGGTCTACACTGTAAACTTAAAATAATTTGTTACCCTGCTGCCTTCAAATTTTAAGTTCAGTCAAATCAAATAGGTTCATTCAAGTTGAAATGTTAAGTTGTACTAAGTAAAAACTTAGATATTTGAGTTGACTAAACAAAAAAAATTTTTTTAACTTAACAGCTAAGTTATCACTTTTCAAGTTGAATATATACTTAGAAACCTTAACAATATAGTTGCAAGTTATAAATTCTAAATACAGTTGCAAATGAGAATATTTAATGGTAAATACTGCAAAAAACTACTTTTTCAAGTAGTTCACTTTTCACATTTCAAGTTGACTAAACTTCAACTGAACTTAAAATTTTAAGGCAGCCAGGTAACAAATTATTTTAAGTTGACTCAACAAATTGTTTTTACAGTACATCAGTGCCACACTGCACTAGACTAAGTGTCATGAAACGTTCAATAAGCAGCATAATTTTATTTGTCAGAATGAAAATTCATGATTATGTCATAAACATTAGCTTTTTGACATATGGTCACTTATATTTACACACACATACACTGTAAAAAACAATTTGTTGAGTTAACTTTAAATAATTTGTTACCCGGCTGGCTTAAAATTTTAAGTTTAGTCAACTCAAAGAAGTTTAGTCAACTTGATATGTTAAGCTGAACTAAGTGACAACTTAGATATTTAAGTTGATTCAACTCAAAATTTAGCTTTAATTTGTTTTGTATTTAGTATTCAGCAAAGTAGCCTTGTTGTAACTATTCTGCTACATTTAAATATAGACATCCTAAAGGTACTAAGGTGATTGGCTTTAAAATGTTGTATCTGGGAGTGCTTATAAGCAAAAATTCACTTGTCGATGAGCTATTGCTAGCATTCTTCAAGTTTGGTGGACCTGCTTAATTCAGGTAGCTACTGTAGCTATAAATTACAGTTTGAATAAAATTAAATAGCTAGATTAGCACATTTCTCTTCAAACTGTTGTGACATTACAATAGTTAACCTTAAAATAATAATAAAAAAAAAAAATTCTTGCAGCAGAGCTGAGAATGCATTGCGTGATATGAACCGTCTTCTGACGCATTTTGAAATGCAATGGCATGAGAAAGTGAAAATGGTCATCATGTCAGTTACTAGCATTAAGGATTTAAGGAAATAAAATGGTACAAAAGTGAAGAATTTAGCCTCTGTAATGTTTATTGTGATCGTTTTATGACAATTCAATGCCATGACATTGAAGATGATATTTCATAGCGAACATTCCACTGTTGACAGCTTTTCACAGAGAGAAGGAAATATTTAGATTTTTTTGATGCTTCTCAATAGCCAAAAATACCCAGAAAAAGCTGTATTTTCTGTCTCTCATTAGCATCCTAATGAACAGATTCTCTACCTCTTCTGTTTTTCTGTCATTCTTAGAGAGAGTGTGCTGCTTTGAAGTGTCTACGCAGACATTTTTGCATCCAAAAGCACAATAGTCCTTATTTTACTTTGGAAGCACATAGACACTTACACACACACACACACACACACACACACACAGTCAGAGTTCAGTCAAGAGCAAATATGGACCTGAATACAATGACAGCATAGAAAAAAAACACCTATCCAAGCAAAACATTTTCCATATAAATAGTGGGGACAAATGGCTTTTGCTGTGTGTGTATGTGTGTGTTGAGGAAATAATTGAGGAGACAGAACTCCAGAATCAGGCCTCTAATGGAAGGTGACAAATTAATTTCTGTCTGCTAATAGCTCAAAATAGAACATGCCCGACTGGCTGTCTTATTCTACGTGCCGCTTGGAAGTTCAAGCACGTGTGCATGTGTGAATGGGAGGACAAGGAAAAAAAAAATTCTCATTGGTATAGCCTAAACTGTTTGTGTGTACAAGCTCTGTGGTTAGATGGACATCCATGATGGGAACTATCCCTTTAAACCACACTACAAGTACCAGGTTTTGGCCTAGGATTCAAACTTGTATTATTTATTGATATTACTGAATTAATTAAATAAATCACAAGCATAGATCAATATTTGCAAAGAAAAGTCACTAAATACACATTAGGATAAGCATATTTGACTGTTGCATTATGCCTTCTTGTTTTTCAGCGTCTTACGCCATGAGCGCTTTGCTTTTAAACATTCAAACGTTTCTGGACAGTATGATTTTTATTGTTTTTTAAATAAGTCTCCTCCGCTCACTAATCCTGCATTTATTTGATCTAAAATACAGCAAAAGCAGTAATATTGTGACATATTTTTACTATTTAAAATAACTGCTTTCTATTAGTATTTTAAAAAAAAAAGTAATTTATTCCTGTGAACAAAGATAAATTTTAAGATTTATTATATCCAAATGCTGCTCTACTGAACTTCTTTATTCATCGAAGAAACTTGCAAAAATTCTACTCAGCTGTTTTCAACATTAATAATAATAATAAATGTTTTTCGAGCAGTAAATCAGAATAATATAATGATTCCTGAAGGATCATGTGACTGGAGTAATGATGCTAAAAATTCAGCTTTGAAATCACAGGAATAAATTACATTTTAAAATATATTTAAATAGAAAACAGTTATTTTAAATAGTAAAAGTATTTAAAAATTGTACTGTTTTTGTTGTACTTTGAATCAAACAAATGCAAAATGCACCTTCCAATTTAGGTAGCAACTATAAACGACAGTTTAAATACAATTAATTAGCTAGCTTAGCAAAATTCTCATCAAACTGTTGAGACATCACAATAGCTCACCTGAAAATAAATAAATTAGCAGTTATGCTAATGTTCACTATAGCGCTTATACATTGCGTGATATGACATAAGATTGATCAGTTACTAGCATTAAAGATTGACTTCAGTGAATAAAATGCTATAAAAGTGAAGAATTTAGTCTGTTTAATATTTTTTGTCTTCGTTTAGCTGTTCTGTTACGTTTTTTTGTTTTTCAGCGCCTTACGCCTTGAGAGCTTTGATTTTATACAGAAGTAAAAAGAAGTTCAGATTTTAACAGATTTTTCCAATTCTAGAGTTCTCTTCCAACCACCTTTTGAGTTCTTTTTCCAGTCTTCTGTTGCTCTATCTCATTTTTGAAAGCAAGAAGTTGTTCTGTGTGAATAGCTTGAGTTGTTCTATTCATATCTATGGCTCTAGTGGTAAAAAAAAAATAAAAATTCTTATGAAATGGCACACAGGTTTAATAATTGTGTTCATTTTACAGTAGTATTTTTGTTATTGTTACATTAAATGATCTATATAATAAGTACGATATACAATTTGTTTTATTGTAACTTGCCTATACATACTCTTTCCTTAAGTTGAAACTTCTGAATGATTTCCTTCAAGCTTAAGTTTATATTTTCAAAGTAATGTTCAGATTCAGTCATAGGATCCCATTTATGTCTGTGCAAGCCTCTACTATATATAATAAGTCTATAAGACACACACCAACTTTCAAAGATTAACAAGCTTTTCACTTTCTTATGAGCTTTCCTCTTCTCCTTACACACACACGCAGTTCCTGCTAAACCTTTGATCTGCTGGCAACAGCATCATGAATAGTCACGCTGACATTAACGCTCATCGAGCGCTTCACTCTAACTGCCATTCATGGATTGGGCCTTTGTGTCTTTAATCTCTGCTGATTGGTCGTCTTAAAATTAAAAAGGGGCACTGTTTGTATTTGATTGGCCATAATAACATTGTCACAGGAACAAAAGGAGATCTATCTCAGCTCATCCCCGTAATAGATTATCCGAACGCCACAAATTTAAGAATAATTCACCACCGTGCTTTCATGTGGTCCTGTCATGTGTTTTAAAGATAAGATTAATTCTTCATATCAGCAATCTGATTGTGGACTCGTGTATCTCATGCATGTTTTATAGCAGCTCTTTCTTCCAAACTGCTGCGTCAAACCTTTTCTTTGAGAAAAAAAATCTAAATTATTCATCTGTGTTTTGGTGCATTCCTCCTGCAGAATGAGAGACAGAGGGGGAATGAATGGAGGGTCTTCCTTTTTTCTTAGGGTCCCACGTGGACTGCATTTTGAGAGGTTTTTAGGCCTAAGAGAAAGACAAAAACGAGGTAAAATAATATGCGAGTGCCGGTCAAAGAGAGCCAAATGCTGTTTTGAATAGGTGAAATGGCATAGAGCTGACGTCAGGTAATCCTTATTTTATTAATGTTAGCTCAAGAACTCTCATATTCCGACAAAACACCTTACATTTCACTCTCGTTGTCCCTCTCTGCACCCGCTGGGTTATTCCTTTGATATTCCATCTTTTTAAGGTTCGATAACATTTAATAATAAAGGCAGAACCTCTGTGAATTGCGTCAGCCTGACCTGCTTAAGGAAACACACACACACACACACTTGCAAAGTCTCATTGTTACTGGTGCCACAAATGGCATTGCAGGTCCAGTGCCTGTCATGCACAATATGCCAAAACTGCATCTTTCAGCTGTTCTCAAAGGGAAGGTAATTTGTTTCACGGCTGTTTACGTCAAGGATGATAATTGTAACTATAAAGGTTTAACAATCGTTCCAGTTCTATGAGAATACGGAAATCCACACCAGTGTTATAATGATACCAATGAATTGCTTTAAAAAATCCATCTGATAAATGATAAAACATTGACAGCCAATCAGAATCCATGCAACAAAACGATTAAACATTTAAAGTGGCAGACAACTGCAGCGCTTATAAAAAAAATTGGTGTGAATGCCCATATAGTTATGGTTATAGATATCATTCTTGGTATGAACAGCTCTTTATTTTGCCTTATGCTATTATTGATCTTTCAAATACTTGATTCTGATTGGTCAGTCGTGGCTTTCAGTCAGATATTTCTTAATATTCACCATCGTCCATGGTAAATATACACTTTGTATATTAGACCACTCATCCGGGTAACTGAAACTGGTGTTACTTTCTTAACTCTTGACTATTTTTGTCTTAGCAGAAGCTTTAAGATCATCTTCTGGTAAAATGACACCACGTTTGGGTCCTGATCACCCAAAATGTGTTTATTTTAAATAATGACTGGGTGAAAATATGTTACCTCTTACATAACTTGCAGCTTGCCATTGTGCAATACATATTACAGCTTATTCTGGCCAAGAACTGACCACTAAGAGGATGTAAAGTGACAAATCAGAGTTTTTACTGCTTATTACAGTGTTATTACACTATTATTATCATGTAATAATAGATGAATGACTTCAAATAGGGTTGCATTCAGGGAACAGAGTCTGAATGAGACTGTGACTAAGTTAAAATTGATCTTGTGTCACTGTGCCATTGTAAAAATGTCTTATGTCTTTTTAATATCGTACTTATCAATAACTGGCGACAAGCCTAGTTGTTAAAAACACATCTCAAGCCCCTTGTGTTCGGTTGTGTTGTGTTAAAACTCTTTCTGAATTCGAGTATGTGCCCTGTGTGCCTGGTAAGACTGTATTTGGAAGCTCCTGAGGGGACAATAAACCTAGTTTTTACCTGAACATTTCAGGACTATTTTCAGAAGAAATACCCAAAAGTCCAGCCTAGTAACTAGTTGCAACATAGACAGCCATTCAAGACAGGTTGTCATGGCTAGGAGTGATTGGACATTGACCTTTTAATCACCAGTATAGACAAGACAATTAGGCAGAAGAGAGAATGGTATAGTGTTATACGGATGAAATAGAATAGAGGATTGAGCGGGTGGGAATAATGCAGCAAAGTACAGAGGATGGAGAAGGCAGGAAGATACTCTAACTAGGTCATATCATTAAACTGTAAATGCAATACAACTACTTGACAGAGAACGTTATGTTTGTGCGATGGACTGTACATGATTTTATAATCGGCCTGCTTTGGCTTTTTGTGTGTATGTGTGTGTGTGTCGGCACGCAATGTCCCAGGGCATTGTCTATACATGCAAAGATCTCGTCTCTCTCACCACACTTTTTTCTGTACAGTTTTTTTGTCTTGTCTTGCCTTGTCACTTCACTTTTCTTTTTGTCTTTTCTGAGCTTGTCACTCCTCTGTTCTCAACTTATTATGTACTCATTTTTTTATTTCTCTTCTTATCATTTTGTCTCATCTTGTCTGTTTCCTTCTCATTTGATCTCATCTCATCTTATCTCATTCTTCTTTCTGCATTCTTATCTCTCCTTTTTCATTTTGTCTCATCTTTTCTCATCTCTGTCCTATTCTTTTTTTCTTCTTCTCTCAACTCAACTTATTTTGTCTCATCTCATCTTGTGTCCTCATCTTTTTTACTTCCTTACCATATACACTACCGTTCAAAAGTTTGGGGTCAGTAAGACTTGCAATTTTTTTTTTAATGAAGTCAAGGCTGCATTTATTTAATCAAAAATACAGAAAATAAACTGTAATATTACAAAATGTTATTACAATAGAAAATAATGGTTTTTATTTTCAGATACTTTAAAATATAATTTATTCCTGTGATGCAATGCTGATTTTTCATCAGCTGTTACTCAGTTTCCCAGGTCACATGATCTCTCAGAAATCATTCTGATATTCTGAATTATTATTAGAGTTATTAGTTTTGGAAACAGTTGTGCCGCCAATGGTTTTTTTTTTTTTTTTTTGAACCTGTATTTTTTTCTTTCAAGAACAACATTTATTCAAACTATAAATCTTTTCTAGCAATGTAAATCTATTATGTCACTTTTTATTAATGTAACAATTTATTGATTTCTTTCAAAAAAAAAAGAATGAATAAACATTTACTGACCCCAATCTTTTGAACGGTAGTGTAATTGTGTCTCATATTGTCTCTTCTCTTTTCATTTTATCTCATCTTTTCTCATTTCTTGTTTATCTTGTCGTTCTAATCTAATTTCAACTCATCCATTTTCTTGTTTAGTCCCATCTATATTTTATTTATCTACATCTGTTTACTTCTTACCATTTTGTCTCTTCTCTTTTCATTTTATTGCATCTTGTCCTGACTTCTTCATTCTTTCCTTCACTTTCCTTACCTTATCATTTCACTTTTGACCATTTTCTTTCATCATATCTTCTGTGCTTATCTTTTTTCTTTTATCTTGACTCATTTAATCACTTCCTCACTTCTCATCTTGTCTAATTTCATATGGTTTCTTAGCTTTCTACCTTTTTTCTTCTTATTTTATTTTTGTTTTCCTTATTTCATCATCTCTGTTGTTGTCTGCAGCTGTCTTGTCTTTCCCCGTCTAGTCAAATCTCTTGTCATTTTGTTTTATCTTGTCTCATTCTGTTTCATCTCATCTGAACTCTTCTCTTCTCTTCTCTTCTCTTCTCTTCTCTTCTCTTCTCTTCTCTTCTCTTCTCTTCTCTTCTCTTCTCTTCTCTTCTCTTCTATTGCACTAATCACTCGTAATGGGCCCTATGGACTTAACCAATTGAGTGTGATCAGGCATCTGCCTCAGACTCAGCTAATCAAATGCCATTGCCAGAGATCATAGGAAACCAGTTATCACCCCTGGCATATATTTTCTTTCTGGCTGTCTGTAACAGCTTGACTTCAACCCTCATGTAGATGTAGACAGACACGTAGATTTTTCAGTTGCAAAACAATTGGCAAAAAAATACCCCCCGGTATAGGGCTTTTGCGAATCGCACTGAAAAACAGCATGAATGTAGAATTGATCGCTGTATACATTTGGCATTTTGTCTAGCCGTTAAGTTCCCTGCCCACATCTGACTATATGCCTGCCACTCAGAAACACTCGCTGCTGGACAACCATTACATTTATACTGACTGGCTCATGTGAGACTGGCAGAGGGGCTGACGATAGAGAAAGACAGACAGAGAGAAAGAAAAGGGGGGTGACAGATGGAGCAGAGAGACATTTGGAACTGGTTATTTTACGCTCCTAACCAATTTTATTTGCATGACATCTGTAATCGGAATCACTACAGTCAGTTTAATGCATATTCCAGATCAACATCAAAGAAAAACATTGTTTTTGAACTAATGGGATCGGGATCTATTGCAGTAGGTACAGTTATAGGACACCCCAGGATCGCAGGTGTTTGGTAAACAAATTAATTTGGCAATTATTGCGAGTGTTATGAATGATCGTAGCCAAGTTGCAAGGTGCAGCACAAAATTTTTGTCCTTTAATGAATCGGTGCCCTTGATTCTCTGATGTGTTTTTCTCGCGATGAAACTTTCATGAGCCGTAATAAACACAATGCATTTTTAAACAGGCAGATCTGGAAGACATTTGGAAAAGAGAGAGGGAGTGAGAAACTTGTGAAAGGAGGAGACATTTAAAGAGAGAGGAGGTAAATATGTTTTTCTAGAATAGAGAGAATGAGCGAGAGATAGAGGGGTAGGAACAGATGGTGAAAAGAAAGAGCAATGACAAGAGGTTATTTTCAGATGAGTGTGACTCTTTAACAAAATGTGCCCATTGGGAGGAAAAATGGGCTTCTTAGAATTGCACATACAACACTCGCACTCAGAAACCTCGTTTAAACTAATCCACGTCCCTGGTGATTTTCTGCTTTCCCACCGCAGAACTAATTTATCAAAACAATGGTCCTCAAAAAGCCTCTGGTGTTGTCTCAGAAAGAAAAAATGCAGTTCATGAGTAGCACTGATGCAAAACCTAACCCGGAATCAATGAACTGCTTCAAAACTTGGCACAGTAAACAGAATAAACTGCTCAGACCAAGACAAGTCTAGTTTACTGTATAACCTTTTCAAAATTGTACCACCATGGTAAGGTTGTTAAAGGACAACTTGTTGGTAGTAAATAGACAATGTGTACAACTTCGCTGTTACCCATGCCTCATTTACGTCATCTGCAAGACTTTTGCAAACAACTGTATAGGGGATAACATTTATGTTGCAATACAAACAATACAAGCAAAGTTATTCTTTAAGTGGACCACCCAGTATGTCCACTCGGTTGTTTCACTTCTCTTTCGGTTCTTCAGCATTGATAAATTATCCAAAGTAGTCCCATTTAATATTAGAACAAAGATGGATGCTCTTGAGAGAGACAGACCAGTGTAGAGTCTTGCCCACTTCTTGAAGGTGTTCAAACGGCACTTCTTTAGTTGTTATTCTTGTACAGATACGAGATACGAGCTGTACTAAGGGGTGTTGGGCATCCTGGACAACAGCAGGCTTCTCAATGCTAGCCAGCACCAGGCTAACAGCACTAGCTCTGGCCCAAAAACAACATGAGCTGTCAGAAAGGGTTATCACAGCCCAGTGAATCAGACGGGAGGAGGGAGGGACAAGGGGAAGGAGGAGGGAGCCGGCGAGGGTGGATGGGTGGGAGTGTTACTGCGAGAGAGAGAGAGAGGATTCAGACGCTAGAGAAAGGGCCAGCGTACACCCGCCACAACTGAAAGCACAAGGATCGTGTGCGTGTGTAGTGCGTGCTTGCGTTCGGAGTAACGGCGATGTTGGAGCACTCGTCTGAGCTGGGCTTTGTGCCGAGTGTGTGTGTGGACAGCATGCGATACCCATCCACCGCGAACAGCGCTGTCTCCATGAGGAGCACAGAAGAACTGCTGCTGAGGTAAAGCTGTCCCTGGACAGCACACAAAGACATGCACACACATACACACACACAGATCCGAAAGGTTTGCCGTTCATAGCTGCAGGCATGCGGCGAGCCGTTTCAGGAATGTTTGGTTGACGGCAGCCCTGCGGTTTTGTTGGCGCGGTTCATTGACATGCCGTTTGTAGGCCGGTGTGTGCATGCAGTTGTGTTTTTGTCAAATTGCGGGACCCTGCCTGTGCTGTACCGCCTGCACTTGTCTCGCCAGCTGTAAAAATGCGCAGCTTGCAACGTTCCCCTCTCTTGTTTCTCTTCCCTACGGTTCATTCGGAGACTCTTTAAAGACTGAAGAGTTGATAACAGCTATGGAGAAGTGTTTGAAGATGCGCGTGCATGCACGCAGGATAATGCGCGTGTGTGCGCAAGGGAAACAGAGTGACAGAAAGAGACATTGCAATTGCGATTGTGTGCTCACTTATTGCAGTCGCGTTTCTGCGAAAGCGGTCCTAATCTGTATAAATGCACCCTGTAAAGTGTGCTAGTATATTTGCACACATTCAAATGTGCAAACACTTGCGAGGACCTAAATTCAGAGTTTGTTTGGATGGAATAATCGCATTAAACAAAGAGAGGAACGAGCAGGAGGGGTTAAGCCCCGTCCCGCCACTAGAAAGATGTCTGCTTTTGTTTGCACGCCTCTCTGACGATTGGATTTAGAAGGGTGGGGGGGTCTGGAGAGGAGTGGAGGGGGGCATTCGGTGTAGCGCTGAAAGCATTCTCAACAATGGGACGCCCCGACAATGAGGCTGTCACTCACTTCGTAGCTTGTTTTCTACCTCTCCTCTCGGTCTCTGTCTCTCTGGCCATTTTTAAAAGTGGAGAAGGGTGCTAATCAGGCCGTGTCAGGTTGGTTTTTCTCCCAGGGTTATGGGCGGTTAATAACGCAGGCGTTTAATGTGCAGTGTGTAATGGGGTGTGAGGGCATTAGTTGGGCCAGAGAGGCGGCCATGTTGGTTTAAAGAGTAGATTTATGGCCTTTTACTCATTCATTGTGCTTGTGCTCAATGGCTTTTAAAATAGCCCCCGAGGAACATGAATCTCTCCAATGGCTGCGGTCAGGTCTTCTGGTATAACACACATACATACACACACACACACACACACACACACACACACCTGGGCCATAACTCAAGCTCCTCCAATAAAGAAATGTCATATGGAACTGTGCCGTACAGGTTCGTACCCATCAAACACGCACGTATGCATAGGCAAGCTAATTAGAGAAATATGTCCATATGTTAACAAACGTACCCAGGGCTAAATCTATGGTCTTGAGAACGCTTATCCCTTATCGAAAAAATTATTTATGGTGTTACACAAAGGGCCACATACACAAGAAAACCGTACATGCCAGGACTGTAAATAAATCTATTTCATGTGCCCCTGGCAGTTGATGTAGTGCGTTGTTCGCTGAGGACTCACATCGATTTATGCCGCTGTGCCTAACTTCAATCCATCTGATGCTGAACGTATTGAAATGATGGCTAGAAATGCAGTGACTTTATTTAAGATTGATTGTTAGGTGTAATATTACCTGTATTACCTGTATTACCTGTAATATTCTCTGAAATTTCTTTTGTAGCACCTATCCAGACATCGTTTTGAGTCCTCATAGACATTCATTTGAATGTTGTGTAGGTAGGCAACTCAAGAGATTGTCAAGCGCGGCCTGTATGAGTGTTCTTTTAAAGACTTCCACTATTTAAATGCTTTAGCCAAGGCTGAATGTGTTTCTCACCGGAAGTTGAAGGGTTAAGCAATCACGGATGACACCAGGTCAGTTTGTGCTTCACAGGCCATCATAAAAGCTTACACTTTCCTCCTAAAACCGCTAGTATAGAGCTGCCGACTTTCCGCTATAAACACTAGAGTTTGTACTCTGCAATTAGTGGCTTGGAAGGCCTTTCATTGTGGTAAAACAAGGCGATAGCGGTTATGTCTGTGTGTGGCTGTGGCGACGGGCTGCTGTCACTGTGCATTCTGGGATATGTGTTGCAGAAATGTGTGGTTTTGTCTTATAGGAGAATGACCTGTCCCTAGATGCCCACCGTCGAGCTGTGGCTCAGTGAAGCTGCGCCAGTTTCAAATGAAAATAAATGAGAAGCAGTGACCAGCACTCTCAGGGTCCCGCTTTAATGAGGGGAACGGGGGGGAGGGATGTTGAAACAAAGGAAGGGGGTGAGATGGATAGAGAAAGGAAAGGGGAAAAAGGCTCCTTAATGAATGTAGGACTTGGAGAGAAATGGCAAATTTATTTAAACTCCAATTTCGCTACCCAAGACCTGTTCAATTAAACCAGTAAGGTTCATTGCACTTGGTAAAAATCACTCTGAGGATGGCATTCTGGGATAGCGGGAGGCATAAACGGACCTGTAGTTCGAAAGCTAGCCGGTTTTATGATTTAAGAGGCAGATTTTGTTCTACATCAATATAAGTAGCTTGTGAAATTAATATTTGGGGAGGGTAGAGCGTCTGCAATGCGATACGATACGCTACGCTGTTGATGTTTTGTGATGTCATAATAGCATTACTGCTGGTTGGCATGGTGATGATGTAAACAACAAGGATTGAGTTGATGTAGTAGATTAGACAGGCTAGTGATCCCAGATTACACTGACAAGCTTACACATATGCGCTAGCAAACCACAGCACTCAAGGGGGTGATAGAGTTACCGTTAAATGTGTCATTAACCGCACCTGTTATTAGGTACTTAGAAACATGTTGACAGTTCAAATGGACAGTTTACTGAAGAAATTGTCTATAATACTGTACCAATGAACACGAAAGTTACATTTTGAAGAATAACCTGGCTGTTCTTTTCTATATATTGAAGTGAACAAGTTCTAAGGCTTCAGGCTTCAATACGGAAGGCACATTAGTATCCCAAAAATAATAGTTTTCTAAATCTATACAATAGCTTTATTTGAAGAACAGACCAAAATTAAGTAATTTCCCCCTCCATTGCAACTGAATTGTTGAGTCGCTAGGTTAAACTTGAAAACCACATCAGTCCAATTCTCAAACAAATCATTCAGACCTATTTTCTGAACTGGATTACGATTCATTGAAAATATCTCAAAGGCCTTAAGCCACCTTTCCACTATCTCTGACATTCATGTCTGATTGTCACATTTCTACTCCTAAGTGGCAGTCACACAGTACTTTCAAATTAGTCATTAAGCAGGAATTACCTTCTGCTAATTCACTATGTAAAATGAATGAATAATGGACATACAAATATACATATCAGTCTGCCGTTTAACTAGCTATAGACATTGAACTAGCCTTCCAATCTTTTCTTTTGTTTGGCTTATACTTAGACCATTGTGTATGTAGTTTAGTTCTTCTGATGTGTAATGATAAATTCATTACATCATCTTTTTATATATATATATATATATATATATATATATATGCGCATTTATACGAACAGTATGTGACCCGAGGCAAAGTATAGTGTGCAACATAGTGTAACTGAGAGTATGTGTGTGTAAGTATATGTGTGCTTTCACCCAAATGAGCACGCTCACTGCTTTACATAATCCATGAGTTAATCAAATATTCATGAGCCCAAACAGACTCTTTTGACAGACCGCTGACAGCCCGTCTGTCCGTCTACATGCACGCATACACAAAGCTATATGCTAGGGATGATGTATATACTGTGCAACAATGAAAAGGCGTCAAAACTTAGAGATTTTGCTACACTGTGATATTTGTTTTCATGTTATTTACACATAGGACTGACTTGACTTGTTTACATAGTCAAGCATAGTGCAAGTTCCTGCATGAATTTAACTGATACTAAATGTGCATATACTGGATATTTCGAATGTTGCTCATCCATTTGGAATTTAGATAGTATCACTTCAACTAACCCAGACGTTTTTATTACGTCACTTCTTGCAACTTTCAAAATTAAATGTCCAGTAATAGTCCAGAAATGTGAGATAAAAACGCATTTGCTAAAGCAACCTTGTTATTTTTTTAGCTTGCTTACAAGTCTTGAACTCTTTTATCTTGACTTCTGTTTCACAGGACTTGTACCCAAATGATTTGCATTGCAAGTGTAGCACATGTATCGGGTGAGGTACCAAGCATGTTTACTATGTAACTGGCTACATTAGTTACATATGTGAACATATTCCTTTTTTAAAGGTTTAGTTGACCCAGTGTAAATTCTGTCATTGATTACTCATCCTCATGTTGTTCCAAACCCATAAGAGCTTTGTTCATCTTCAGAACACAAATTAAGATATTTTTGATGAAATACGAAAGCTTTATGACCCTGAATAGACAGTACATAGACAGTAACATTACTACCATGTTCAAGATCCAGAACGGTGGTAGTGCCATCAATAAAATAGTCCATGAACGAACGTCTTATGGATTTGAAACGACATACGTATTGCAGCAGTTTGTCTAGTGAGTGGTGCTAGGAGGTTAATGCCTTTTAAAAATGTTGCATCATCCACACCAAACCTAACCCTAAACCTAATTGATAGAGTTAACAAAAGAAAATGTGAGATAAAAACGCATTTGCTAAAGCAACCTTGCTGTTTTAGGTTGCTTACAAGTCTTGAACTCTTTTATCATGACTTGTGTTTCATGACTAAGCTACCAAGCAAGTTTACTATGTAACTGGATACATATTAGTTATAAATGTAATCATAATCATTTTTAAAGGGTTAGTTCAACAGAAAATGAAAATTCTGTCATCTTTTGTTCATCTTCGGAACACAAATTAAAATATTTTTGATGAAACCCAGGAAGTAATAAGGTTGTCAATTAAATAGTCCATGAACAAATGGTCCATGGTTTGGAATGACATGAGGGTGAGTAATTAATGACAGAATTTTCATTTTTAGGTAAACTATTCTATATGTATAGGTACATTTTTGGAGTTCAAATACGCCTATGTTGACTTCAACAGTTTTGCGTTTTAAATGTGCTCTAAGAGATAGCAGTTAGCAGTTCTGGACCTTATTCTGGGCTTAGTTGCTCAATTAGACACACCCCCTCATTCTAAAAATCCACCCTTTTTGAGACGAGCGATGAAGGAAAGCATTTGTCATTTTAACTTTACGAATTGCTCCAAGTTCCCTACTTTCCAGCTTCCTCGATTTTATTTAAGACCACCCCTAATACAATCAGTCTTTTTTCCCGCCACATATCTGCCATCTTTAGCATGTTCTCCTTCTTATCCCTCATCTATCTACCTTCCCTGCCCCCACCCCTTTCTCTTTCTCTCTCTCCCTCTCTGTTCGGTTTGAACTCCTGGTGTACTATTTTTGTCTCTGTGCATTGCAGCCTGCTGGGCCTGCCTTTCTCTCTTTCTCTCTTTCTCTCTTGTCTCCTTGCTCTCCTCCTACGTGGTCAATCAATACGTGTTATAGGCCAGCTGGGTCCAGACCCAAGGGGGAGAGGCATAGAGAGAGAGAAAAAAGGTGTGAGAGAGAGAGAGAGAACACAAAGAACAAGGACCCCAAGAAAATGAGGCAGAACGGGGCGTAACTAGGATGCGAGGACATAGAGAGCTCAGCCCAAGGCATTTATGCCTAAATAATAAAGATTCGCTAGAGGTTATCAATGTAATGCACCATGATATGAATCATAAACGATAAGGATTTTTACATTCAGATATAATGTGAGGGTATTTGTGACCTTGCGTAATCCTCTGGTGGGTGTTTATCTATATCGCCACTTGCTGTGTATGGTTGCAACGGTCTACTATCCTCTACTCACAATAATGTGAGGCACCAGTAATGCAGTAAGCAAGTTCAGGGCAAGAGAAAATATTAAGGCTATACCCCTAAAACCCCTGGGGAGAAGGTGAGGGGAAAACAGAACGAAAAATGACAATAAAAGAACAGAAAGAGGTAAAAGGGTAACAATAACAAATGGAGAAGGAAGAACAGGGAAACCTTTGACCTGAGAGTGTGAGAGAGAGTGAGAGACAGCGAGGAAGAGGCGAAGCCATATGAAAGACGTCTTGTGGCTAAATTCCATTATCTTCTGTGAGAGAGAATTATATCAGCCCTTAAGTGCTTTCATCAGACTTCTTAACCCCAAGAGAAGGACACAGAGGAGGAAGCCAGAAAGATTGAAGGATGTTCGGGGGGGCGACATGAAGGTCTGTGGCGCGAGTTCTTGTTCCGAACTGCTTAAGCCGCTTAATACCACACGTAAATTGTCCCCGCTACCTGCCAGATATCAGTAAAATGGGTATCCTGAGAAATCACTCTATCTCTGTTGCCTCTTTTCCACGGACAGGGTGCCAGAGCTCAATCCCGGGTGTGTTTCTGCTACAGAAAAGACTAAACCTGCTTTTTAGCTCCCTAAAACTAAGTAAGATTTATAAGGTGGCTATAAACAAAGTCTGCTATTTGCTGTTTACTCATAAGCAGGTTATCTAGTAATGTGTTTAGTTGTGTCAACGTTTAGCCAGTTTGTGCTTATTTAGCTCAGATTTTTGTAGAAAAAGACTACATTTAAAAACAGAGATGTTACCTTATTAAGCAAAAATATTCTCTATTTCACATTGAAAGAGACTGCTTGTGTTAGCATTGTGTGTTAGCAGACTACAATAAGCCCCTTCCTTCACGTTCACCACCAATTCTTTCGTTTAAGCTTTGGCTGTCTTTGGGTTTACTGCTGAGTTTTCTCTCCAAACAGAAGCCCATTTAGTGAATTCATCATCTCCATAACATGCGTAACAGCAATGCCGAGCATTCGTAAATTGCTTCTTTATTGCACAATCCATTATGTAATGGTATATTTGCTCAAGGTAGTAGATATCGCATTGTGCGAGAACAGCGGAATGTTTATAAACCTGTCCAGAACTCACAATGTATTTCTTTTTCTGTATAATTGATGCACAAGTTTATATTTAAGGGCTTTATAAGTACTCCGTGTTGGTGGTTTAAGGCCTACATGTATTGACTTGAATAATGTAATGTAATGTTGGAAATTATTGTATATTAACTACTTATTTATTTATGATTCACCTTTGCTCAGCTGTCCAAGCTGCAGGCGGTATTTACAAGTGTTTCTTAGAAAGAAAGATGACCCCAGCGGCTCAGTTTTTGCGTATTATAATAATTTGTGTAAAATCATTGCAGAAATCTTGGTCTATATCTAAACTGTCTCTAAGGATCTGGCTCTAGGGCTGGTTTTGTCTTCTATTTTCTCATAAATGTTACAGTTAGAAGGAAATATTGATTGTGCATCCTTGCATACACAAACATCTTACTTGAATACTAGCACATTGTTGGCTACAGGTCCTAACAGACCACAACACATGTTTTGTTTATCGCAAATTGCCCAAACTGTTTTCTATGGGTTTAATTTGACTGTTTGTTGCTGGTTATAGCACTTTAATTCTGCACAACTGCTTTTTAATGGCAGCTGAAATCCTTCATTGCACTTGGTCTTTAAAGACAAGCATGGCCCATTATGGATTTTTGTTTTGTTTTGAGGCTTTTGGCTGAATATGTTGTTATCTAATTACCATGGACAATTTAAAAACATAAACTGAAACGCAATGCAGTTTTTTAATGGTTCCTAATTCAGGCAGTATATCCTCAGATCTTTTTATGTGAATCCAAAGCACAACGTCCTCCTCTTCCTCATCATTTGTGTGCGTGTATATATGCATTAAGCATGAGTGTGTTTCCCATGACCTAGTTCCTGCACGTGCTCTGTAGAGCCGCGGCTCGAGACCCCCTTCCCCTGGGGGCACGCGAGGGGAAAACAAAAAGAAAACGCGCTCTTTCATACGCATGAACGGATGAGCGCAGGAAAATGGGGATGCGCCTCATATTGCATTCATCATTCGATGCAGTAAATACACTGATGCAATAAATCTTCAATACCTAGAGGTTTGTTTATCGTCTCTCAACCTCATTTTGGTCTACGAATGTTTATAGCATGGTAATCTCGATAATTAGGAACAATACATGTTTCTGCAAGGTTGCTTTTTATGTAGAAAGTATAGTTTGCCCTCAAAGATGGAAAACACAGGCTTGTTCTTAATCAAGTATGTTTTTGTTTTTCTGTTAAACACAAAATAAATATTTTGCTCAGTTTAAGTTATTTTGTTTTGGGAACAATGAAAATGAAAGGGTTTGGATTTGTTTAAAGAAATTGTTTACTCAAAAATGACAATTCTGTCATCATTTACTCACCCTCAAGTTGTTCCAAAGCTGTGTGAGTTTCTTTCTTCTGTTAAACACTAAAGAATACATTTTTGAAGAATGTTAGTAATCAAACAGTTGACGGTAGCCATTGTTTTCCTTAGTATTTTTTTTCCCCCAGAAGCTATGTAAGTAAACTGGGTGTTAGCATTCTTCAAAATATCTCTTAATAATTATTTTGTCATATAGGTTTAGAACAGAATTTTCATTTTTGTGTGAATGATCCACATTTTTCTTTCCTTTTTCTTTCCATTTTAAAAGTCTGGCTTATTCTTAGCTGTACAAAACAGCTTGTTTTGCTGTTTGTTATTGCAAATCGGTGTGTAATGTATTATCTCAATTCTGAACACTTTAGTTTGTAGTACAACAGTTTTACCGTTAACTGCACGTTGTTATTCTTCTCATTATTTCCCTACAGTGGCTAAGAAACTGGAAGTCTCATTCATAGGCTTCTGCGTTAAAGAAAAGGGTGGATATCTTGGTGCGTGTGATTTTAGAGCAATTGTGGAGGGCGATATTTTCAGCAAATTCATATGGATCATTTTTGTGGCGTTTTTTCAAACTAGACCGCTCCACTTCCATTGTATGGATAAGAGCTGCTTGAACATTCTTCAGAAAATCTATTTTTGTTGTTTCCTAAAGTTCCGGTTCCTCTTACCGGTTTAGACACTTCAATTCATCCTTTCATTTATATAAAGCCGGCCGGTTGATATGGCTCAGGGATGCATTGGTTAAAAACTCGCTGCAGCAGCAGCTCCAGCAGCCACGCCTCTCCCTTCCCGGTGCTTGACGCTCCGGAGCACTAGTTGTCTGAGAAGAGAGGTTTTTTGAGGGGATTGTAGAGGAAAAACACTCTAATGGGTGAGCGGAAAAGAATGTGACAAGCGCAGTGAGTGTGTGCGTGTCCAGTGCCGCTCGCGCTGCTGCACCTGTCCCTCTCCGTCTCGCGCGCCCAAACTCGGCAAGCAGGCTCGCGCGGAAGGCGGGCGTTATCCAGTCAGCGGCGCACAACACGGTCAGCCTGAACATGACTTCGTCGTACAATCTGGATTTTCTACCCGAGATGATGGTGGAGGGACGATTGTTGAGCGCAGGAGAGAGGATGTAAGCGTTTAGCTGTTTATCTCATTGCTTCCTCAGCTCTCTTCTGTCATCTTGTTCGGCGCGGGCGTGTTGACAAATAGGGCACGCGGTGGTGTGTTTGCGCCGCGCGTTGTGTTATCAGCAATCAGATAACGGGGCTGATGGTGCTAATGTTGTTTTTGCTTTTAACTGCATTTGTGCCGCTGCTCAAACGCATCCGGGAAATAAACACACGTCGGGTTTAGTGCTCCGTAATCGGACAGTCCGAACCATGTCTCAGAGTTTTGTTATATTACGTCGTAGACTGTTCTGCAGTGCATGGGCAAAATTTTTAGCAGTGAATAGTCAATGCACTGTGAGAGAAGATGCAGTTCAATGTAATAGTCCACTGATATCACATCTGATTGAAAAGTGAATGCAATATAAAGAATCTGGGTTACTTTTATATTCGCTAAACGAGAGGTTTGTGGCTTTTGGGGGTAGATTCGATCATAGGACGGAACACAATTTCAGCTGATTTGCTTGTTTATAAAAGACTAATTCATATTTTATTAGGATCAACTTTAAAACGCGTCAGTTGTTCGTGTCCCAGTCACGTTGTCTTGGTTAAATAAACATTACTTAAACTATCAGAAAAAGAAAGAGGGAAAAAATCTTTCAATTTTTTTACATTTTTACATTAACAATATAATTAACATTCTATTTATTAAAGCCAATTATGAATATTATTAAGATAGCTAGTGTTTTTAACCATTTACATTTATTCCAAAATAATAACTCAAGGCAGTAACAATTTAAACAACATATTTTATTTGTGAACCTATGTTCAGCTATTCTTAGTGTACTTTTACTTTTTTTTTTATTTCACCAAACTGCTTACTCAAACTAAAAACTACAACAGATCTTGTTTTGCCATTTTTATGTCTTATTTTGATGTAACAAAGTGGTTATATCTAAATGTCTAAGTGTATCTAAGTTGTTTACTTACTTTTTTGAAATTAGTCTTTCCATTAATGCCATTATATTGTTTATTCAGACTGAAGGCCTATCCACACGAAGAGTCATTATAAAAAAAATAAAAAAATAAATAAAAATCCCATAAATACGGTGTCCTCTCAAGAAATATCCACATACAAACAAAATCACTTGAACCGACTCAAAACGATGTAGTATACATGCCAGACCAGTATGTGGTGCTGTAATTCTGCCACAGAGATACACTAAAAATGGAGAAGAAGGAGTATGTGCATAAACCTTTTGTGCTGTATACAAACTCAACACAACAACAAGACAAAGATGGAACAATACATTTATTACACTATTTATTAATCTGTGTTAATGTTAGTAAATAATAATACAGTCTTTTACGTGACATAGCGGTGTCTGACTAGGGTCCAGATGTGGGGTGATGACATCATCTTTTCACAAAATATGCAGATTGTTTGTACACAAAAATTCAAGGGTGTCATTTTCAGATTTATCCACTCTGGGTTTTCCAAAAATGCCATATGCGTCTTAACGAAACGGCGATACAACACAAAATTTGTATGTATACAGCTAAACGCGTCTCCGTGTGGACGGGCCCTGATTCACGAACGTGCACAAACACAAGAGACAGGATTTATCGCATGAACCAATCACAACCAAACATAACCAGTCATATCCAATCATATTGCGATGACTCTTACGTGACTTTCATCCATTCATTCTCAATTACCCCCCACCAAACTCACAGAATGCTTTAGGGGGTCTGTTAAAAGTCAATGGGCTTAGGGAGGCAAGGGAGGCAAGAGAGACGTGGACTCTCACTGTAACTTTACTTGCTGGCATTGCTGTTGTTGTACAATTTTTCTTTAGAAAAACGAGTGATTTGTAGTATTAGAATTGTTTTGTTTTTGTACTACAATTTTTCTCATCCCATATTTTGAGGAGACACTGCCTCCTCCATATATATATATATATATATATATATATTATTATTATTATTATTATTGTATATTGTACTGTAATCATTTATCATATATCACCAGATATTATTAGATCATTATTAGTATCAATTTAGGTATAAATATTGTAAATGGCGCATTGCCTATAACCTATTTTTCCCCTCGTTTATATAATAGCTCATGCATCAGAGCGATAAATAATTCCTTTACATTGAACGCATATGATCCGCAGCGCAGTGTCAGCTCGTGCATGAATAGAAGACATGTGACTGAAATGGCTCGAGCTCCGTGTTGAAAACATGCGCCGCTCCGTCTCTGCTTTTAAACCATCGGAATGCGCAATGACTGACTCCCCTTCTCTCTCACCCCCTCTCTCCCTGTATCTGGGTTGTTTCAAATTTGATTTGTTACGTGGCATGTGTTGCCGAAATCAGATTAGAGCACGCGCAGGACACGTAATTCACTTAAAGTGCAGTGTTGCGGGGCGCGAGGGATAGTTTGATGCAGCGCGAGCTCTTCACAGACGCTGCCGCTGTCCCACTTACGTCCGCTCGCCTTTAACCACTAACGCTTGATGAGCGCTTGTTTTCTGGTGAGAATATCGCCCCGTTCCATCTTTGTGCTCCACATTTTCTTCACTATTACATCTACGGGCTATTTACAGTTGATAGAGTGTGTGACAGTCTGCTATTTGTTTATGTCTAACGACACTTTTGGGAACAATTTGAGACAGAACGTTCTGAGAGAAAAAAAAAACGCCCGCGAAATTGCAAACAGCATATGAGGAGACTAAATAATGACATCACTCTGTTATAAATATGTCAATATAAGTACTTTGGAATTTGGGGTGGGGTTACTTTGTTGTAATTAGCTTAATTTAAAGACAGAATGAAACCAATATGAATCGATTTGTTTGTTTCTAGTCTTACTGTAACCCAATTCATGTTTACGTGTAGTTAAACTAATACAGTCTTAATTAAAATGCTAAAAACAATAACAATACATATGTACAGTATTGAATAGACATCATATTTGTGACCCTGGACCACAAAACCAGTCTTAAGTAGCACAGTATTTGTAGCAGTGGCCAAAAATACATTGTATGGGTCAAAATGATTGATTTTTCTTTTATGCCAAAAATCATTAAAATATTAAGTAAAGATCATGTTGCATGGAGATATTTTGTAAATTTATCTAAAAAATATCTAAACTTAGCTTTTGATTAGTAATATGCATTGCTAAGAGCTTCATTTGGACAACTTTTCTCAATATTTACATTTTTTGCACCCATTTTTTTGGCCAATCCTAAAAAAGACCATTATGACTGGTTCAGGGTCACATTTTTGTTATTTTTGTTACAAAAAAAAGTACATATCAGTTTAGGAGGACCTAACTGTTCAGAACTACTAGTCAATTGGACTTCATATGCATAGATAGATGTGTGCTTTATCAGAACTAGTTGGTTAAAATCTTGCACCAGGCCTCATCTGTTTATTTCTTTCTGTTATGATAAGTAATATTTGAATAGGTCTTGTTCATTTTTCCAGCGATACCATGTGATTGCTATCAAAATATCTTTTTTTTTTATTCGCTCATGAATGTTCTCTTTGTTGTAGGGGCCCTTTCTGTTGTGTTCAGCTTCCAGGTTTATTCATTTGTATTCCTGCTGTCCCCACGTGCCTCTTTTCTTACATCAAGGCTTGTAGGTGAATTCGCTGACGGGCGAGTTCACCATAAGCATGGACTAGCACTTCTGTGACAAGGTGTTGCTATCAGTCTCCCATTACACACAAACACACACACACACACACACACACACACACACACACACACACACACACATAAGAAGGTGGACAGGCAGCATCCAGCTGGCCCGTGTTCCAGCGAGTGAATACTTGCTAATCTCTCTCTTCACTACGTGATAAGCCGCTCACCTCTCTGCCAGAAAAACATTACACACACTCGAGTGAGAATATAAAACACCTGTCCTTTAAATCCCCAACTGCGCAGTCTACATTTCTGTCTGTCGTAAGCCACTTCAACTGCCAACTTTGTTGTTGATTCCCAATTCTGACTTTTTGTTTTGCGGTAAAGTGAAGTCATTTGACAGGCTAACTTAATTTTAGATCTGAGAACACTCCAGTGGTCCACCAGGACACAAAGAAGCTCTTATTGTGTAAGGGGAAAGGGGCTGATCAGAGTTCCGGAGTGGGGTTCACTGAACTTGTTTTCCATCCCACTGGAGGATGTGTTGGAGGATCAGTGGGAGGGGATGTTGGCGTTATGTTTTTTTGCAAATATAATGCAAATTTCTGAAAATAACTAAGTTTTTTCATTTCTTGCTCATTTAAAACTCACAGCCGCAACTTTGTTTTACAATAGGGACTTAATATCTCACAACTGCCTGTTATTTTAGTCTTCATCTTACAATTACTTTTTGGTTGACGTGGAAAGGGGCTTCCATACTGAAAGTCTTCCAAGAATGAAAATAATAATAAATTACACAAATAAGCACAAAAAGAAAATTGTGTCAAGTGAATGTAAGTTATAATTTAGTTTTGTATGCGGGAAAATTACGACGCTAGCAGTTGATTTGATTTCTGAAACACTTATATTGTTTGGCGAGATTGACTGTTTTTTTTTCTCTCTTCAGCAGGCAAGTTATTTTTTTCCACAATTATCTTCACAAAACTCTGGGAAGTCCTTAACCTTTGACTCATGACCTGTTTGAGTGGTTTCTCACATCTGCCGTTAACCTAGAGCATGAGACATAAACGGAAGGGAAGGAAGACAGGAAAGACAGAGGGAGGGTAGAGATGCCTCCAGCACTTACATGGAGCAGTTTCATTCCAGAAATCGCTGGAAGATAAAGGGATGATTAACGAGTGTGAGGAGCTGTGGCACTCTCTCACACACACACACACACACACACACAATCAGCCAACCTTAAAGTCATCGTGTAATCAAAATTGACCCTATTTACTTTCTTAATATTATTAATTCCTGGTCTTATTGTGCACGATTCATCGGTGCATGTTATTAATATGTTTGTCTTCATAATCTTTCATCAAAATGCAATAACTTCCTTCTTAAACGCCCGACATCCCAGTCAAAAAGCCTCATCAAAAATGGGTGGCAGTTTTAGTCCTAGACGTCCAGAAAGCGAAAGCGTGACTTTTTAAACTCAAGGCCAACATTTTTCTTTTTTTAGCGCTATAAAGCTGTGTTGTGTTTCAGGGTCAGATGTGTATTTGTATGTGAAAGAAGTACTGCATCATGTCTACTCATGTCTGTGGTTCTCCAGCCCATATGTGTGAAAGTGATGGATGAGGAGACAATTGATACCTCCTTCCTCAAGTCTGTATCTGCTACAATTGTTAATGTTAACAACAAAACATGAAGTGCATTCGCATGCCTTTTAAAAGTGGATTGTGTTTATTTTGCTATTCAGTGCATGATTATAGTTGCATTTTATGATTTGCATTTTGTGTTTGCTTTTTAAGACCCAATCAGAACAGATCTGCAAAGATCTACAGTACCCACCGGCTGCAGAGTACTTATTTAGAGGACTACATCTTTTTTATTTTTGTTTGCATTTGCTGACTACTTTGTCATTCCTCATTTCTCTCGTTTACTCAGTTTCTTCATCTTATGCACACTCCGCTCTCTGATTTCACTGAGAGACAAGCGTGTTTCGCTTTCTGTCTATGGTCACGCGTGCACTCGTGACGATGGCTTTTAGCTGCTGAAAAGCTGACTACAGTCAAGGCAGAAGTGTTTGTCTAGAGTTCTTTATACCTGACGAACAACATTCTCCCTAGTGGCCTTGGAACCATAGAAATCTCTTGCTTCTTTTCACACACACACACACACACACACACACACACACACACACACACACACACACACATACACACAAACTGGAAACAGTCAAGTTTATTGGCCCTTACATTAATTTTCCTGCTTTAAAGAGACCCCCCCCCCCCCCCCCCCCCCCCAAAAAAAAAGAAACCCTTTTTTTGTCAGTTCAGTTTCAGTTGTTCCACAGAGTCATTTCCAATCTCTGCTATTTGATTGTATATTCTGCATTTTTTGCTGTTATAAACAGATAGTTCAGACTTTGATATGATTGAATGATCTGCTTTGAGTTGTTCTAAAATAGCAGATATTGACACGTACATAATTATATTTGCAGCTGAATGCACAAGCTCTCTTTTTCTTGAGCATTTGAGTGTACAGTACAAAAAAAAAAAATAGATTAGAGCTCCATCTGCTGTTAAAAACTAAGCTCAGAATCAGTTTCCGAAGAGTATCGCAATTCGCAATGCATCTATTTATCGTCGCAGCCCCAATGCTATTTGCAGCAGAACACACAAACACATACTGTATTTTTGAGAGCATTTATGTGTACAGTTAAAAAAAAAACAAAAAAAAAACTAGAGCGCCATCTGCTGTTAAAAACTAAGTTCAGAATCAATTCCGAAGAGTATTGCAAATCGCAATGCATCTATTTATTGTCGCAGCCCCAGTGCTATTTGCAGCTGAACACACAAACACTTATTTTTGTGAGCATTTATGTGTACGGTTAAAAAAAATCTAGATTAGAGCGTGATCTGCTGTTAAAAACTAAGCTCAGAATTAATTTCAAAGAGTATCGTTTTATTTACCGTTGCAGACATAGTGCTGTTTGCATAACATACAATTAGGCTAAGGAAATTAATAGTTTGCTAAGGCAAGCATCATGCACGGTCATGTTTACCGAATTTTTGTGGGCAAATTCCAGTAATTTCATTGGGAACCCATTCAATCTGGAATTCATCAGTGAAATTGATTGGCATGTTAACGGTGCTTGATACATTGCTACACCGTTGACATAAGTCAATGGACTTTTTTTGATAGTGAAAATTGTATAAAATTCGCTAATCTTCATTATTGGTCGTAACTGGGGTTAGTGACCCAATCGGTTTGGTAGATCAATCATCCTGCAATGTTTGTGTCCTGACACGCTTGCTTAAACTAAATAGCTAGGCTATGGGGTGTTGTTAGCCATTAAACAAAGTGGTAAAATTAATTATTTTGTAATTAATTGTAAATGGGAAATGTTTAGCATTACAGTCGATAAGTCAAGCATGCAGAACACATTAGTCGTTTAAAGTTGATTTGGTGGCTCGAATGATCAGCAGTCTGGACTTGTGTGTGCTGATGTCTTTTGCATTGGATCGTTCTTTTGTTTTCCCCTCTCGATTCTTTTCTTTCCCAATACTCCCCTCCCCGCCCCCTTTTCTCTGCAAGTGATGTGAGATCCCTGTCCAATATTTATTCACTCCATCTGCGTGGCTACATTTGCCAAAGTCAAGGCTTACCTCAATGAGTCTCCGTGGACCTTTTCCCTCTGTCTTTCCCTGCGTTTCCCTAGCCTTCCTTTTCTTGCTCACTCTGCCGCTTCATGTTTTTCTCTTTTTTCTGTCCTCAACGTTCCATAATCTTTACATCCTCTCTCTGCTTCCTTTCATACCAAACGTTGTCATGTCTTCCCTCTCTCTCCCTCTCTCTCTCTCTCTCAAATGTTTTACTTGTTTGATTGGGCTCTTCAGAAGGAGAGCTCATTATTTGCAGCTAGAGGGAGTGGAATGCAGGATTATGGGAAACATTTGAGGACTTATTTCTGCTGCCTGTTTAAAAGGCAGCCATCACTGCGCTAAAAGTCACACAAATACACTTACGCACACAGACAGGGACTCAACAACCTGGCAGTCCTCAGCAAAAGCCTTCCAGCTCGGCTCTTGCGCTCTAACACGCTAATCCACACCTCACACCTGTGTGTAAATGTGCGTGGGTTTGTTGGTGTCCAATCCATTATGTAGGTTTGTCCTATTTCTCATCAAAAGTATGCTAATAGCGTCAGACAGTTCACTGACTGTATGATGCGTATTGAACACAAAACAAGAATGAAACTTGTCAGCGAGTGTTGGGCCCATTTTTTATGGGTATATTCTGCACTGTTTGTGTATTTGCAGTCCTAGGTCTTCTGATGACTGCTGCCACCTGCTGGTTTGGAGAGTAATCCCTCCAATGCAGGTGCAGAAGGTAGCTGCTAGTTGGCCATTGGCTGTACTGTTCAAGTGCAACCATTTGGCCCAGATACAGATGACCACAGTCTGCTTTCATTGTGACTATTTTTTTGATCTTGGTTTGGTGTCTCTCTAGACCTTCAGTAGGAATTATTCAAACTGGTAACTCCTGAGTCCTTTTGCCAAATCATAAGTCATTTGTTTGTTATCAGGCTACACCAGGGCTGGGCAGCTTAGGTCCTGGAGAGCCACTGTCCTGCAGAGTTTAGGTCCAACCGTAATCAAACACACCTAAACAAGTTAATTAAGGTCTTCAAGATCACTAGAAAGCTACAGGCAGGTGTGTTTGATTAGGGTTGGAGCTAAACTGTGCAGGACAGTGGCCTTCCAGGACCAAAGTTGCCCATCCCTGGGCTGCACTGCCAAAACAGTAGCCAAAATGAAACATTCAGTGTTTAATACACACATTATGTGAAGCGAGAATTTGTACAGTTGAGATCTACCCACATAAATTGGTCAGACCTGAACCCAAAGGTCCGGCAGGGATTGTAGGTGGGGGAGTGAATGTACAGCGCTTTCTCCACCCTCAGTACCATGACTGAGGTGAGTCCCTTGAGCAAGGCACTGAACCCTCAACTTCTCCCCGGGCGCCGCAGCAATATGGCTGCCCGCTGCTCTGGGTGTGTGTTCACGGTATGTGTGTGTGTGTGTGTGTTCACTACTGTGTGCGTCTACTGTGTGTTAAATGCAGAGCACAAATTCCGAGTATGGGTCACTATACTTGGCCACACTTCATGTCCTGTCCTTTCCTTTAAATCAAGGGTGTACAGTCCTGCTCCTAGAGGGCCCATGTCTTATGGAGGTTAGCTCTAACAGATTTTCCAAGTATGCAAAATAAAATTCCAATTGCTATTCAAAACTCACCTAAAAATTTTTTCATGATTTTACCATCCACCAGTACTCCTCTCCATTGAAATGGTGTTCTGGGGGATTGGGGGTCAGACCTGTGGACTAAAAACAACCCGTAGTAGTGTATAAGTAGCCCAATTCCATGAGAAAACCACAGACTTGGCAACATTGACCTTCACCCTGTTCCAACATACCTGCTGGAAGTTTCTAGTGATCCTGAAGACCTTGATTAGTTCTAGCTAGTTCAGGTATGTTTAATTAGTGTTAGAGCTAAACTCTGTGGGACAGTAGCCCTCCAGGAGCAGAATTGGAAACCAAACTAACTTTATGGTGTGAATTTCACATTTAAAAAGTGTGGTTAGTCATTTTGTATGTCAGTCAGTCTGCCTCTTCCTGTTTAAGCGGACATTTTTTTTGGCTAGAATATGTCTGCTACACTTTGTAGCTCAATACCGACAGTCAAAATTCTGGCTGTGTGAGACTTCCATGCTAATTAAGCTCAATATTCATGAATCATTTTTCAAGTCCCATCACTGGGACCCCCAGCACGCCTTTGCACTTCTCCTAAATCACATCAGGCCATCAACCTTGGCTGCCGCAGAGCCCCCGAACCCTTCAGCCAGCTTCCCAGATGGGCAAACAGCCCCGCGGGGCTTCATGCCAGGAGATGCTGTGGGCACAGCGGTAGATCTCAGAGCTGGAACAGGAGTCAGACCTCACCTCCTCTGGACAGTTCCGGTACTGACGCCTCTCCAAAGCTCAACCGAGTGTAGCAGTGTATGACACCGATCCCACCTTGCGCTCGCTTCCACTGCGCCTCTCTCTGTTTCTCTTACCCTGAAGAAACTAGGCCACTGCATACGAAGAGACTTTTGGGAGAGTGCTGTCACGGCCAACCTTGACTCTGACCGGAAAATGCATTCTGATGTGAAGGAGGAAAAATACAAGATCTGTGCAAGTGTGCATGCCTGCTTTTCTTCCCTTTTGCTCCTGTTCTCTCATCAAACACTTCTGTTATATAAGAATGCAGGAGTGTTTGCTGTGTGGACTATGATGATAGAGTAATAAGACAAAGATAAATGTGTGTGTAATATCGGGTTATAGAATTTGGTGTGTGTGTGTGTGTGTGTGTGTGTGTGTGTGTGTGTGTGGAGGCTCAGTTAAAGTTTGTGCCTGTAAAGTAGGCCTGACTGTTTTATTGCAACACTTGATCTACTCCAAGCTTGCAGGCCTCTGTATACTGTTAAGGGCAAAATGGAGCGATTCTGTCTGTGCCTACCCTCGGGCTGTGTCTGAGTGAGAGTGTGCTCACTATATACCGCTGCTCTCAGAAAACAGACACACTGGGTATGTTCTGAATGGAGTTCTTCCATACTACTCCAGTACATGCAGTATGCATGCAATACGCAGGTAACCTGCTGCATTTGCCAAAGTGTCTAGTATACTTAATGCAGTTTGCAACTGACACGTGAATCCTATACACTGAATTTGATAATGCTTTAATTTTTAAATAAACATTACCATAACAAATAAAAAATGTAAAATAATAAAAAAAAATCCAGTAAAAAAAGTCCTCTGAACACATAATGCACTTAAAGACTGAAGAAAGATAAAAGACTTTTCAGAATCAGCATAATTAACCTGGCCAAACTGGTAATTTAGTTTGTACCTCATTTGTTTCTTTTTTTGTCATTTGTCTTTCCAATTTTCTTTTTTCTCCAGGATAATGATGTAAGTAAGAGATGTGAACACACACACAAGCCCAGCTGGATAATAGCACTGCATTCACATTTAAATGGAGGATCCCTCATTGTTCTGCTACGCTTGTCACTGATTGGCTGAGGTCACCATGTGTTGCTGCTTAACCAATCGGCATGCAGCATTCATTCTCCCTGTGATCCACAGCCATGCGCAGAGACACAAATTCATGTGTATGAAAGCGATCGTACGCGCCGGAAAAAGCTGAGCCAGTCTCACTTGGACGCGAACGAGTGAGATTACACGGCTAACATCTGCTGGTGGTTAGGGCTGAAGTTGATTATGTAATGCACCCAGGGAATGCACGTCGTGGGTTCGTTTTCCAGCGAAGTGGAAAAAAAGCCCTCAGAACGTTTAGATCCCTCAAGGCATATCATATCACCCAGCAACTGCCATTGTTTTATTTTCATAACCCGCTTCGCAGAAAGAGTTCTCTGATAGCTTTGTGTTGAGGAATATACAAAGGAACTCTGTGGAGACAGAGATAAAGGTGGAAAATAGGTGACTGTTAAAGTAAATGAGGATGTCACAGCACTTAGAAGAACATCTTTGGATGTCGCATAACAGCATGATGACGTTGTTTTTTTTGTTGTTTTTGCTTCACTGACCCATCAGCTGACTGACTTGTTAACTTTTCAGAGTCCTAGAACTAGGCGTATGACACATACACTTATTGGATCTGACATTATTTAGTGATTTGATACATATATTGATGCATTGCGGTATTATAATTGGAATGTGATTGTTGCTACTCAAGCCGTTTTAAAATAATGTTATGGCTTAATTTTAATTAACGGTCAAATGTAATGAAAGAGAGAATGAAACGAAGAAAGAATAAAATAGCGGGAAACAGGTGGAATGCATCATATCCACAATGCATCACATGAATGTATGGAATATGTTTAGTATTTCTTGTAGACTGTGCGTTTGTACGAGAAATGAGTTCATTTGCAAAAACAGATCTGAAAAAAATCGTATTTTTTTATTGTGCGTTTCAATTAATCTCAATTAAACTGCATGGAAAGTAAAAATGATTCATGATTTTTAAACATTTAAAAACATTTTGAGTTATCAGTAATTGCAATACAAAAAAAAAACATTAAGTATAATAGAGCTTTACATTTTTTAGACATAAGAATGTCTCTTTTTTAATTTTATTTCTTCTGAGCAAACAATAATGACTATTATACACTTTTATCATGTTAACAGAAAAGATATCATGCAGTATAATAATCATTCATATACCAAAACATCTTGTTAGACATATTTAGAACAAAAATCATTGAACAACATTTAAAAACTATGTATGGATCACAGTGCAGTCCCTTAAACACTAATACATTTTTATTTTTAATCACTATCCTTCAAACCACCATGTTTTACCCATTTGTCAATCAAATTTAGTATGATCACTGTTTTATTGTTTTTTTTTAATAAGTAGAGGTAAGAGTAAGTACATTTTTTACATAAATATATGAGTTACATTGAATGATGACAGAACATTATTTCACCCATATTTTGACATTTTATTTTCACAAAGGTTATTTGAAACATTAAAGTACACACTTGCGTTTAATGTACTTTTTTGTGTAAATTAAATTTGATATGGACACCAAAATCTCTCCATTGGCTTTTTATGTAAAAAAAAAAAAAAGAGAGAGAGAGAGAGAACAAAAATTCTATTATATTCTATTAGATATGCATATATATTTCACATCATCATATATGTGACCCTGGACCACAAAACTATAATAAAAATAATGGTAATTTTGTTGAAATTGTGACTAAGCTTTCCATTTATGAATGGTTTGTTAGAATAGGACAATATTTAGCCAAGATACAACTTTTTGAAAATCTGAAGTCTGAGAGTGCAAAAACAAATCAAAATACTAAGAAAATCAGTCATCCAAATGAAGTTCTAAGCAATGCATATTACTAATCAAAAATTATGTTTTGATATATTTATGGTAATAAATTTACAAAATATCTTCATGGAACATGATCTTTATTTAATATCCTAATGATTTTTGGCATATTGCTACAAATATACCAGTGCTACTAAAGACTGGTTTTGTGGTCCAAGGTTACATATATTTATCCAGACACAGCCTATTTAAAAATGAATAAAAATGTTGCAGAAACCCGCTGTCAACTTCTGACCTCATACAACCAGTCAGTGGACCAGAGAGGTTGGCAAGGGCCATTGCTACCACAGTGATGTGTCGTTGTGCTTTTGCTTCACTGACCTGTCAGCTAAACAACACATAGAAGTGAACCACAGAGCAGGACATATGACACATACACACATCAGAGGCAGTTTTCTGTATTTATCTGAAGCACTCGACCAGTGAATAATGCAGTAGAGGTGGTTATTGCGTTGGTAGGGACAGTTAGAGAATGTATACGCCTGTGGACTGATACGACTGAAGCTATGATAATGCTTCACAGCGCAAGGGTGGCTGAAGTGTGTGGGTATTTTGATTGAGAGTGCTGCGCTTGTAGATTTAGTTACTCTAGTAGATGTGGTTGCCTCTCCATGGGGAATCATGACACATTGCTGTCTGGCTGTTTATGTTGATCGATGTCTGCATCTCATACACACACACACACACAGTTACTCTAGGAAATTGTATTGCTTTTTCAAAGCTCAGGGGACTAAAGTTATATCAGTTATGTTACGTTTAAATATCAACTTTGTCTTATGTTTCTCCTAAAACGCCTCAGGAGAAATAAGAATAGCACAAATGAGACAGTCGTTGACATGCTGTCGGAGTACAGAGTTTTAAATTAATGTAGATATCCTAGATCCTTTGGTTTTATGATGAGAAATTTTTAGATCTTAAGACTTTTGATGCAGATTTTGGTTTCTTGCCATATCTGAGGAGATTGAAACATTTGACATACAGTACAGAACAGACCCATAGCGATTGTATCCTACATGCTTGAACTCTTCAGCAGTCAATGTGTGTGCGTGTGAGTGAGTTTGTGTGTATTGACTCGTTTTCACTTCATTAGTGGTATAGTTAATCAATGCACTCCATTGTTGTTCCACCATTAAGGGTTGACTGGGTCAGCCCAGGGGACACACAAAGAGAAAGAGGGTTGAATGTGACCTAAAAACCCTCCTTTCTCTATAAAGAAAGAACACATCGGCTCACTTCTGCCTTCATGTGATTTAAGTGCTGTTCAGATCTAGAACGAACTGCTTCTATCTTGATCACTGTCAACAAGCTTGTAATTACTTGTGTATTTAAGGTTGGGCCTAGTTAAAAAATATACATATATCATGATTACATTTTTCATATCAGTCAGTATTGATAATTATCATGATACATTTATAGGCAGGGAAGGTTTTAGAAACCAGTCTGTTAATTATGATTTTAAACTACTTTTTATGGTCTTATGGCTAATTTGTAAACTGAAAAATCTTCTGACTGTATTGTTGCGTAAAGAGTTTGTCAGCGCTGTATCATTTCAGCCATATCAAACATTTATTGAACTCTGGTTATCATTTTATCAAGATAAGTTATATTGTGATAATTATCGTTACTGTTTTATTGCATAACCTAGTTATAATAATCATTAATTTGATAGGGAACACCACAGTTACAATGGAAAAAAGATTTTTTTCTAGGTATTGAATGATAAAAACATTAAAATCCACCGGCCTTTAAAGAGTGTTAATATCATAAACTAAACTATTTAAAACTGCTTTGGTAATTGAAATTTCATTATAATTGACTGAACGACTGTATATTATTTATCTAATTATTTAGCAACTTAAGAAATAAATGCTGCAATGGATATGAAATACTGGTTTATGTGACATTATGTGTTAGGAAAGGGATTCTGGAGTGAAACAACTGAAGGTAAGAGAGGAGGCTGCCTTGGACGGTGTTAATATTATAAAACTATATAAAAAATGACTTAGGTAATTAAAATTTTCTTATGACTGACTGACTGTATATTTTTTCACTTATTATTTAGTGACCCAAGAAATAAATACATCAATGGACATGAAATACTGGTTATGTGACATTTATGTATTAGGAAAGGGATTCCGTAGTGAAACAACTGAAGGCTGCGGTCAAGTATACAGTTTAGCAATGCGATAAAGATGGACAATTTCGCCAAGAAGCACCTTTGAACACTCATCTCAGGGGTGACATACCATAGACTGCTATTATTTTTATATAAAAGCAAGGAAATGTGTGCGTGCTCTGCTGTATAGATTTAATTCCGGCACCTTTCTGACTTGATTCACTTGCAGCCATGAGGACAAATGCACTACAGAAGAAAGAGAGGCACAGACTGAATAGAAAGATCTGGAAGAGTCAAGGATAAAAATGGGGTGAAGGATGCTATTGAGAGAGAGAGAGAAAGCCAGCCTGTGTAATGTGGGAGTTTGCCTGTAGAGAGAGTAAATGGCACTGTTCAGTGTGCGGTTACACAGAGACCCGTTCATTTAACTCACCACCTCTCCTGACTGATTATACCACTCCAACAGCCTGCTCCCTCCCTTTATCTTTATCTTCAGCTCTCTCCGTGTCTTCCTGTTTCTCTCTGTCCAGCTGCAAAACCTAGTTAGTTGCCTACTTAGACAACGTTTTAAAGTGTCATAGGAATGCTGTGGAAGCAAAATATGTTCCAACATTATGCTAACTTATAAGATAAATACTACATTTTGGCCCCTTTGTGCATTATCCCAGAATGTTTCTTACATGTGTCGTGATACTCTTGTGATTGCGTGTTGAAGACTGACACAGAAGAGAAGAAATTGTTAAATAAAGTCATTATTTTTGTTTCTTTGGGCACAGTAGTTATTCTTGTAGTTTCATAACATCGTGGTTGATCCACTGATATCAAATGGACTATTTTAACAATGTCCTTACTGCCTTTCTGGGCCTTGAATGTGGTAGTTACGTCAAAAAGCTCTCAGATTTCATCAAAAATATCTTCATTTGTGTTCTGAAGATCTTCAAAGGTCTTATGGGTTTTGTCTTAATTGAGGGTGAGTAATTAATGGCAGAATTGTCATTTATGGTTAAACTATCCCTTTAGTTTTGTGGCTGGCTGAGTGTGTGTTAGCACACATATCTCGAATGACTCCTCATTGCTGCGTTTGCCGTTTTAAATTCTTGCTGAATCACGTCTGACCTCTTTAATGAGCGTGTGTGTAGAGCGCTTATGATGTAACATTCACCAGTTCGTTTTCTGGGTTTTATATGACATAAAGGACTGTTGCTGTGCTAGTGTGTGTGTGTGTGTGTGTGTGTGTGTGTGTGTGTTGTCGCTCAGTCCCCCAGTGAGTTGATAGCTCATTTCTTGCTGTTATAATTGCCGCCTCTTCTCTGATGCTGGATAATTTGTGTGGCTTGATTAATGTTGAAGCCATGTTTAAAAAATGTCAAATTTACACTTCAGAACTTCACATCAGCACTCACTCAAATACCCCCCTAAACACACTCATTTAAAAGCTGACTTCTTGTGTTGCCTGGGATTTCTTTGTCAAATGTGATATTGTCCAGATTTGGGTGTCGTAAGAGAAGCAGGAAAATCTTTTAACACTGTTTTTCATCAGATCATCATCTTACTAGGTTTTGACAGCGGTGATCTGCTATGATTGGCAGTAATGCAGTTGTGGTTAGTCGTAATGTTCTAAGGAAGATAACAATTTCACAGCTGTGAGTGTTAGTGTGTGCTTTCGTACTTCGGTTTTGTTTCTGTTTTGTTTCTTTTTAGTACACACAGTATTTTCTTTCTTTCTCATTAGTTCTGACTGATGTTTACTTCCTAAGCTGCAAATATCGCATTGGAATATCGCATAAAACATTTGCAAAGAAAGAGCCATTTCCATCCAGCGGGACGAAGAGCACAAAATCTTCACTTCGTGATAAACTGGTGCCAAATATCACTATGAAAAAAAGTTATTTGGTGCAGTAGAAGAAGCGACTGTGTTTTTTTGTATTTAATAAATTACTTGTGCCTAAACACAATAAATACTGTAATTTCTGCTGTAATGAACACAATTATGATCTTGAATTACAAATCTTGATTCCATTCTTATTTTTCAGAAACTAAAATCAGAACCTTTTTTTTAGACGCGCACGTGTGTGTGTGTGTGTGTGTGTGTGTGTGTGTGTGGAAAAAAAAAACCTGTCAGCACAGATTTTTAACCTTTCCATGACCTGTCAGTCATCTGCACAGGAAGGCTATCCCTCTCCCTTCTTGTTGAATAAAACAGGAATATCATGGAACATTAAACAGTGTTTTTAATGGAAATACTTCTGTCTGGCACAAAGAAAAATTACAAAACCTTTCTATTGACTGTACCTTAAAGTGTAACCTTTCCTCCTGGGCATAAGTTGTGGTTAAGTCAAGCCCCCTATTGAGTGGCAGTTTTAGGACACTGACCTTTTGCACGAACACACACTCGCGTAAGCTCCCATACATATATGCGACCCAACAGGTTTGTGACCTTTCCACATATTCACACACAAGCAGACAGTAAAAGGGGCAGACGGCCTCCCAGCCCTCTGTCAAATTACGTGCGTGTATCTTTGTGCAATTGTGAGTCCAGATTTAGTCACGTAAACATCTTTTAGTAGGTGGAAGTTTTCGCACAAGCTAGTATTTAAGTTTTGTAGCAATATTTTAAAGGGATAGTTTATCCAAAAATGTCAGTTATCATTACTTAGTCATTCCAAACTTCTATGCATTTCTTTTTTCTGCTGAGAATATTTTATAGAATGTCCTTGTTTTTCTTTTCTATACAATGAAAGTGAATGGGGTCCAAAACAACATTGAACTCCATGGGCAAAACAAACCCTGAAACCTTATTCAGAATGTATTGTTTTGTGTTCTATTGAAGAAAGTATGGAATGACACAAGGGCCAAAAACTATCCCAGACTCAAGGCGGAATCAATTATAGAAACTTCACTATGGAAATTCTGCTTTGAAGCAGCTCTAAAATACATAAACGGAGCAATTCCAATAGGGTCGCACCTCGGTGCTCGGGCCCTAACTAGTGGCATTATTTAGCAGGTTAGTGTCCGGATAGGGCTGTAAATAAATAACATTTTAATTGTAATCACGATTTTTGCTTCTCTCAGTTTATTAAGCATAAAACTTGGAATATCACACTGTTAACATAGCAAGATGCTAACATCAAACTCTGTTGGAAGCAACTGTGTGCTGTCTCACTTGCAGTTTTAGTAAGTAGCACTGTTTTGTTGCCACCCATGTAGAGCGTTTCAGTCCATGATGAGGTTCCCCTGAGGTTTTTTGAGCCTACAGCTGTTGCTATAGCATAACCCGTTCTGTTTTCACCAATGTGCATGCACACAGAGAACTCAGATACTTGAGAAGGTTGGTAATTGAGTGGAGACACTTAGCATTATTCAATTTTAGGGATGACAGAATGCATCTGTCGTCATTGTGCCAATCCCCCTCCAGTTACCCACAGAGACCGTGCATGTAACGCTTGAGAAATGCGAGCACACATGTGGAGCAAATGTTTTTAACCTTGAAGATCTGTGATGTTCGGAACAGTCTTCCACATCTGGTTAATCACTTCGTCAATCTCCGTCCCACTCGATTTTTCTTCTTTGGCTCTGGCCTCCTTCGCTGATCTGAAAGTCAAAGCTGATGTACTGGACTGGAGCTCTCTTTGTCTCAGACTGTAGATGCTTCTGTCATTCTGAGGCGAGGTGGAGACACTCAGGGGAAATGTAGCTATTGATTGATGGCGGTGTGAAGTTCAGGGCGGAGGTCAATTTAATGTGGCAGAACTCAGGGAGGAGATGGACAGATCGATGCTTCATGCTGATTGGCCGGAGAGATCGGAAAGGCTTGTGGGTATTGTCTGCTCAGAATGTTTACAGGTGCTGACCTGTGAGACGACTTTGTTCATAGAGCATCTTCGAAAAAGGATTGGCTGATCAGTTGTATTATATATAAATTACATTATATATCTATCTATCTATCATTAGATTAGATTGTATGTAAATAATTACAATATAAGTAGTAAAAACATTAATATTAAACATTTAGAAGTAATACTAAGACATTTTTTGTAATTTTTTTTAAATGAAATAAAATATGTTAACTAAAATATATTAAATTGTATAAACAAGTTTTTTTCAGCTAGTTGCCAAGGTGACATTTTTTAGTACTTTTTAGTACTTGATGTACTAAAATATCTCAAATTTAAATATAAGGACTAATAATAATAAAAATAAAAATAATAATAATAATAATAATGACATACCACACAATAAAACAAAAATTTTAACTAACATTAAGATGTAAAGGAAAGTATACAAATAAAAACTAATTCAAAAATATTATATATATAAAAAAACAATACTAACACTGTTCTGTTGATTTATTGACTGCCGGTAAATGGCTGGTTGTTTTATTATAATAATAATAATAATAATAATAACAATATACCACTCAATAAAAGTAAAACTTTAACTAAGATTAAAATATAAAAATATAATCTAATTCAAAAATATTATTAAAAAACCTACTAATACTGTTTGCTGTTTAGAATAATAATAATAAAAAAAATTATGTATAATTAAAAAGGGTTATTATTACTACTACTACTACTACTAATAAAAATAATAATTTATAATGTACAATTTAAAATACATACAATTATATAAAATAATTTATTTAAATATAAAAAATCTAAAATTAAAAATGTAACTAAAATTAAAATGAAAAGGGAAGATATAAAAATGTAAGCAAATAATAATAATAATAATAATAAACAACTAGTAATTTACTGAAAATAAATCAGCAAAACAGTATTAGTATAGTTTTTTTATTATGTATTTTAGATTGGTCTATTATTATTATTATTATTATTATTATAAAATAACCAACGTTGTGCTGTTTAGCCAATATGTCAGTTAATGTCATTAATTAATTATGCCATATGTAAGTAATCAGTAATATCATAGTTGAATTTTCAAAATCTAACTGAATCCAGATCGGAAAAATATATATAATGCTGAATATTCTGTTTTAATCAGATTACTGAAGTTGTAAACCTTATGCAAAAGGCATTTTATGTTGCCTTTGAGGTAGACTACCAACAGAAATTATATGTTTTGCGAAATACAGAGAATGGCCTTTTTACATACACTGTAGCCCATGGCGAAATTTCTAGTTAACTACTTTTAACAAAGTGCTCTCAAGTCGATTCCATTGATCCATCTATGCGCCGCTCCATCTTTTCCCACACTCATCTGCTCTCTAACACACATCTGTCTAAAAAGATCTGTCTTTTTACCCCTTTTTTAGGCCCATCTGTCTCAGGCTCATCCACATCTGCTTTTCTTCTCTGCCTTTTGTTTGTCTTTCTGCCCTGACGTGCAGGTGTGTGATGCTAAATAATTGCCTGCAGCCCTTTTGAATTGAGACCTCATTAATCAAGACCCGCGTCTGCTTCGTCATCAACGGTCACGCGTGCCCAACAACGTTTTGAGCCAGCTGCCAGTGTTGTATTTACATGTATGTTTGTAATTCAATACAGTCCGCGAAAACAGTTTGATCCCAATCAGTACCGCCATACAGGTGTCTGACCTTGAGCCCAGGGCCAAGATGCCAATTTATAGACCTCCAATTAGCACACAGCACGCTTAATTATGAGCACATCGAACAGGCCAGAGAGCACGCAGCTACAAACACACTCCCAGAAATATTTGCATGCTTCACTTTGATGTCGTATGCGCTACAAGCACGAATAACCGTGAGATTTGTGGGCACTCTGTGGAGAAATGATTCAGTCTAATAGAGATCTCTCTGCGGATCCCACACATACACACACACAGAATAAGGTTTATGAAACATTTAGCAGGAGAGAGCCGACAGGAACAGAGGTGCTGTGATCTGTCTGCTGGATTAATCCATGAATGCTTCTTCTCATCTTTCTTTTCTCCTCCTTTTTTTCTTCTTTTCATTCCCCGATCCCTCCCGGCCCACTGCAGTCCCTTATATATAGCTCACGCTTAACTTCCACTAAACAACATGAAATCAAAATTCAACTTCTTTGCTAAATCTTAAAATGATTAATAATCTTTCATAAAACAGTTGTTACTTTCTTTTCAACGATTTTTTTTTCTTTTCTGCTGATGTAATCGGGTGGGCAGGGAACAATAGTATTAACTAATAATATCCTGGTAAATGATTCATTCAGATCCCAGTGGATAAAACCAGTCCTGTCCTATGTTATTGTTTTTTTTTTCGCTGAAAATTCATCGTATTATGTAAGTTATAGCTGTTTCGTGATGTTTTTGTAAAGACTGTTACACCTACTTGCTATTGTTGAGTTGTTCCACTTTTTCTGATTTCCGTTCTGGAAGAGTTATGATTTGCCGTCAAACCCAATACACAAAGTTTTATAACCATTTTGACTGCTTATGAGATCGTCTAATCGGTCTCTTCTTCAAACAGCTCTGATTTCCATTCGGAAAGACTTACAGTTAAGGTCAAAAGCTTACATCCCCCTTTCAGAATCTGCATAACGTTAATTATTTTACCAAAAAAAGAGGGATCATACCAAATGCATGTTATTATTGATTCAGTACGGACCTGAATAAGATTTTTCACATAGAAGATGTTTGCATATAGTCTACAAGAGAAAATAATAGTTGAATTGATAAAAATGACCCTGTTCTAAAGTTTACATCCCCTTGATTCTTAAGACTGCTGTTCTTCAAAAAAAAGGTCCCACAAAGGACCTGAAGAATGCTTTTCCAGCATTTTTGTGTATTTGAACCCTTTCCAACAATTGCTGTATGATTTTGAGATCTATTTTTTTCACACTGAGGACCACTGAGGGATTCATATGCAACTATTACAGACAGTTAAAACGGTCACTCATGCTCCAAAATGAAAAACGATGCATTAAGAGGGTGAAAACTTTTGAACAAAAAGAAAATTTTAAATATCTTTTTTTTTTTTCTTTTAGTACTGCACAGAAGATCTCTTAATGCATGTTTTTTCCTTCTGAAGCATCAGTGAGCGTTTGAACCTTCTGTAATAATTCCATATGAGCCCCTCAATTGTTCTTAGCGTGAAAAGATGGATCTCAAAAGCATACATTTAGCTGATTCTGAAAGGGGGATGTAAACCTCAACTGTATGCTTTGACATCAAAATCAAATGCATGAAAATGTTTTTTTTTTTTTTTTTTTTTATAATTTATGTCAAATTTATACATATAATTCATGTAAAAAGACCAACCTCAGAAGAGCAAATCTAGAGTCTAGCCCTGTTTTTGCTCCACTTTAAGGAAATAAATATATTTATAATAGAAGCCGTAGTGCGGTAAACACTGGTACAGATGTGTATGTGTGTAAGATATAGTGTACGATATGTTTAGTCTTCTGATACTGTCTGTTGTTCGCTCTGTTAACGAGATAATGGGATTATAATGGAATACATTTCTATATTTAGACCCTGCAGGTACATATCACGCACACACACACACTTACACGTGCACACACTCCGTCAGCGGCTGTAATCTGCAGTCTGTGTTCAGTGCCTTCTCTGATGTCGAATTCTAATGTGGTTGTCTGAATTCTCAGAGCGAAAGATCAATGTGGCGTTTAGACGAGTGCACGGTCTTTCTCCTCTCTTCCTTTCAAACGCGCTGGGCCATGGATAAAGAGACACAAACACAAGCAACACGCACCTGTACCACACACACACACTTATCACAGATCTCAGATACAGCTACGGGCACCAACGCACACCGTTCTGGAGTGTCAGACACTTCAGTGTTAGACCAAGTGTGTGAGCTAGGGTTATCACATGAGGGAAAAGCAGACATTTCAGTAGTTGATACAGGCAGTAACAATTTTAAATATAGCTGCAAGCAGCAATTATGGGGCCAAGCACTAGGCAAGGGAAGCATCAGACCAACTGCAGCAATGAGTAATTAAAGCCATTTTAAGGTGATTTTAGTCAAAATGAGTGAAAAATCATGAAAACAACCACTAGTAATATGATTTAATCGATTATCACTTTTGACCAATAGGTGGCACTGTCTCAAAACGTTTTGAGCACTTTTAGGTCATGGTTTCGATGGTACGTACAAAGTTTTGCATTGGTAAAAATGTAGCATTTTATATCATAATACTCTATTGTAGTCAATGGCAATTTCATGTTTTGTTCAATTATAGCGCCACCAAAAGGCACAATCCCACCAAATTCTTTATGTGTCCTTAGAGTGTGCCCATACATATGTATGTCAAATTTGGTGAAAATATCTCATTTTGTTTTGGATTTATAGACATTTTTAAATATGAGAAGAGAAAAAATTACAGATGGCTGACTTTATTTGCATTTTTTTAGCACTTACTATCAAAAATTTTGGCAATTAGGCATTAGTGTTTAGCCATCACACTATGTTGCAGAATTTTCTACGGTGGTTTCGTGTCAGTTAGGTTAGCGGTTTCTAAGATATTGGCAAATGTTTATTTTATTTTTTTAAGTGATAAAATGCACTGTTGCACATTACTATGTTTGGTATTGCTGGACTCTGAGGAGTCTAAAAAGGTGACTCCTGTGAAAATAAGTTGACCACACCCAAAGTTATAAGCATGCAAATATTTGATTTTACCACTAGGTGACTTCTCAGGCTCCTTCAGGAGCTTCAGCATTGTGCTGATGACCCATACTAAGTTTTGTGACGATACGTCAATGCGTAATAAAATATAGCATTTTATTACAAAATTCAAAATGGCTGATGCTTAAAATGGCTGACATGGGAACATTTTTCATATCTCCTGACCACTAGGTGGCACTGCGCCGAAACACTGCAGGTAGCCTTAGGTCTTTGTAGAATTCATTTGCGCGTTATTCAAGAACGGTCTGACTAATCACTTTGAATTCCATAACTTTTTGCCAGCATGGTCCGAAGATGATCTGAGCTAATTTTGGTGAAAAACTAAATTACGTGCTGTTTGCTTAAAATAAGTACAATTATCTGTCAGTGGGGTAAGTAAAATACTCTTGATTTAAAAATATTTTACTAACCCCACTGGCAGATAATTTAACTTATTTCCAGAGGGGAACAAAATAAATAAAGTGCATTTTGCTTACAACAAGTCCAAATATCTAGTACATTTTCACTGTCTCCCTTGCCTCCTCAGAGGAAATGCCCCTGGTTTTCCCAACCCAGGCTTGTTGGAAATACATGCCTCTAAATACATTTCTGCAACACTGTAGTTACGAACCTTACCGCATGTTTCGCGGCAGTTTCAAAGTGAAATGTTCAGAGAGTGGCACTAAAACACACGTTTAATATGTAACCGTGGCATGTTTTTATTACGTTAGTATAGGTATGTATTGCTGCGTTTTTATTACGCTGCTTAAGGTATGTATTGAGGCTGTTCATAATTCAAATATCCAGGGAGTGTAGCTAAGATTAATGCTCTATCGTGTTGGAAATATCCCCTACACCAAACCCAACCCTAAACCGAACTGATAGTGTTAACTAATGCAGAAGTGATATAAAATTGCATTTGTTGATGCAGCTATACTATTTTAACTTTCTTATGCAGATTTGAGCTGTTTTGTCAAACTGTAGTTTCACGGGGTTCGTACCGGACCTACCAAGCAAACCTACCGAATTAGAAAACTTGCGCATATGAAGCTGTAAATGTGACAACAAAGTTCAAAAGTATCAGTTTTCAGGCCGCGCAGGATGTTAAAATTGTTTTGACAAAAATTGTTATTATAATATTCTGCAAGTAATTTAGACAGTAAAAATTAGACTGATAATCAAAACTCTGTACCTGTAAATCATACTTTGTGTGGAAAGAAATTAAAGTTGCTAGAGTTTTACTGCCTCTAGAGTTCATTTCAACTGCAAACTGCAGTGATTCATACATTTAGGTAATTTTTTTGTTGTTGTTGCTTCGCAGAAATGTGTATAGAGGCACATATTTCCAATGGGCCTATGTTGGATTTTCCTTTATTTATATTCAATTATAAGTAACGTTTTTTTTTTTCTTTTTATGACATCACTACTGGAGAGATAAGATGATAGGAGAGAGGAGATGAATTGTGTGTGTGTGTGTGTGTGTGTGTGTGTGTGCGCGTGCTGGTTCCCCTCTGACATATTGTCAGCATATGGTGCTTTTCGGCTCTGGCCTCTGAAGCCAAATGTTCAGAGCGTTTCATTCTCTTCGGGTCATAGCATTGTGTTGTGTGTGATGCTGCGGTCCTCGCTGGAGTAATTTGGCCAGCTCATGCACACCAGAGCTCAATCACGTCAAGCTCGCTTACCGCTGTTTATTTTATTGACTCGTGTGTTTTCTTTTCTTTTCACCCTGCGTGTGCGTTTATCCCTTCCTTTTTCCCTCTACTTCCTTGTCCTCTGCCAGTACAGCTCTGTTTCTCGCAGACGAGCGTGAAAACACGGAGGTGGTTCGTGCGAAGGAGAACTTGAGAGATAGACACCTAGTCTAGTCTCCGCCATCTGTTCAGATGTTAATTGCGACGCATGACGGTGTTTTTCCGTCCCATAAACGGTAATGAAAACGAACGCCTCCCCTAATGCGCCCTAATGAAACATTTTCACACACCTCCCTAATAAACAGCATTATGGGAGAAACGCGTGTTTGTTTGTAAAGCTAGTCGCTTCTGAAAGTTCGACACAGATGCTGACTGGCAGTTAGAGCCCATCTTGTGGCTATTTTGTTTTTGACAAACCGAGATGCGAAATTTGCGACGCTCCTCGGCACTGATGACAGACGAAGGGAATTAAAAGCGGAGGGAGGAAGAACAAAAGGGCCGTGAAAGACTAGCTCGCGGCGTTGGCTAATCCTGCCGTGACTCACCGGCCTGATACAGCTACGACGCCCGGGGAAATACGTGCTACTGCACAGCATGGGCGCAGCTTTGTTCATTTCGTTTATTGACGTTTTGAATTAAACCAACATGCTTGAGTCCGTTCCCATTCGGTTTTTAAATGATCGCTCTTGCTGTGTGTTGTATTTGGCGAGCCGTGATGAAGTTAGGCCCGGTCTAATTAAGGCATCTGGAGGGGTCTGAATGTCCTAAGAATCGGAGCACCTGCGGAGAGGAAGACATGACCGAACGGAGGGAGGGTGGCACACTCTTCCTCTGAGGAAAGACAGCTCATCTGTTCTGCGTTTTGCAGACGATTGAAGGCATGCATTGTGGTTTCGTTCGCAAGCAGGAGTAATTTAACTCCACGCGTCGCTGGAGCAAATCAAATGTTTTCTTTTGTGTTCGGCAATCAGGAGGGTTTTCTGCAAAGAATCTTCTCTCTGTTTAGAGAAGAGCTGTTTAGAGGGGAGTAAACCGGGAACTGTGGGGTGAACCGCATTATTTGTACGAGTCACATGGGTCAGTGACATAATGCTCATTTTGTTTGTTCCAACTTATTAATTTATTCAAAAAGAGATTAAAATTGTAGTTCATACATACAATTACTTGAATACATGTTCTGAATGAAACCACAAAACCCGTCATAAGTCTTTTTTTTTTTTTTTTTTTTTGATATATGATTTGTTAGGATAGTATGTCGGCGTTTTAGTGCCATGTTAAAAAAAAAGTATGATTTTAAAATTGACTCTTCCTTATGCAATTAAGATGATCCCACAAAATTGACTTTTCCTCATCCCAGTAAGATGATGTGGCCACTCGGACATAACAATATTAAAATAAATTCCGGTGACCTCGCAACTTCTCCAGGTGCTCTCAATCTGGTCCGTTTGCATACGCAATATAGGGTATTCTCAAAATATTGTACATTTAATTTCTACAATTTAAATTCTCTAAACATTTCAACTTTATTCTCAGAATTTTGACTTTATTCTCATAGTATTTTGACTTTATTCTTTATTTAAATTTTTTATGTGCCACTAAAACGCTGTTGAGTGCAAAAAAAATATAAATATAAAAAAAATGCCCAAAAAAGTTGTCCAAATTAAGTTCTTAGCAATGCATAGTACTAATCAAAAATGAGGTTTTTATATAATTATGCTAGTAAATTTACAAAAAATTGAATGGAATATGATCTTTACTTAATATCCTAATAATTTTTGTCAAAAAAAAAAAAACGATCATTTTGACCCATACAATGTATTGTTGGCTATTGCTACAAATATATACAAATGCTGCAAATATACCCATGCTACTTATGACTGGTTTTGTGGTCCAGGGTCACATATTATTACAGTTGATAATATTTAAAATAATAATAATAATAATAATAATAAAATACAGCATTTTTACAACAAGATTAGGTTAGATACGACTTCCTAAAACTGGTTATATATGATTATATGATTATAACCCATTTAATTTAATTAACAATATTTGTGTAAAAAATATTTTTTGTCACCTTGAAAAACTGCATTCAAACTATTTTATTAAAAATAATAATTAAAATGTGTATACTCACTCACATTTCAGACTCATTTGAATTTAAACTTTTTTTTTTTTTTAATTTCCAAAATGAATACAAAGAGTATGTTTTTAAGATCTTGGCATGTGTTTTGAACTCGACTTTTAAAAGATTTGTCCTTTCTTTTATCTTAATCACTCTTATGTCATTGACCCACATGCTGTAGAAAACAATACTATTATTTGTAACAATTTTTAATTAAAATGCCACTTATTTCAACAAAAAAAGTCTTTTATGAACGTGTCTTTGAAGGTGAAGTGTGTAATATTTGCAGCACTGGGGTCGCCAAATTGAAGTGTAAAAATAATAACTCTTTTTTTAAAAGGTTTCCTGAACCGAATTTAACACTCTCCATTAGCCAATATCACAATTTAAATCACGCTTACAGGCTTCCAGTGGTAAAAATGCATCCCACGTTTGACGTCCAATAATTTCAGATGTTATATAAAGGATTTATGGAGTGTAAAGGAAATAAGAGAGTGATAAAAAAGAATTGAGAGTGAGACAGTTGAGCAGATGGGGTGTTGTCAGATGAAGGACCTGCTGTCCAGATGCTCTCTCTCTCTCTCTCACACACACACACACACACACACACACACACACAGGTGAGCCGCGGGCCAGGATGTGCTGACCTGTAGAAGTTTGATGGTGGTCCAACTCCTGGTCATTATGATTGCTCCTGATGTTTGATATACTCCACCTTCTGCACCTGCTGTCTGCCTGCCAGCGACACACACTCACACACACAAACAGACACACAGCTCGACATGCATGCTGATACCCGAGTCAAACCCCTCTAGTACTGGATGACAGCCTATAACACAGCATCCTTATCCTGTGTGTATGTCATTTGGAGCTGTACGGATGGCCCGACTCAGCCATTCGCAGCATCATCAGTCGCTCGTCCCCAGCTCCACCCGGTTTCCATAGCAACAGGGAGGCAAATGAAAAAAAAAACAGGGCTGTGTTGGCAGGATTTTGGCAATCCTGTCACACTGTTGCCTCAGATTTCCACTCAAGCCGCTTTCAGCTGCAAAAGTGCGTGGAGCTGCGAGTTTAAGTGTGCAGTGTGTAGTGTCATTTGAGGAGCACTTTTCCTCTTAAGCACTTCAGTCTATAAACATTCGCGAGGAACGCAGATGCTTTGTTTCAGCACTCTGTAAGAGGATGGGAGTCCTGTGCACATGCATACTTTAAGACAGAGTTTGTGTGAGGGAAAAGCTGGAAAACAAGCACAGCATCAGGATGAACAAAATAAAGACCTTCATTCATCTGAGGAATTCATATTAAGATATTTTTGATGAAATCCGAGCTTTCTGATGAAAACCCTGCATTGATAGCAACGTAACTGACACATTCAAGGCCCAGAAAGGTAGAAAAGATGTTGTTAAAATAGTTCATGTGACGTCAGTGGTTCAACCGTGATGTTATAAAGCTACGAGAATACTTTTTTTGCAACATATGTGCCACAGTTCGCAACATATTATGTTTTTTGAATAAAAAATTATGGATTATGGATTATGGATTAATCTCCATATAGTGGACTTCATTGGGTTGAAGGTCTAAATTGCAGTTTCAAGGCAGCTTCAAAGGGCTACACAAACCCAGCTGAGGAATAAGGGTCTTATCTGCCGTAAAAATCTGTTATTTTCTAAGAAAAATACAAGTTTATATACTTTTTAAGTACAAATGCTCATCTTAGTAGTTCGACTTCACACATTACGCAATCACGTTGGAAAGGTCACGTGTGACGTAGGCAGAAGTACCCACCCAGTGTTTACAAAGCGAACATGCAAAGAAAGTCTAACCTCTTTTACCAAAAAAAAAAGGTAAAACAACAATATCAGACAATTTTGAAGTTGGAGGAGAAAATGAGACTGAGTTTATCGCCCTGTCTTTTTGAATCGTTTCACTAGATAAGACACTTTTCCTCAGTTGGGATTGTGTAGAGGTCTTTGAAGCTGCACTGAAACTGCAATTTGTACCTTCAACCCATCGGCCACCATAAAAATCCACCATATGGAGATCCTGGAATGTTGCTCAAAAACCTTTATTTCTTTTCAGCTGAAGAAAGAAAGACATGAACATCTTGGATGACATGGGTAATTTTAGGAGGGTTTAGAAGAGAAGAAACTTTCTGAAAACTTCTTAGTTTTTCAAAACATTGTGCATTGATGAAATGTGCAGAAAAAGACGAGGGACATTTATTGAGAAAGTAAAAAAGGTCAATTTTGATTTCTTACCCTGCATTTATAGCAACGTAAGAGACACCTTCAAGTGTTCAAGACCTGGAAAGGAAACAAGGACATTGTTAAAATAGTCCATGGGACATCAGTGGTTCAACCATAATGTTATAAAGCTACAAGAATACCTTTTGCAACATATGTGGAACATTTTGCAACATATTAAGGTTTTTGAGGAAAACATTCCAGGTTTTTTCTCTGTATGGTGGACTTGAATGGGGATCAGCAGTTTGAAAGTCCAAATTACAATTTCGATACAGCTTCAAAGGGCTCTACACAGGGATCCCAGTCAAGGAATAAAGGTCTTATCTAGCAAAACGATGTGTCATTTTTTTAAGAAAAATACAAATTTCTATACTTTTTAACAACACTAGCTCGACCTCTGGCAATACGTAATCACGCATACATGACGTAGGTGGAAGTACCGATCCAGTGTTTACAAAGCGAACGTGCAAAGAAAGTCAAACGTCCTTTACAAAAAAAAGTAAAACAAGAAGTTTTTTGCCCTACTCTATCTTTTTGATACTGTACACTGACTGAACTATATGGTTAAATAGCATATAGCTACTAAAGAAAATTTCATATTGTTTTACTAGATCAAGCTTTGAACCTTTGAAGCTGCATTGAAATTGCAATTTGGACCATTAACCTGTTGGCCACCAATGAAGTTCACTATATGGAGAAAAATCCTGAAATGTTTTCCTCAAAAAACTCAATTTCTTTGCGACTGAAGAAAGAAAGACATGGATAACATCTTGGATGACATGTTCATGAATACATTATCAGGAAATTTTCATTCTGGAAGTGAACTTCTCCTTTATTTGCATCAAGCTGTAATTTAAGAAAGTTTTAGAGGAAGAGAGCGTTTCTGAACACTTTTTTTTTTGTTTTTCAAAACATTACACATTGATGAAATGTGCAGAATAAGACGAGGGACATTTATCAAGAAAGTAAATAAGGTAAATTTTGATTTCTTGTCATTTTTAAGATTTACCACCATGAAAAAGTCAATAAAACTCCTCAGAACCTAGTGTTTATTTTTTTTTATTTTAGCTTGTCCATTTAGAAATAATATATAACAGTAAGTGCTCTGGTGGGCTTGTCGTTTTAAATTGAAGTAATGTAGTTTTTATGGAGCGAGTTAAAAATTCTGGATAAAACGAGGCTGTTATTATTGTGTTTTTATGGCTTGTGTGTGTGCGCATCTCCTCGTTAGCGCCGAAAGACGGCATCTCTCCAGCTCGCTGCTTCATTAGCAAGTGTGACATTTATCACATCGGCGCCTCGCGTTTCAAGAGTTACCATGGAAACTTCTATAGCACCCACCTCCCCTTCACACTTTTAACAAGTGGAGTGATTAACAGAACAGTTTTGTACATCTCACACATGCACTCGCGCTCGCACACACACGCCGATGCCTGTCATTCTTCGCAGTTAAGCTGGCATGTTTTTTTCGGCTGTGTGTTTTTGACTGGTTGGAAATATCTCCGCTCAGACCTTGAAAAATGATTCTCCTTTTATTTTGTAGGTTTTCTTTGTTGTCAACTGACTTTGTATGTGATGTTTACAGGAAACAGTTTGTCCTAGGTGATTTTTTTTCTAAATATAGTCAGAGTTTGACATCTCCCTGATGGTTGACGAACGTGATGACAGGAAATATCTTCCTGGAGTCACACTGCCTGTCTGACCTTGATGTGTGAGATTTGTGTGCGTGTGTGTGGGTAAGTCTACCTATCTTGGTCAGGACATATGAAAGGACAAATGCTCATCATTGGCTGTTTCAGATCCCATGAGCTGCCTACTTAAAGCATTTTTGAAATTCATAAGGGAGTTTGAAGATTGATAGGTTTGAATGGTTGCACTCTGTGAGCTACTGGTGCTACCTTTTGCTCTTTAAACCACAACTCAGAAAATAAAATACTGATATGATGACTACTGAAGGAGTTTACAGCTGGCACTGGATATAAGCATAGGCTTAAACCAAATGCTGTACTGTAAAAATGTACCCAGATATCAAGTGAAATCCACGTTGAGAAACTCCTTCAGTGGCTGTGGCGTCATGACAAGCGTCAACATGTTTACATCCTGTCAGGATGCATCTAGCATTTCTTGTCTTTGCCGTTTGTAAGCTCTTTTAGTAGTTGTGGTCTACTAAAAGCCTCGAAAGCATCAGGGCTAATGTGAAGAGAACAAAGACGCAGGTCTTTTTAGGAGGTTTTATTCATCCACAGGCATCTTCCCATTCTTGCTTCAGTAAATTAAAGGAGACCTATTTCCAGAAGAGGGCTGTGCCTTTCCAGCTTGTTGCTCAGATACTGTATGTGTTACTGTATGTAAGCATGTGTTTAGTTTTGATTATTTTGTCTATTGCGCTGAAATATTGCGTTTTAAAGCCATATTAGTTTAATGTTCTGATATACGATTTTCTTAGCACACACATCATGTGCACAGAAAGCTGCTAAACTAAATTCTCTTTCATGTCTTATTGTGCTTAAACTGTCAAATACACAGAATTTTATGTTAAAACACACAAGTTACAAAAAAGTTGGATATGTCTGTGAAGGTAAACAGCTGGGAAAGAAATCATATGTTTATATTAGATTTGTGTGGCAGCAGCAAATATACTGTAAATAAATCAATAAATTCACTGCTTTCTTGTCTGCTCTGAGGCTGAGACTCTAAATAGTAAGAAGTTTTATTGGTCCACAGGCATCTTCCCATTCTTCTTATCGCTAAGAAAGCAGTGAAGACTTACATCGCTTCTCTTGTTTCCCTTCGACTAAAAATTACAACAAAAATTGTGTTGAGGTAACAATTTGATGAAATTTGAAAAGGGCAAGCATTTGACATCATCAAAATAATGAAAAGTCCAAAATATGTATAAAACGATGTGGATTTTTTTTAAATAGCGTAAATCTTTCATGGGTTTTCTACTACGTATTTCAGCTAAAAACATCATTTATGTTATATTAGACCATACAAGACTTAACACCAGGGGTTCCATTTAACTTTCGCAAAACAAATTGTCTAAATTCGTTACTCGTTGCATGTAGTTACATTCCTTTGTTACCCAAAATCTTACAATTTAAAACGTTTATGCATATGCTTTGCTTTTTAAACTGCTACAATGCCCCAAAATGCGTACGTTCTAATAGTTTGAGCATTCAGATATACCTGTGAACCCAAAAAAACACTCAAAAAAGCATTCGATTCAGAAATAGGTGAAATTTACACAGATTTTGTAGAAAATTTTATTCATCCACAGGCATCTTCCCATTCTTTTCTCCTCTTTGTATCACTAGTAAAAGCAGTAAAGACTTGCATCGCTTCTCTTGTTGGTCTTCGACTAAAAAATTACAACCAAAAGTCACATAATGTGGCATCAGATCAGTATTTTATTTTTCGAGTCCGTTTGTGGTAAAAAAATAGCAACAGATAGTGCCAGTAGCTCACAAGGGCAACCATTTGATGTCATTGAAATAATGGCACCATCCATAGTCTAAAATATGTATTTAAACGATGTGAATTTTTAAATAGTGGATTTTAAAATGCCAAAAAAAATGCATATGTTTTAATGGTTTTAGCCTTCAGATGTACCTGTGAACATTCAATGTGAATGTTTGTACATTGCCAGAAATAGGTTAAATTTAAACGTTTGTACTTGCGTATGATGACCAAAAAATGTACGATTTGATCATTTGTATGTACTTGCTTTGTCAGCTTACTAGGTTTTGAGACAAAGCCATTATGTCCTAAAACTAAACTGCAGAACGAACAGTCTCAGTCATAAATACATGATTCTAGCACAAATTTGACAGCAAATGGGACATTGAGCGTACGGGGTCACTGAACGGATGGTTCCCTCATCATAAACGTGACTGACAAGCCCTGAATGATGACATGATGAAAGAAAGACAGAGAAATAAAGCAGTAGATGAACCATGGAGAAACGGAGATAAATCTTGCCTATTAAGTGTGGATGGATTGAGTATTTTTCAGCGCTCTGAGCAGAACGCCTTGTTTTTATGACCAATGAGATTAATTAGGATCATAAAGCTTAACTGATGAGTGGAATTAAAGCATCACCTGTCGCCAGCGAGAAAGATACGACAGCACAGCTGTCAGACAGGCGGTGTTAACTTCTTGTGATGATTGGAAAAATAAATAAAAATCACTTTTTCCTACTCTTTCTCACTCTCTCCTGCTTACATACACATACGCGCACTTGTCAGCTGTGCGCTTTTTTTAAACCGAGGAAATTACAGGTTTGCGACTTCCCCCCCAGCTGCCTGTCAACTAATGTGTGTGGAATGGGTGGAAGAGGGATTTTGTATCCAAATTAGTTTCATTTTCACAGTCTACTTGCATTTTTTTTTCTCTTTTCTCTCCTTACTTTTTATTTATTTTTTTTACATGCTGTATTTTTATCAAACTGTGTTATATTTCTGTTACTGTAGATGTGCAAGTCTACATACTTTAACTAGCCTAGCGTATAAAGTATTTTAACCGTTAAATAACACAAACGTATATACATATACGCTGCTTAGGCCAGAAATAACCTCAGTCTTACCTTTACTTTGTTTCCAATCATAATTTGCTATACCGTATTTATGTTTATGTAACCAGCCAGACACAAATGATTGTCTTGCTGGCTTGTAGAGTTATTGTGCTTGTTTGTAAGTACATGAGTGAGTGTGTGTGTGTGTTTGAGCCTGCGGACTATCAGAGTTCCTTACATCAGCAATCCCCACACACACACACACCTTAAGAGCAGCCCAGGCTGATGGAAGGTCTAGTTAAGCCATTAAGGCAGACAATTGACTTAAATTGAGAGGGAAGTGGATAGAAAGAAAGCGAGAGAGAGAGAAAGAATGCTATGGCAGGAGTGGATCCACTTGACAACTTAATCTGAGCCTCAGGACTTACATTCAGACAGACAAACACACTCGCGCACACACACATCCACACAAACACTTTATTTTCACCTTGTGTCTGCTTCATTCTTTTTCTACCTTGTCAGCACAGAAGAGTGAGAGAAAGATGGTCCAAATAAAGGACAGTGTATTTAAACTGTCACTGGCTTCTCTCCTTAGGCCTTTGTAAGGAATTTAATGATTGTGATTCCACGTAATGAGTTTGGTTCCTTAAGGATTCATTTTAGCACCAGATAATCCTGTTGTTACTGTATTATATTATAGTTTGTCTACTTTTATTTTGTGTATATATTATAAACAGGATCAGAGAGTAAATGTGTTTGAAAGTCATTTAGGTAATTTCATTTAAAATAAGCAGTATATAATAACCGTTTTTGTTCATTTGTGCAAATATTTTTGAGAACCAGCAATGCTGTAAAATAACAGTCAAAGCGGTAATATTGTGAAATGTTATTACAGTTTAAAATAACTGTTATCTGTTTTAATTATTTTAACAGGTAATTTATGCCTGTCATTACTTTAGTCTTAAGTGTCACATTCCTTTAGAAATCACTCTAATATACTCATATGCTGAAGAAGCATTTATTATTATTATCAAAGTTTTTTTGTGATGCATTTTTGTCATGATTCTTTGAAAAATATTTGAATGATAGAAAAAGAAATAATTTGTCATTTTAATTCATCCTTTTTAAAAAAAAAAAAAAAAAAATCATTAAAAATGTTTTTACTGTCATTTTAGATCATTTTAGATTTTAAATTGATATTTTTTAAATAAACAGTGATTAAAAAACAGTGAGTTTTAATATTTTTGTGGAAACGTTGAAACATTTTTTCTCATGATTCTTTAAAAAACAGTATAATAATAGAATATAAATAATTTGTCATTTTAAAAATCTTTGTTTTTGTCACGTTTTATCAATTTATTATTTAATGCTTTTTTATATAAAAAAAGTGATTTTGAATATTTTTGTGGAAACAGAAATCATTTGTAACATTAAAAATGTTTTTACTGTCACTCTTGATCAATTTAATGCATCCTCTTTTTAAAATGTATATTTAAAAAAATAAACAGTGATTTGTGTTTTATATATTTTTGTGGAATCTGTGATACCTTTATGTCATCATTCTTTGAAAAATAGTTTAATAATAGAAATAGAAATTATTTGTAATAATAAAAATGTTTTTACTGTCACTCTTGATCAATTTAAAGCATTTTATTATTTTTTTTTTTATGTTTTTTGATAAAAACAGTGCTTTTTTTTTGTGGAAACTGTGATACATTTTAATAGAATTTTTTTTTTTTTTTTTTTTTTACTGTCACTTTTAATAATTTTAAATCATCCTTGCTCACTAAAAGGATTCAATTCTTGAAATATGTGTTCCGTCTACATTTAAAAAAGAATCCAAATGTTCAAAACCATTAACGGAAACCAAACGTCATGAAATTCATTCGATTCCAACTTTTTTTTTTTCTTTGAAAAAATGGATCTGTTTCAGAAGCGTTTCTTGATTCCTAACCCCAGGCCAGTGTGTGCGAGTGTCCTCCAGCACACTGTTACAGGCTTCCTGTGACTTGTGCCTTTGTATTCCTGCAGTCGGGCCTTGTCGAACGAAACAATTACTAATTGTGACACACACAAGCGCACACATACCCGCACAACACCCTGACACTCGCAGTCCCATCCCTCTCTCTGTAACAGAGTCAGTTTCTGGCTCTTGGCCTCTGTGCCTGTGTCATGCTCGCTTTTTTCGCCATTATTGCTTTTTGATCTGCGGCGAGGGGCACCCTTATCACCGCGGTAACTGCCGGGGGATTTATTGGGGTGGGGGTAGAGCTGAGCAGCCGTTGCCGTGGGGACCCGAGAGGGCGGCTTTCCCGCCGCGCATGCAGAAATGTCCTTTAAATCGCTCAAAGACTTGGGCGTCTCCGCGGAAAGAATAGGGTCCTTCTGCAAGAGATGGATGAATCGTGTCCAGAGGTCTGTGTGTCTTCTCTCTACCTCCAACCTTTTTCTCTTTATCTGTGACTGCTCTTTAACTCTAGGCCTTGCTCCTTTGAATAGAATGACAAATCACTTCACCGGCTTAAAGAGAAATTAGGCTTTGTGAATGACTGAGTGAGTTAGTTCTTTATGGCTGTTTTTCCACTTCTAATCTGTAAGTGTATAGTACATCATGTTTATATGTGACCCTGGACCACAAAACCAGTAATAAGTAGCATGGGTATATTTGTAGCAATAATTATTAAAATTATCGAGTTTTCTTGTATGCCAAAAATCATTAGGATATTAAGTAAAGATCATGTTCCATGAAGATTTTTTGTAAATTTCCTACTATAAATATATCAAAACTTACATTGCAAAGAACTTCATTAATGATTTTAAAGGCAATTGTCTTTTTTTTTTTTTTTTGCACCCTCAGATTCCAGATTTTCAAATAGTTGTATATCGGACAAATATTGTCCTATCCTAACAAACCATATATCAGTGGAAAGCTTTCAATGTATTTCTGCTTTCAGATAATGTATACATCTCAATTAAAAAAAAAATAAAAATAATCCGCTTATGACTTGTTTTGTGGTTCAGGTCACATATGTGTGGTGTGTGTGTTTTTGCATACTGTATATATATATATATACACACACACACACACACACACACACACACACACAACCAACCATCCATAGGAAACAAGTAATTTTTGTAGTCACCATATTCAACACATTTGTAACTCTTTTTTGAAGAACATTTACAGTATAATTTTAGGTTTGTTCATTGTTTCCCTCTTTCTGAGTCTTTTTTTTTAAACATACCTTTTTTTAACATATTTAATTTACATTTATTTATGAATTAAATTAACAATTTTAAATGTCTTTTGTCATTTAATATTTATAAGTATTTAAGTCATTTAAAAGCATTCTTTCTTTCTTTCTTTCTTTCTTTCTTTTGGCCTTTTTTGCAGTTTAGTTTCTTTTAAAATTATATAACGAGGAGGCAAAATTTTTTTTTTTTGTCTTTAATGAAATGTGAATTCATGTCCCAGTCCAATTTTCTTGGTTAAATAATGATTACTTGCTCTACCAGAATAAAAATATGTTGTATTTTACATTTAACGTTGTAATTAATAGACTATTCTATCCATACAAAAACAGGCATAAATCTCATCAGTTTAGTGTTTTTTACATTAATTCCAAAATAACAACTCAAGCCAGTAACAATTTTAATTAATATATTTTATTTAAACAATTATATATCTTATTTATAAGCTGATGTTCAGCTGTTCTTTTTAATAATAAACTGATCATCAGTCATCAAATATTAGTAAATATTGGTCACAGGCGCAGAGGTTTACCAAGCAAAAATTTTACTCTCTAAAAAATGTTTTTAGGCCATTTGAAGTATGATTTTGACTTAAAAAAGTGGTTATTTCTAAGTGTAAGTTGTACCTTTTTTTGTTAGTCTTTCCATTGACGGCATTATATTGTTCATTCAGACTAATTTGTGATCGCGGAGAGTATATGAACTCAAGAGGCGGGATTTATCGCATGGACCAATTACCAGTCATATCCAATCATATAGCGATGGAGGCATTGTCTTCTCTCATGTGACTTTCCCTCATTCATTCTCAGTTACCCCCCTACAAACTTACTGCATGCTTTAGGGTGTCTTTCAAAACTCATTGGGCTCAGGGGAGGCATATTTTGTAATGTTTGCATCGTATTATATTTCTACTATAAATTTTTTTCTCATCCATTTTTTTTTAGGGAGACACTGCCTCTCTTGCCTCCTTGGAGGAAACGCCTCTGTTTGTATTATTTTTTTCCCTTTAAGGGTGTGCCAGTAAGATATTTTAGTTCCCCAAATCTGAACAGACCAGCACAGCATACAGAGAAAAGAAATCATTTCTCCTTTGTGCAGAGAATAGAGCTTAATTCATGTCAAAATGTCCTTGGAGTGATGCACGTTTCGTGGGGAAAGAATTTGAACGGTTATCTTGAAACAGGCGGGGAAGGCTTACTCACAGAATGCTTAGCGCGATAATTAGTCTCATGAGAAAATGATTATGCTTCTTTGCTGAGGATAGAAGTATTTATTTACTTTGTTTTTTATTTATTTTCATATCTGTTGAAGGGCAACAGGCAGGTTGGCCTTCGATCAGCAAAGCCAAACTAAAATTAAATCGAGTAGACACTCAATGATTTTACGGTTTGTTTAGGCTTGTTCACTTGTTTTGCCATTTGTAAGCTGGTAAAAAAGGAAATGTGAGTGTGGGGGTCGATAACGCTCTCTCTCCGAGTGCTTTCATCTGGAACTGAAACAAGCGCCTGAAATTCCTCGTGAACTCACTGAACCAGCAACATGGGCGTCTAGGGGTCACACCGATCCGTTTCGCACCCTGACTCAGCTCAGCCACTTTTATCATGTCACGATTTGTTTCACTCAAAACTCTTCGTTCAGTTCATGTTGAAGCTGTATGAACACTGTGTTTTCAGTAAACCACTTACAGTGGAAGTCTATGGAGCAAATGTACTGGATGGTTTTGAAGCAGAAATGTGAAGGTTGTATTTATGGAAAAGCACTTATATTAATCATTTAGTTATAAAATGTATTGTTATTAATGTATTTGACCTGCTACAGAAGTGTTTAAAAGGTTACTCCACCCTAAAATGAAAATTTTGTCATTAATCACTTACCCCCATGTCGTTCCAAACCTGTAAAAGCTTCTGAAAACACAGTTTAAGATATTTTGAATGAAAACTGTGAGCTTTGTGGCTGGCCCATTGACTGCCAAGTAAATAACAGTGTCAAGGCCCAGAAAAGTATGAAAGACGTCGTCAAACTGGTCCATCTGCCATTATTGGTTCAACCCTAATTTTACAAAGCTATGAGAATACTTTTTATAAGCAAAGAAAACAAAAATAATGACTTTATTCAACAATTTGTCTCCTCAGCGTCAACATAGTGTTGAATAAAGAATACAAAAAGTATTCTCGTAGCTTCGTAAAATGATGGTTGATGTACTATTTTGACGTCTTTCATACTTTTCTGGGCCTTGACAGTGTTATTTACTTGGCAGTCAATGGGACAGCCACAAAGCTCCCAATTTTCATCCAAAATATCTTAAATTGTTTTCTGAAGACGAACAAAGCTTTTACGGGTTTGAAACGACATGGGGGTAAGTTATTAATGACCAAATTTTCATTTTGGGGTGGAGTAACCCTTTAACATCAAAAGTTTTATTTGTTTTGAATGAAACAACGTTATTACGACACTTGCCTCATAGACTCCCATTGTAAATTGCAGAAAATGTGTTTTCTTTGTTTTTATGAGCTGAGAAACAAATGAACGTTATTTTATATGATAATAGAGCTTATTGAACCCGAAACAGACTCTAAATTGTACCTGCTCAGGACTGTAAACACAACACGCACACACGATACAGCACACACGCTGAGTGTAATAACACTGTTGTGATTTTAATCAGGGTTTGTGTCTCAGTTTCTTCCTGCTTTAATGAGGAGCAGTTGTCGATCTGTCCGGCCCAAATTTGCTCTCGCTGTGAGCTTGGTCTCGCTGAGACCAACCCATCTCGCTTTACATCTTTTAGTGTTTTCAGACAATGATGTACACAGTTTAACACTTTATAACGGTTGATTTCTGTCTCTCTGTAGTAACGGTACAGCTGGGAAGATGAACGGCGCCCTGGAACACTCGGACCAGCCAGATCCGGACGCCATTAAGATGTTCGTGGGTCAGATCCCTCGCTCTTGGTCCGAGAAAGAGTTAAAGGAGCTTTTTGAGCCGTACGGAGCCGTCTACCAGATCAACATACTGCGAGATCGCAGTCAGAACCCACCACAGAGCAAAGGTAGTGTGCGTTTGTGTTGTTATACTGTACATCACACGCAAGCGCTGCAGCAGGGAGTCATGCTGCGTCATGTAAACCTGCACACGTGTTACGTGTTAGCTTGAGCCTCTGACTTCCTGCTTTGCTTCATCATTTCCTGTCTGTCTGTTTCTGCCTTGTATCTTCCATCTATATCTTTCTCTTTCGCCATTTCTCAAGCTGTGTTCAATTATCTTTTAAGTAGAGAAAATATCACAATATGAAGTCCATGATATGATATTATTGCAATATTTAAGAAAACAAATACGATTTTTTTGTACATTTTGTACATTTTAAAGTTTTATTATGCTATGTAATGTACTTTGATATAAGTTCAAATATAAGAGCTCCAACCCATGTTCTTAACTAAGAAAACTTAAGTCAGAAAAAAGTCAGTGAATTATCTTTTACCTGAACTTTAAGGGGACTCGGACATTGGTGTTTTAGGAAACCAAACTAATTTGAATATAATAATAATAATAATAATAATAATAATAATAATAATAATAATAACAACAATTTTATATTACTGTAAAACAATTGCACTGTATAATAAATGGTATATTATTTTTGCTTTACAGTAATACAGGAAAATGTCAACATTTACTTTTTTCTCCTTCCTACACTTGAAGGAGATATTTTAAATTTGGACTGCAGTAACATTACTCATTTGAACTGCTAGCTGTCAGCAATTCATACTGCACTTTTAAGCTTTTATTTTGATGGAAACAGCAGTAGAGCCTTTATTTTGACAAAAAACTCCAGCGTCGTTCTGAGGCACGGAAAACACCAGATCACGAGCTGATCGCCTGAATGAAGTTTGCGCTTTGCTTTGAAATATGCAACGAAAACAGACTTGATGAAGGGATTAAGCCATATTGTGCTTTTGGTTTTAGTTCATTTGACAGATACTGTGCCAAAGCATAGTGGCCCAAAACACAATTTTTAAGACTTTTCATTAGAATATTTTAAAAAAATCTACACTTTTTGCCTGGAAGACATAATAGTTTCATATCGTCATGTGACCACGATAATATTGAGATTATCACAATATTGATATTACTGTTACATCACTACTATTAAGGCATTGCAACAGTCTCTCAACATGGCGGACAGAATATGAAAAAAAAATGCTTATAAATATTACATTTTGTATAGATTTTATCACCAATTTTTTATTTCAACAAAAATTGACCCAGTATTTGACATGTTTATATCTTTTTCAGAGTATCGTAACATTAGCTTAGCAACACTTGAATTGTTATTGAATTATTCAGTCAGAAATGGATGTGTTGATCAGATTCATATTTGCTGCACTGTTTTTCATTTATGAACAGATTTTAGCTGCAATACAACGCAGTTTAACAAAAAAAAAGTGACAAGTAGGGCAGTGGAATGAAAAAAAAAAAGCAGGGTTTGAGATGCGTTTGCGCAATAAGCTGCAAAAGATGATCAAAGATTAACATTAGCATATTACGATCAAAGATTAACATTAGCATATTAAAGTGGTAGTTCGTCCAAAATTGAAAACTACCCCTTGATTTACTTACCCTCAAGCCTCAAGGTGTATATGACTTTCTTCTTTCAGACGAATAAAATCAAAGTTATATTTAAAAAAAATGTGTTGCTACAGAGCATGATGGGTAAATGTAGCTTGGTCCACTTGGTGTGTTTTTTTAATTTAGCTTCAACGTTATTCATCAAACAGTTCATTAAATGCATTCAAACTAATTACCATCAACATTAGCAATTAAAATATAGCTTCCACCTTGATTCTCTAATTTATAAACCCTAAACTTAGAAAGTCTGAACTTAAGAGTTTCACACTTATAATTACGACATTGTGGTGGCGTTCATGTCCACCCGTCTTGTAAATATGATCCTTTCAACGTGACTTGAATGCAGTAATGATCCAAATCAGTCGCTTATGAGGTTCAGTTTTGGTTCCGATGCTGCCTATGTAGGCGGTAGACAGCGAAGTAGCTCTCTGGGTTTCAGAATAGCGCTAAAGCGTAGGCGTTAACCTCGGTTCTGCGGAGTTGTTAACACTCAGACAGGAAGATGGCATGTACGCGTTCGCAGCGCCGCCCATCCTCTCACTCTTATGGAGGATGAGTCAGGGCCGAGTGGGAGAGCATTACTCAAGTCCTGTACTCTCTCTGGCGCACACACAGCCATTGCGACGGGTATCTCCGCCAGAGCCGAGGTGTGTGATTGGCTTTCAGACGGGGTGATGAGTGCTCCCGTAGTTCAGTTAGCTGCAGTTAGAGTGCCTCTCTCAGGTCCAGCTTCATCAAGGCCTCTGACACAGCCGTGGGGCCGTAATGGCCGCCGCTAGCCTTCAGCTTCACTCTAACCCATTTTCATTTAGGAAAAGGTCGTCTGCGTGCGACTCCGGCTGTTAAATTAGACCGTATTGAAAGATTTCTCCACCAACAAAGTCGCAAGGTGAGCGTTAACTTCTCGCATGCCTCTCTGGCACTGTCTTTCCCTGTGGCGTCCGCCAATTAGAACTGATTTTCTGTAAAAATTCTTTTTTTTTCTCCCATAAGGACAGTTTTCCACCTTTTGAAATTACCAATTAATGGGCAGATTATATTAAGAAAAGTGGGCCAGTTAACAGGACTCAATTTGAAGTGTCCTAAAGCAACATAATACACATAATATTAGATAACCCGAGATCTTACTTAAGTTTCTGTAAATTTCCACTGACGCAATCGACTAGTTTAATACATAACCTGCCCACAAGCTAACATGACACATTGCAGTCTATAAATTGCTTTCTAAAGTTTTACTCTTATTTATAAGAACTAACTTTAACAACTGAAATAACTAATTTAAAGGATTAGTTCACTTCCAGAATAAAAATGTCTTTCTTTTAAAGTTTTTTAAGAAAAACATTCTCCATAGAGTGGACTCCAATGGTGGCCAATGGGTTGAAGGTTCAAATTGCAGTTTCATTTTCTCCTTCAACTTCAAAATTGTCTAACATTGTTGTTATACCTTTTTTTTTTTTTTTGTAAAAGGTGTTTGACTTTCTGTGCACGTTCACTTCGTAAACACTGGGTCGTACCTTCTGCCTAGGTCACACGTGACCTTTCCAACAATGCATGGGCTAGTGCAAGACAAGCAAATTTATAAATTGGTATTGTTTAAAAAAAAAAAAAAAAAAAAGATGATCGTTTTGCTAAATAAGACACTTATTCCTAGACTGGGATTGTGTAGAGCCCTTTGAAGCTGCGTTGAAACTGCAATTTGAACCCATTGGCCACCATTGAAGTCCACTATATGGAGAAAATATCTCAAAAACCTTATTTTCCTTTTAACTGAAGAAAGAAAGACATGAACATCTTGGATGATATGGGGGTAAATTATCAGGATATTTTTATTCTACGACTAATTCTGTGATTTATTTAAATATTTAACCATTTAAATTCATTGCATGCATCAATTTCGCACATTATGTGTAATATTAAAATAAACAAAACAAATAATAATAATTTACCTTTCACACTGTCTGTCAAATATTGCATCCTTTAAACACAATCAAACACATAATTAAATAAATAATAATTAAAATAAATAAATGTGTTTTTATCATACATGTACAGTTGAAGTCAACATGCACCTTGCAGAATCTGTGAAAGGTGAATTATTTTACCAAAATAAGAGGATCATACAGAATGCGTGTTATTTTTTATTTAGTACTGACCTGAATAAGATATTTCACGATAAAGATGCTTACAAATAGTCTACAAGAGAAAATAATAGTTGAATTTATAAAAATGACCCCAAAAGTCTACATACACTTGATTCTTAATTTGTTGATACCTGAATGATCCACAGCTGTTCTTTTTTTTTTTTTTTTTTTTAGTGATAGTTGTTAATAAGTCATTTATATGTCATGAACAGTTAAACTTCCCACTGTTCTTCAGAAAAGTCCTTGAGGTCCCACAGATTTTATGGTTATTCAGCATTTTTGTGTATTTGAACCCTTTCCAACAATGGCTGTATGATTTTGAGATCTTTTCAAACTGAGGACAACACAATGATAAGGGACTCATATGCAACTATTACAGAAGTTTCAAATGCTCACTGATGCTCAAGAAGGGAAAACGGTGCATTAAGAGCCAGGGGTGTAAACACCAGAATCTACTTACATGTTTCTCAGAAGACAAAATAATCGAAATTTACCCTGATCTTCAAATTCCAAAAGTTTTCACCCCCTTAATGCATCATGTTTTCTTTTGCAAGTGGCTGGACTAGCATTGCTTTTGCTGCACTGTTCATCAAGTTTTGCATCACATCATGCTGCACCACAGCAGTGTAGACAACTAGATTATAATGGAAGCAATCTAGTTTTGCATCTTGAGTTGTTGTTTTATTAGCTTCATGCAGTGAAGACAATATTCCGCACCCTTGGCCACTGACGTTAGTGCTTCGTCGTTTAAGACTTGTAGGTTTAAGCAACCAGTGTGATATTCCGTCAACCCAGATCCAACCTTTTTCCGGTGGAAATGTACCAGTCTATTACAGATTTGCTACCGGCACCCAGCCGAAAAGTAGTCACACTCGCACACATCCCAGCAAGGGTGCGTAACTGCGCTGAGTTGCGGTCTCAGCGGTTTAATCTACGATCACGCGCCCGCTGTGCCGATGCAGCGCGGGACGTCGCGTCCTGTGCCCCGCGTGTGTCCCCGCCTGGCCGCCATAGCCTGAGAATCAGCGGGGAGGTGCTTCCGAACAGACGGCCTCACAGAACGCCTGCCTCGCATGTGTGTGCGCGAGACCAGAACGAAGGCGTAGAATATAAATGCACCCAGAGGTGAAGAGCAGGAATTGTTTATCAGAGCCGGGCTGCAATTTAGAACGGTCCGCACAAGCGCACACACATAGAAACAGACTGTCCCTTGTTGATTGAGTGATGCGAGAGCGGTCCAGGGCTAAATGGCCCTGAGCAGCTGGGGTTCTTTAGTAAAGATGTATTCCTGTCTGCCTTTGAAGTCCGTCACACACACACACACACGCACGCCTACACGCGTACAAGATGAATGGATGCGTTTGTGTGTGCATCCTTTTCAATCCCTGGACACGTAGCACAGCCGCAGAACGAAACAAGTGTGCGTGTATGTGTCCTCTAAGGCCAAATGCAGACGTGCTATGCTAATGTATTGAAATGTATTCGAACAGATATGTGTGTGTTCATGGGATTAAGTCCATAACTTTAGGGCTTTGGATGGTCTGTCTCGTATAACAGATCAAAACTGAATCTGGGAATAATTGCTATTCAAGTCGTTTTCATTTACAGTCAACACCAAAACGGGATTCGCAAACCTGTTATACTTCCATAAAGTGACACATTATCAAGTGAAACGAGATGTAAAACGCTTAGGGTGTTTAGTTTTATCCTTCGGGAGTTGATCGAGAAAAGCGTCAGTTTTGGGCTTGAATTCACAGTCAAGTGTAAAAGATTACTTTCTTTTGAGAAAAAAAAAAAATTTGTTGGCACCAAACTGAAAAGGAGAAAAGTAGTAGAGGTAGAAATGTTTTCACAAATATATGCAGTTGCTTCAAAAAGTATTTGGACACTTGAGTCAACTTTAAACATGTAAAATTATTATTCAGTTATATTAAATTAAATATAGTTTGAATTATAAAACAAAATAGCAAAACCAAGTAGAGACCAATAAATTTGTGAAAAAAAAAACACAAAAAAAGTGTTAATTATTAAATTTAAAGGGATAGATCAACCAAAAATGACAGTTCTGTCATTAATTACTCACCCTCATGTTGTTCCAATACTGTAAGACCTTCGTTCATCTTTGGAACACAAATTAAGATATTTTTGATGAAATCCAAGAGCTTTCTGACCCTTCATAGACAGCAGTGCAACTGACACATTCAAGGCCCAGTAGACTGTCACAGAAGAGAAGAAATTTTTAAATAAAGTCATTATTTTGTGCACAAAATTATCCTTGTAGCTTCATAAAATTAGGATTATTCCATTGATGGACTATTTTATCGATGTCTTTACTACCTTTCTGGGCCTTGAACGTGTCAGAAAGCTCTTGGATTGCATCAAAAATATCTTAATTTGTGTTCCGAAGATGAACAAAGGTCTTACGGGTTTGTAACAACATGAGAGTGAGTAATTAATGACAGAATTTTCATTTTTGGGTGCACTATCCCTTTAAAAACATATTTCTCTTACTGTAAAATGTGCAAATACCCCAACATGAGCCCTGGGTTTGTAAGCATGCACTTGTGCTGTATGATATTATGGAATCTGTCCGTCAGCGAGTCTCAGCACGAGTGCGAACGGTCACGGAGCTCTTGAGGCGGTTGTACGCCTCATGGTTTCATCCTGTCTTATCCGTCTCAGGTGAGGCATGGGCTTTCAGAGCGTACGTCAGCAGTCCTGCCACGTACGGATGTGGAAAACACTTTGAGGACGGCTGTTCTGACCTCCCTGCCTGGGATTGTCAAAAGTTTCCAGTGTCGCAACACGATTAAACACGAACCGCTGTCAACAGCCAAGGAATGAGTTGCTGGCAGAGTCGAGAAAGCCCGTGTTTCCTTGAGTTTTGCTGACAACACAAGAATGAACAAGATCTTATTGGCTGACTGTTTCATGTTAGCTTATTAGCAACGTTTCGAAGGCAGCATTTTAATGTGTGTTGGACATGTCTGTGTTCTGGAAGGAACAGGAAAAGGAGAATGATATGCAAAATCAATGAGACACAATGTGAGGTGCCCTTTCACATTAAACATTGGAAAATCAGCAGCAGTAGTATAATAAATAACACCACTTGTCAATTAGAAAGAAGAAAAAAGAATGAATCAATGTGAAGTTTTACTATTATTTATTTTTTCATTTTTTGATGCCATATGTTTTTGATACCAAAATACACATTTCATTTGTTAGGGACCACCTTCCTAAAATTTGAAAGCGCCTCAGAAAGATACAACACAGCTGCAAACTTTTTTGAGAAAACATGTATATTGAAATTATACATTTCAGTATTTAATGTAATCTAATTATATTATATAGGTAAACAAAGATAATAAAAAAGAGATAAATAAGAGATTAAATAGAGAGATTAAATAATAATAATAATAATAATAATAATAAATATTATTATTAGTAGCAGTAGTAGTAGTAGTAGTAGTAGTAGTAGCATTTTATTTATTATTTACTGTTAAAAACTCTCCATAGTGCATTTTTTTATTTTAGAAATAAATTAAGTATTGTTATTATTATTATTATTATTATTATTTGCCATTCCATTACTAACTATATGTAGTACAGTATAACATTATCATAATTAATAGTATGTTTTAGGTATTTAAACAGCAGAATAAAACCCTATTGTCTGTGCGTAGTAAAAAAGTTGTATATAAAACATTATTCAAATAATAATAATAACAACAATAATAATGATAATATGTGTTTAGATATGTGTGTTATATCTGTGTATGTTTGTGTTAATTATTGTGTTATTAAATATATATATATATATATATATGTGTGTGTGTGTGTGTGTGTGTGTGTGTATATATATATATATATATATATATATATATGTATGTGTGTGTGTGTGTGTGTGTGTGTGTGTGTAGGTATTAAATTATTCAGTAATAATAATGTTTAAATATAATTCATTAAATATTATTAAATAATATTTGACATATATACATTTTAATATGTACAATCAGTATGGTATCTATAATAATAATAATAATAATAATAATAATAATAAATGTGTTATGTTTGTGTGTTATTAAATATTATTTGTTATGTAAAATATTATTAATAAAATATTTGAATACTTTTAATGTAAAACTTAATTTATACAATCAGTATGGCTTCCTTCACATCAATAATACTAATAATACTAATAATAATAATAATAATAATAATACTGTCAACATTTGAAGTGGATCAAAACCTTTCATCAAAGTTGTTATAAAACCAAAACAATACCTGTTCTTGTCTTATAGCACAACTTTAATACACTTTTTTGATCCACTTCAAATGTTAACTACTGTAATAACAAAGCAACATAGTAAATCGGCACACTAGTTGGTCATCTACTGTGAGGTCTTGTGTATATAGCTTTAAATATGACCCATCTGTCAGAACATCCATCAGATTTCTTAACCTTATTCTTATCTTTACCTTCACTGGTCTTACACAAGTGTGCAGTGCCTTCCAAGTCTTGATGTAGAGTGTTACTTAATACTACTGGAGTATTATGAGCTCATGTAGTATTACTGCTAGAGTAGCTGTGGAGTGTTTAGGCTCATGTGGTATTAACTCAAATCTCTGTACACAAAACGTTCATGAACACCCCCATTTATCAAATGTTCCACAAGTGTTTCATACAAACAGTAATGTTTATCATTTGTATAGGCGTACATTTTCACCACAAAGTCTGAACCACACACAAAGCTCAATTTAGACCAGAATGACCAACATTGACATTTTCAAAATTTAAGCTTACCATTTTGAGAAAGCTTGTGGTATTTTTGTGCGGACAGTCATAAATATAGACTACATGTCTATTTAGCAGATGCCTATGGTAGACTAATTCTAGATACAGTCCTTTGGGACCCCTGGGGTCAGTATTTTGCTTCAGGCACAATGGTGATTGATCCGAATCAGGATCTCATTAACACTTCAGTTCCTGGGTTACACTTAATTGGGATTGAACTTGCAACCTTTTGTGTTAATGGCCCAGAACCATCAAGCCCCCTAACTAGGACCAATGTCAATGTTGACTGATGGGAATGTTTGAGGCATGTTGGGAGTTCAAATGTGTATGATCACTTACTGGTGTCTGGTGTGTGTGTGTGTGTGTGTGTGTAACACTGGGAACAGGGTTGTTTTGGCCATGGACTGGACTCCATCGTTGCCAGGGACGAGTGAGTCCTTAGTTTATCCTGCCAAAATTCTCCTTGGCAGTAAAAGGGGATTCAGTTCACTCATTTTTTTTTCTTGTTCCTCTTCTCTTTTCTCTCTAAATAAAACATGCCAGCACTCTCAGCTTGCTTTAGCTGCACACACACATACATACAAGGGTCCCCAGCTGATTCTTTCTGTCAGTGCACTCTGGTGATCTCTGCCTGTTTGTGTGCTTCTGTGCTCCAATGCCCAGTCAAGGACAGTGATGTGTGCGGATACATACTGTACATACACTCGTTTTTATTTTTCTGATGAAGGACAGAGCCATTTGGTTCATCTGTTTTGGTGGCCTCAAAAAGTGTCGTTAAATTTTGTGGTTGTCAGACTTTTTAATGGAGCATGTCCATTAAGTGTTAGATATTTAATTTGAGTCTGAAGAGAGTTTTCAGTCTGAATTGAATTTAATCAGGTAATATCAGTGTTATTTTTTTATGTGATTTATGTACTGTTTTAGTATTTATTAATATTTTAATTGTGCTTGCATTTTTTAATTTTCATATATATATATATATATATATATATATATATATATATATATATAATTTATTTATTTATTTATTTTTTTTGTAATTTTATGTGCTTTTGTAATTTTTATTTGTTTTTTATTTCTATTTGTAATTTTATAAACTGTAATATTTAATTTCAGTTTCTAAGTTTGAAGCTCTTCATCTAATATTTAATTTCAGATTTATGTCAGTTGACAAAAGTTTTGGTTTTAGTCTTAGTTTTAGTTAACAATGAAAACACTTTGGTAAAATAAATAAAATAAAATAAAATAAAATAGTGTAATTTAAAGTAATAGCAATTTTAACAAAGCTTTATATTTTAAGCATTTTCTAAATTATTTATTCAAAAAGATTCAGGCTAACACTACTTATTAAAATATATTTTATATGAATAATTTTATTAGTAAAATATAAAAAAGAAATAAATAATTTTAAATACATTTTTATAAATATATATATATATATATATATATATATATATACATACATTTAATTTAACTATGTAACAATTTTATTTTATTTTAAATCAAACATTCACACAAACACTAGTTTTATTTATTTAGTTTTGTTTAAAAAAATCTTATATGAATAATTGTATTAGTAAAATTAAAATTAAAATTAAATACATTTTTATAAATATATACTATATATATATATATATATATATATATATATATATATATATACTTAATTTATATGTAACTATTTAACTATGTAACAATTTTATTTTATTTTAAATCAAACATTCACACAAACACTAGTTTTATTTATTTAGTTTTATTTTAAAAAATCTTATATGAATAATTGTATTACTAAAAGAAATAAATATATATATATATATATATATATATATATATAATCATGTGAATTTTTTTTTTATAAATATATAAATCCTGTTTATGTTATTGTATTTTTAAATCAAATATGTTCTGATTGAAATACATTACTTGACCAGTGTAGTATGATTCATAAGCAAATTAAATGACTCTGAGCATTTTATTAAATTAAATTAAAAAGATTGAAACATACACTAGTTTATTTATTCATTCATTTAATACAATTTTTATCTAGAGTTTAAATATTTAGATTGAAATATTTTTATATGAATAATTGTATTATTAAAATGTTAAAAGTTATTTAAAATAAATGCATTTTACATAAATGAATGAATAAATGAATGAATTAATTAAACTTTGCCTTTTTTCGCTTACTGAAATCTCATTGGCCCAATATCCTGTTTTTTATTTATTTTTAAATCAAATATGTTCTGAATGACTGCCATTGTGCAACAATGCAATGTTTTCTCTTTTGACAAGTGCAATGATTTGCTGCTCGAGTTGTCACGCATGGTCAGCGTTTTTACCTTAGTCATGCTTGCAACACCACGTTGGTCACTTGGTTTTTATGTCTGAAGCGTCAAGCTGGGTAGCCCCGCCTGCGGTGAAATCTCATTGGTCCAAAATCCCACTCCATATGGCTGTTTATTAAGCATCAAATATTAGCCTCTTTCCTCTCATTCTAGTTGTCTCTTCCTCGCTCTCCCTCGTCCCTTACCTTCTCTGTGGTGTAGTTTGGCAGAGATCTGTATGACAGCAGTGAGATTGTTTTCTCTCTCAGCAGGTAGTGAGACGAAAAGAAAAAGATCAAATCCACTTGGCTTATTGCATGCTTAAAATGCTTACCTCTCTCTTTCTCTTTCTCTCTCTCTGTCTCTGTCTGTTTTCCCAGGGTGCTGTTTTGTCACATTCTACACACGGAAAGCTGCCCTGGAGGCCCAGAATGCACTGCACAACATAAAGACCTTAACTGGGGTGAGTGTTTGTTTATCTGCTCATGTCTGTCTCTCTCTCTGAAAGCTAGCGAGGCATAGAATTTCTTATTCAAATGACGATAGTTTCGAGTTTTTAATCTGGTTGCCTTTGTTTGAGGTTGTAATTCAGGAAAATGTGTGAAGTCGGTTTGAGGAGACAGGCTTACGGTGGTTTTTGTCTCAAGTCAAAGAGCGACTTTAATGAGTTTATGATTTGTGCTTTCTGACGGAGCGGGTAATGCTTGTTTTCATGAAATCAGAGCCCTTGTTCTCAAAATCCAAACACAAATGGTCATGGGAGACATTTAAGCTGTATACTCGCTTTCAAAAATCTGGGGTCAGTAAGATTTTATTTATTTATTTGTTTTTAATTATTTAATAGTGTTATTCAGCAATGGCACATTAAATTGATCAAAAGTTACAGTAAAGACTTTTTTTAATATTTAAAATAAATAAATAAAATAAAATAAAAAAATAAAAAATCAAAGTTTTAAAGTTTCAAAGTATCAAAAGTTTTAGTCAAAAAAACAAAAAAAAACAAAGAAAATCAGATAAATGATGTGCTTTTAACTTTTTTCATCAACATATCTTGAAGTATTACAGTTTCCACAAATATTAATTAAGAAAAGTAATTAATAGTTTTAATCAGCAATGCCACAACAAAATTATCAGAAGTTACAGTAAAGACATTTTAAAAAATATATTTATAGAAAAAGACATAAAAAGTATTACAGTTTCCACATAATATGAAGCAAAAATAAATAAATAAATAAAAAATCAGATACATGTTGTGTTTTTAAACTTATAAATAAATAATAAATAAAGTAGGCCACACATAAATAAATAAAAAAATACAATTAAATAAATACAATTCAAATAAATATATCTTGAAGTATTATAGTTTCCACAGAACATTAAGCAAACAAATCAAAAATAGATAAATGCTGTGCTTTTAAACTTTGTTCATCAAAAGAATTATAGTTTCCACAAAATATTAAGCAAAAAAAGTAATTAATAGTTTTATTCAACAATGCCACTATATATTTTTTTTATATTTTTAAAATATTTTAAAAAATATAAAAAAAAGGATAAATGCTGTGCTGTATCTTGAAGTATTACAGTTTTCACAAAATATTAAGCCAAAAAATAAATAAATGAATAAAATTCAAATAAATGCTGTGCTGTATCTTGAATTATTAGTTTCCACAGAACATTAAGCAAACAAATCTTAATTAAATCATCAAAAATCTTAATTTGTTTCCACAAAATACTAGTCAAAAATAGATAAATGCTGTGCTTTTACACTCTGTTCAGCAAAAAGTGTTATAGTTTCCACAAAATATTAAGCAAAAAAAGTAATTAATACTTTTATTCAACAATGCCACAATATATTATTGTATTATATTATTTTTATAAAAAAAAAGAAAAGAAAAAAAAAAAAAAAAAAAATATATATATATATATATATATATATATATATATATAAATGCTGTGTTGTTTCTTGAAGTATTACAGTTTGCACAAAATATTAAGGCAAAAAATAAAATAAAATAAATAAAAATCATTTTTTTAACATCCAAAATCCTAAAGTATTAGTTTTCACAAAATATTGATCAATAAATAAATAAATACAAATGAACAATACATAAAAAATACAATTAGATAAATGCTGTGGTTTTAAATGTTGTTCATTAAAAAATTAAGTAGTATAATTTCCACTAAATATTAAGCAAAAAAAAAAAAAAAAAGAAGTAATTCATAGTTTTATTCAGCAATGCTACAAGAAATTGACCAAAAGTCACAGTAAACTAAATATTACAGCATATTAAAATTATTTCTGAAAGATCATGTGACTAGGGTGATGGCTATTGAAAATGTATAAAAATGATTGCCATCACAAGAAGTTACATTAAAATATTACATTATATTACAGTTTTTACAGTATTTTTGATCAAATAAATTCAGAGTTGGTCTTCATTAAAAAACAAAAACAAAAACAAAAAAATCTACATACAGACCACAATATGAAAATAAAATTCTGTCTGAGAACAATTAAGACAATAATTATTCATATTATGGCTGATAAAAAATAAATGCCAGATATTAAAATTCAACTCCAGTAAATTTGACCAAATAAATTAGATATAATTCTAGAAGGTATATATTGTAATAAAATGAAACGTAAGGTTGTCCATACAGTCAAAACAATATTCATTTTATGAAAACACAACAATTGTGCTCTTGAAAAACTGACAGCTAAACATTTTTCTTGCTTTTAGTATCAGCGTATCACTGTTATTGTTTTCAAATCATCTTTTAGCATAGTTAGAAATGCTGTTTTTCCTATTCCGAAGCCTTTAGCCTACGGCAGACCTAGAATTGTCACATATGATTATCATATCAATTGCTGCCATAATCAGACCATCTCTGAAGCGGCGTGTGTGTATGAGGACGATTGAAGGCTGATGTAGGACATGTCTGTTAAAGTATCCTCCAGCTGTGAACCAATTCATCTCCCTCTCTATCTCTCGCTCTCATAATGCGATTGTACATTAATTCGGTTCACTGAAGCCTGCTTATACACTCCAAGATCGGTTGAGTCTTGTGAATATGCTTGTTGCAGAGTTTTTGGGCAGTACTCATTTATTTACAGTAATTACAGGCACAAATGAGCAGGCCTAAATGAAATCTGAAGACTTTATGCTTATTTTGAAGGAAAATTGCAGAACTCTGCAGAATTAATTTTAAAATGTTAGCTAAGGGGGTTAATAAGACTGTAGATGACAGTAAAATCTAAATATTTAATAAGAAAACATGTTTGCAAATTGAATAAACAAGCCGGGTACTGAATTTGATCAGTGACAGGTGTTCCAGTTCTGTAGATATCTATCTATCTGTCATTCTATCTATCGTTCTATCGTTCTACCATTCTTTAGTTCTGTCGTTCTTTCTGTTGTTTAATCTGTTATTCTAACTACCGTTCTATCTGATGTTTATCTAATAGTCTATCTATCTATCTATCTATTGTTCTATTATTCTATTGTTGTAACATTCTTTAGTTCTATCGTTCTATCATTCTTTCTGCCGTTTAATCTGTCATTCTATCTATCGTTCATTCTACCGTTCTATCTATCGTTTTATCTAACTTTCTATCTGTTTTATCTAACGTTCTATCTATCATTCTATCTATTGTTCTATTGTTCTGTTTCTATCTATCGTTCTATCGTTCTATCTATCGTTTTATCATTCTATCTATCGTTCATTCTACCGTTCTATCGTTTTATCTATCATTCTATCTGATGTTTTATCTAACGTTCTATCATTCTATCTATTGTTTTATCTATCGTTCTATCTATCTATTGTTCTACAATTCTTTAGTTCTATCGTCTTTCTGTCGTTTAATCTGTCATCTATCTATCATCTATCTATCTATCTATCTATCTATCATTCTTTAGTTCTATTCTTTCTGTCGTTCTGTCATTCTATCTATCGTTCATTCTACCGTTCTATCGTTTTATCTATCATTCTATCTGATGTTTTATCTAATGTTCTATATCTATCTATCTATCGTTCTATCGTTCTATCGTTCTGTCGTTCTAGCTGTCATTCCATCGTTCATTCTACTGTTCTATCTATCGTTTTATCTAGCATTCTATCTGATGTTTTATCTAACGTTCTATCTATCATTCTATCTAATGTTCTGTTGTTCTATTTCTATCTATTGTTCCATCGTTCTATCATTTTATCATTCTATCTATCATTTATTCTACCATTCTATCATTTTATCTATCATTCTGTCTGATGTTTTATCTAACGTTCTATCTATCATTCTATCTATTGTCCTATTGTTCTATCTGTTGTTCTACAATTCTTTAGTTCTATCGTTCTTTCTGTCGTTTAATCTGTCATCTGTCTATCTATCTATCTATCTATCTATCTATCTATCTATCTATCTATCTATCTATCTATCTATCTATCTATCTGTCGTTTGTTTGTTTGTTTGTTCGTTCTATCTAGCATTCTTTAGTTCTATTCTTTCTATCGTTCTATCGTTCTGTCGTTCTAGCTGTCATTCCATCGTTCATTCTACCGTTCTATCTATCGTTTTATCTAGCATTCTATCTGATGTTTTATCTAACGTTCTATCTGTCATTCTATCTAATGTTCTGTTGTTCTATTTCTATCTATCGTTCCATCGTTCTATCATTTTATCATTCTATCGTTTATTCTACCATTCTATCATTTTATCTATCATTCTGTCTGATGTTTTATCTAACGTTCTATCTATCATTCTATCTATTGTTCTATTGTTCTATCTGTTGTTCTACAATTCTTTAGTTCTATCGTTCTTTCTGTCGTTTAATCTGTCATCTGTCTGTCTATCTATCTATCTATCTATCTATCTATCGTTCGTTTGTTTGTTTGTTTGTTTGTTCTATCTAGCATTCTTTAGTTCTATTCTTTCTGTCGTTCTGTCATTCTATCTATCGTTCATTCTACCGTTCTATCTATCGTTTTATCTATCATTCTATCAGATGTTTTATCTAATGTTCCATATCTATCTATCTATCTATCTGTCGCTCTATCTGTCATTCCATCTATCGTTCATTCTACCATTCTATCTATCGTTTTATCTTTCATTCTATTTGATGTTTTATCTAACGTTCTATCTATCATTCTATCTATCGTACTTTCTACAGTTCTATCTATTGTTCTATAATTCTATCTATCATTTTAACGTTGTATCTGTCATCTCCTTGCTGCTATATTAGATTAAGTTGATTAAACGATTTCCACCTGTGAGTGTGTGTGTCAGTGGGTTATCTGTTTATAACGTATGACAGATGTTATCAATTTCCCTGTCTGAATTGGTTTAAAGAAGGTCTGTGTGCGTGCTGTAAAGGTAGTCGCAATCTTGTTTATATACATTTTTTTTAAAATTACATATCACTTACTCCTAGTGTTTATACCACCGTGTGTGTGTGTATGTGTGTGTGTGTGTGTGTGTGTGTGTGTGTGTGTGTTCAGGAGACTGTGGCAGCTTATAAAATCCCCACTGTGTGCCCATCTGTCTGACTCTGTGATCTTTTACCCAAACACACACAGTGTGTGTCCTCAAACAACTGGACTACACACACACACAGAAAATTAATTTTCTAAAAACATGTAAACCTTTCTAAAACATCTAAATGTGTATTTTTAATTATAAAAAACAAAATTGTATATGGTTTGTGTCCAAAGAGAGCAAACAGCCTCAAACAACAAACTTGGGCTTTTAATACCTTTAAGTATTCCATTCACGGGCAGAAAGAGTGTGTGTATGTCCTACAGGATCAGATGCCTGAGGAAGCCAAACCATCAAAGACCATGACCGTATGTGTGTGTGTGGTGAAGGTCAAAGGTCAGAGTTGAAATGAAGTAAACGGATATCTTCAGTTATTTCTGACTGCTTTTATAATTCGATCCAACCCAAGAGTTATGGAGCTGTCATTCTGTCTTCAGCTGCAGATGTTGACTTCTTTCAGGTGGCTGTATGTGTGTGTTGTGAGAGCAAGCATGTATATTTTATGAGAAACTCCTAACAAAGCATGATCTCTATGATGTAATTAGTGAACACACACATCAACAAGCTTTGTTAGCGCACACACCGTATAGAGAGGAACACACGAATATTGGGAGACAGATGCTGAACACACAGAGCCTTGTGTGTGTGTTGGACAGATCTGGTTTCTGGCAGTATATCAAAGCTGGACTCAAACTTGTGGAGTTGACCATGAAGCTGAAGGTGTTACAAGAGGAGGAGAAATACTGAGAAAGAAAAAGAGAAAAGTTAAAATGTAGGCTTAGTAGATGTTCACACAGAACAGTTCGTTCTTACTTTCATAGACAGTAAGCACAACAGAATCGAACAGTTTCACAACTCATATTTTGAGTTTCATATAGATTATGGTAGTAAACTAGTTTAACACGTCCTTGTGTCACACATTTTTGAGCCCTAAGATATATGGTACTTGAAGAGCATCTCTGCTTTTAAAGTGTAATATAAAAAATGAAGAATTGTGAAGTTTTATTTATTTCCACAATTTATTATTGTTTTATATTTTAATAGAAATTAATATATATATATATATATATATATACATAATACTACACAGAGAGACAGAGAGAGAGAGAGAGAGAGAGAGAGAGAGAGAGAGAGAGAAAGAAAGAGTTTATTTGTATAGTATTTATTTATTTAATTATTTTATATATAGTATTTATTTTTATAGTATTTAATTATGGTGATAAATATAGTGATAAACGCTGATATTTGTATTTTTTAATTCATTTGTTGTTTTATTTAGGTGAAATATTTGTTAGTGATCTCAAAATTTTTTTTCAAAATGCAGACTTTTTTATAGAAATATATGTACATATTGATATATGTAAAATATATTTGTATGTATATATATTAGAACAAAGACATAATTATGCTGATAAATATAGTGCTAAATATTGATATTAGAAATGATTTATTTTTATATTCAAGTGAAATATTTGCGTGGTCATCTGGTCAAAATTTGTCAAAATTAAAATGATACATCTATTTATTTTTTAAATAAGTTTTATAATGCTCTATATAAGTTTTATATTCGATTTTTTTTATTTTTTTTGCTTTTTATTTTTATAGAAATATATGTAAATATATAGATATGTGTATAAATTATATATATATATATATATATATGTATGTATATTAGACAAAAAACATACTTATGGTGATAAATATAGTGCTAAATATTGATTTTTATTTAAGTTTTAAATATATTTTTATATTTTAAAAAATATTAAATATTTGTTTGGTCATCAAAAATGTAAGTATTATGTTAATACAATTTATATTTTATTCATTTTATAAAGTGTGTGTGTGTGTGTGTGTGTGTGTGTGTGTGTGTGTGCATGTGATATATAGTTCTTTTTGTTCGCTTTTTTTTTTTGTCGATCAGCTATCATTTGTTTTGATCATAATGTAGTTTTCTCTGATTCTAAATCTCTCTTTGCTAAAAACCCTACATAACAAAACATCTTAAAAACACATAGCTGAAAATACAGTATTAAACAATGTAACCCCCCAAAGACATCTGACAGGTTTGTACATAGACTGACAAATGAAAAACTGCGCAGAGGAATTGGCAAAATGCGTACGGAAAATTATTCAAAAAATCATTTGCTGGAGATTAAGAGAACAAGAAGTGTGCGTGAAAGAAAGATGGAACGCAATAAACATTTCATCGGCAAAGTGCTGACAAATCACCTTCATCAAACTCCCGACACGCGTACATCTTCATTCTGCTAGCGTCTATCGAGATGAAGAATAGAGTCAGCGGAAAAAATGACGACACATTAACAAGATTACAGCGATAATGTAGAACATCAGTGCGGCAGTGAGACGAGGTTGATTATGTGCTGGCGTGAGCGTTAATGAGTGTGTTGTAGTAAATGTGCCGTGTTTGTGTAAATGTAACCCCGTGTGTGTCCTGTGTTTCAGATGCACCATCCCATACAGATGAAGCCCGCAGACAGTGAGAAATCAAATGGTGAGTGTCTGTACGCGTCTCTCTTATTTTTCTCAGGTCGTCCGACTGTACGTTTGTTCTGGGGGTTTGTCTCTGTGTTTGTGTGAGGGACTGGGAGATGGATGAATTATTGAAACCCACGAGAGCCGCGGGTCAAAAATAGTTTAAGTATCTGCCCTGGCAATGACCCAAACAGATATACACTCACTCACATAAGCCATAACACTCACAAAAAGATTTTATAGATGTGGTTAGGAAGTCCGGTGTAAGAGAGCTGGTGTTTGGACAGGGGCCCACATTTGCAGAGACTTGAGATCTGAATGATGATGTAACTATGACACCTATGTTACTACATAACCTGCCCTCAAAAAAAAAAAAAAGCCATAATATATTCTTAATGTAATACAAAGTTTGGGAATATTTTTTATTATTATTTTTTTATTTCAATGCTGCATTTATTTGAGCAAAAATACAGCACAGAACTGTAATATTTAGAAATATTTGTGCAATGATACTTCAGTAATCAGTTTAATATGCTGACTTAATTTCAAATAATGTCAGTGTGAAAATCTATTTTTTGGTGAAAAGAAAGTTAGAAAGTACAGCTTCTATTTGGGTATGTATGTATATGTATATCATACTGACCCTTACATTTTAAAGCGGTTGTATAAATTATAAATATGTATATTTATATATTTATTTATATAAATATTTATTAAATAGCTATTGTAAAGTAATAATCAAATAAAATAATAAAATATTACATCAGGTGGTCTGTGATTAATACACAAGCTAAAATCAGCTAGAAATTGCTCTTATGTAGAGTATGCTTTTGTGTAAATATAAATATTTTGTATTTCTATGAATATTTATTAAACTAATAATGTAAAATAATAATAATTCAACATGTATTTGTAATTAAAATCATAAAATATTGTCATAGGTGGTTAAATCAGCTAGAAACTACTCTTGTGTAGAGTATGCTGTATTTTGTGTTTATAGAAATATTTATTAAACATCTATTGTAAAATTATAATCATTTAACATGTATTTGTAAATAAAATCATGTGTATTAATCTAAATGTTTTGTATTTGTATAAACATCTGATAAACATAATTTGTAAAATAGTAATCATTTAACATGTATTTGTAAATAAAATCATAAAATATTACATCATAGAAGATCTGTAATTAATACACAAGCTAAAATCAGCTAGAAATTGCTCTTGTGTAGAGTTTGCTCTTGTGTAAATGTAAGTATTTTGTATTTCTATGAATACTTATTAAACATCTATTTTAAAACAGTAATCATTTAACATGTATTTGTAAATAAAATCATAAAATATTACATCATATGTGGTCTGTGATTAATACACAAGCTAAAATCAACTAGAAATTGCACTTGTGCAGTTTGCTCTTGTGTAAATATAAATATTTTGCATTTCTATAAATATTTCTTAAAAATCTATTTTCAAATAGTAATCATTTAACATGTATTTGTAAATAAAATCATAAAATATTACATCATGTTGGTCTGTGATTATTACACAAGCTAAAATCAACTAGAAATTGCACTTGTGTAGAGTTTGCTCTTGTGTAAATATAAATATTTTGCATTTCTATAAATATTTCTTAAAATCTATTTTCAAATAGTAATCATTTAACATGTATTTGTAAATAAAATCATAAAATATTATGTCATAGGTGGTCTATGATTAATACACAAGTTAAAATCAGCCAGAAATTGCTCTTGTGTAAATTTTCTTGTATTTCCATGAATATTTATTAAACATCCATTGAAAAATGACAATAATTCAACATGTATTTGTTAATAAAATCATAAAAGTTGTCATAGGTGGTTTGTTTTTAATACACAAGCTAAAATCAACTAGAAATTGCTCTTGTGTAGAGTTTGCTCTTGTGTAAATTTAATTATGTTGTATTTCTATTAATATTTATTAAGAATTTATTGTGAAATAACAATAATTCAATGTGTATTTGTAAATAAAGCTATAAAATACTACATCATAGTTGGTCTGTGATTAATACACAAGCTAAAATACCTAGAAATTGCTCTTGTGTACATTTCAACCTTTTTATTTATATGAATATTAATATTCATATTAATATAATATTATTAATATTAAACATCTATTGTAAAATAATAATCATTTAACATATATTTGTAAATAAAATAATAACATATTACATCATAGATGGTCTGTGATTAATACACAAGATAAAATCAGCCTGAAATTGCTTTTATGTAAAGTTTGCTCTTGTGTAAATAAAAAAAGTATTTAAAAATATTTATTAAACATCTTTTTTTAAATAAACATAATTTAACATATATTTTAAATAATATCATCAAATATTACATCATAGGTGCTCTGTGATTAATAAACAAGCTAAAATCAGCTTGAAATTGATCTTGTATAAAGTAAAACTTGCTTGCAAGCCATATTAATCTTAATTATTCTTTTGAGTCAACCAGACTGTGAACTAATCTGTCAGACTGGTTCACAAATCGCTCTAGATGCTTCATTCCTGAATTACTCTGAAACAGAATTATTTGCAAAAATTCGTATCCATTGATTTTTGTAAGTCAGTGGATAATAACTTTCATGCTATTCCGAAGAAACAAAATATTTGTTGTAATATTTCATCAAAACGTAATAACTCGTTCCGCCTCTAAAATGACTTCTTACGGAAATAAAATGGTGTGCGAATAGCATTTCATGTATTTTCTTGTGAGTCAGTCTGTGAAAAAAGGATCTGTGTCTGTCTGTCTCTCTGACACTGATGTTATAGATGTGACCCTGCATAAAACATCTCACATAGATGATATTATATCAAATGTTCACTGTAAGCATAGCTGTTCATTCATTCGGCTTATTAGTGAAGACTGTAACCCATCAAACTGAGAACCCTGCTCCTGCGTGTGTGCGTGGTTAATCTTCTGATATGACACTGCGTGCGCGTAAAGGCGAAGCCTTTGAAACAGCACTTATCGCTGGCTCATCCTGTCGCTGTTAAATGCACAAACAATTCAAACAGCAAAATAAACAAGTGAGCTATCGATTTCCCAGAGTGCAGCGGCTTGCTTATCGGCCGCCCAGCGGTAAGAGCTGACACATTCTTCATTAAAAAAAATTGGATTACAGTTGCCTCTCTCTTGCTCTCTCTCGCTCTCTCACACACTTAAGCATACACAAACACACAACAGCAAACACTCACCGAATATATGATTTCACATGTATTTTTTAATATTTCCTGCTTGTACTTTTCCCATTATGCCGATCATTTCAGATTAGAAACATCTAAAGGTTTGCACTTTCTCTCACTGCCTTCAAGTCATTAAAATGTTATCTATTGTATTTTTTATTATTATTACTTTAATTTCATATTATTTGATATTTGTGGAGTATTCCATATTTTGTCGTAAATATTAAGGTATTTGTAAATAAAATTGATATGTTTACAAGTCTTTGAAATTAGTAAAACATCGCATTGTAGAAGGTCTATGATTAATACGCAAGTCATATTAAAATATTTAAAATCACAGCCGAAGGTTATAAAGTTGTGATTTATTTATTTATTTAAGGAAATGCGTTTTCATACAGTACATATTTGCAAGATTATATTATATTGTTAAATTGAGTGTTTTAAAGTCTTACAGGGAGATGAATGCAGAATCAAATTACTTTCAATTCCACTGATGTCTGTGGAGTATTTCATCTAGTAAATTTTATCTACTGTTGATGAAAAATAGCAATACAGTTTGTTAGAAAACACTACTCATTTAGCTGGTTAATGAGGTGAGCAACTACATTTCCCATCATTCTCTGTGGCAGCACAAGAATGATAAAACGCATATGTAAAGCATCAATTACACACCTAATGCACCTTTTCCTCTTCATTTTGGTGCGCATTAACGCTAAAGAGCTTCCTGTCTTTATGGTGAACTGAAAAAGAAATAAATAAAAATAAAATTGCCCTATGCATCCGTTTTATTTTGAACATAAATGCACATCACATCATAATTACGGCCTCGGAGCTCGTAAATAGGATCTTCCCTGGAGGACTAGAAGGCAGCACAGACAGATTACGGGCAGAAGAGAGCACTCGGGTCATTGAAAGAAAAGATCAAAGAGAACCAAGTGAAAATTTGCAGTTGTGTGTGTCTGGGCTTGATGTGCTAATGAGACATTGAGCACATGCAGCCGTAACGTTTTTTTTCCCCGTTTTTTTCACATTGGTTACATTTCTTTTCTACACCCTTTCAGCGGTGGAGGACAGAAAGCTGTTCATCGGCATGGTGTCGAAGAAATGCAACGAGAACGACATCCGGGTCATGTTCTCTCCTTTCGGACAGATCGAGGAGTGCCGCATCTTGAGGGGACCAGACGGACTCAGCCGAGGTGAGACACATGCACATACTATATTTGTTTTACATTTTTAAAGGGAACATATGATGAAAAACAGGATTTTTCTCGCTCTTTTAGGCCTAGTCCACATGTACACAGTTATTTTTATAAACTCCTTTGTTTTAAAAAAAAATCTCATCCACATGAAAACACAAAAACACATTATGAAGCACTGTAAAGAGCTTGCCAAACCAACAGGTGGCGATATATCCCTAACCATAAAGCCATGTTGGCCAATTAGAAGCCTTAAAAAAGCACACACTCCGAAGCCACAAGCCAAAATCTATGGTTTCCTTGGCTACACGACAACACTGCAACCAAAATGTTTTCAAATTTTCACCCTGGCGAGAGTTTTCCAAAAGTTTCGGTTTCAGTGACCTAAAACAATGTTTGCGTGAGACTAAAGGTCATTGCATATTCAAATTTTTCTTATGCGTTTTTTCATATTCATAATCGTACAAACTGTCAAAACACCTCTCAATATGCTTGCTACAGATGTGAAAAACGCAAAAAATCAATCCAAATTTCTTTATGAAATTTCTATATTCATTTTGGAGGCAGTCTGCAAGCGTGATTGACATAATGTAAGGCCGTATTTATTTTTTTTACGTGCGAAATATTCTGACGAAAATTTTGGACTCAGTGTGCAATGACCTTAAGGGTGTGTTCACATGTGTAGTCAGAGTTGCCAGGTTTTCACACCAAAACCCGCCCAATTGCTACTCAAAACTAGCCCCAAACTAGCCCAATCGCATTTTGAAGGGTTCCCCCATTAAAAATTGAGTTCTGGGGGATATAATACAAGTTTTTTGTCGGGGTTCCAATGGTAAATTTGTATTTTAGGGGCTGAATATGACATTATTGGAGTCCCGCAGACATAAAAAAACTACCCGCAGCAACAGTGTAAAAGTAGCCCAATTCCACAGGAGAACTGCAGACTTGGCAACACTGCTTGTACTTCAGTTCATTTGGTTAATTTGGTCCGGACCAAAAAGGAAAGTATACATTTGGTCCTCGTTTGCTTAGCGTTCACACTAGCGAATCTAAAAATACTGAACCGAAAGGCATAGTGATACATTCACAAACTGATTGGTCGGGTTGAATGACGTATATTTCCTAACGGAACTCACCAAACACTCCAAGCTAAAGGAAAATGAGCATTCGAAAGTGGCACAGCAGGTGTATGACATCAAATCTCATTTTGTTTTAGATACACTGCTTGTTCCCTTTGTGAAATCATTTCGCATAACGTCGCATCTTGTCATTATTTCGTGTTTTTGGTTCGTTTAAAAGTATTTGGTCCGTGTTGCGTTCATATTTCATACGAACCGCATCAGAGTTCGATTGAAAGCGGACCTAGACTGATCTGTTTAGCAATCTCGCTTGTTTAGATGGCAGTGTTCACACTTTCTCAAATAAACCGCACTAGCAGAGCAATCTCACAGTTTGTTTAATCGAAGCAAACATGACAAGTGTAAACACACTCTAAGCCAATCATAACGGTTTATTTAAATACAGAGATCTTAAAGGTACAGCAAAACCAGCCTGTTTAGTTATAAAGAGTGTGGGAAATGCTCATAAAAATATTTTATGTGTTTTTGGTGTAAGAAACTAATTTTATATGTGGACTTTCTACATCAGAAATTTAGAAAACGACTCTTTGGGGCACGTTTTATATATTACTACGCTTGTGTTTTTATACTTCATTGAAAGGATATTCAAGTTTGTAATCCATTGCGGATTCAGGTTGAATGTTAACTTTCAACCTACCTTACCTATAAATGATTTAATTATTGTTACAATGTTAGTCTGTTGGGCAACTGTTGTATACTTTTCCCTTGTAAGTGGAAAACTGTCACCGCTTTGTGTTTTTAGACATTGCAGTGAGAGATACTAGGTAATGGTTTTACCATCTACACTCTTAAAAATAAAGGTTCTTCATTGGCATCAAGAACCTTGAACATCCATGGAACCTTGCAGAAAAGGTTCTTTAGAATTTTAAAATGTTCTTCAAAATGGTTCTTTTAGAAACTGTTCACTGAGAGGTTCTTTGTGGAACCAAAAATGGTTCTTCTATGGCATCACTGCAAAAACATTCTCTTGGAACCTTTATTTTGAAGAATGTAGCCATCAAGAACTGTTAGTAAGCAAAGTCAGTCTTTCACAGTGTGTGTGAGGATGTTCGGTTTCCTCCAGAATCACGGGAATATGTGTGCTACATGATAGTGTTGAAGATTTTTCCATCTTGATGTAACCTGCAGGGACTTACGCCGTACCTCCAACGTCCCACAATCCTCCGCTTCCACATACAGCCATCTTTTATCACTCGTTTATCCTCCTCATCCACTCCTCTCCTCGTCCCTCCATCCTCCGTTACTCCTCCGCAGTCCTTATTTTCCGTCTTTTCCTCCTGTCCTCATGAATATTTTAATTCCACAGGAGATTAACTTTATTCCCTGAGCTCGTGGTTGGAGATATATTTGAAAGGCTTCTATGAGAGAAGCTACCACCCCCTCCCATAAAAAAGGATTGGGTGAATAAATAGAGGAGCAAATGTGTACGTAAAGAAGGTGTACGGTAAATCCCATGGACTAGGATGACTTTAAAACGCTTGCGTGCAGCTATTAAAGCGGTCTATCAATCATCATTGAACTTCACTATTAATAAAATATAGATCAGGCCACATGTGAGCGCAGTGCCCTGGGAGCTACCCCACTTTCTTCAAAAAAACTCTCATCTTTCGCTTTCTCTATCCCTTCGTATCGCACCGTCTCCCTCGTTTATTCTCTTTCGATGACACTGACAGGTAATTGCGTTGCTTTTGCCACAACTATGACATATTTGAGGGAAAACGCTCATTATTGCAAGAAAAACACCTTGACCGTTAATTAAACAAATAGACATGAAATAGTGATTTTACTTGAAATTCTGATATGCAAAACTTGCAGAGGAAATCGTTTGACTAGAACAGTTATGCCATTTTGCGCTCATTATACCAAAAGAAATTGACCCCAGAATGCTGCGAATGACCAATCACCATCAAGTATTCCACAGAGCTGCGTAATAAGAATAATTAATCGCTTTCCTTGGAAATTCTTTCATTCGGCTTCCTCGTTAACAGCTTCTTCTTTCAACAGATCACAGTTGGTTCGAACCGTGAACGAACTCTGCAGTAGCAGGTCAGCAAAAACGAGGACTTTGAGAGTTGAAAGAGAAAGTTTTTTTCCGCGTTTCTCCCCCGCGAGACGGTTTCTCTAGAGTTTCGCACCCTGCCAGTGCCCACAAATATCACCCTCAGAGTGTCCAAAACTGCTTTAATGATGAGGCTAATTAAACAACTCTAAAAATAAACAACCTTTCATTCCGCTTTCACTCGTGGCGATGCTCCGGTTCGCCAGGGCCACATTCCCCCGCTCTGAAGACAGAAAGGAGGTTGTATCAGAGCGATAGTGAAGAGAGAGATGCTAATGAGAAAGAGAGAAGAAAGGTATGTCCGCCGGAGCAGGTAGACAGTGCCAGAAGATATACAGCGCAACCGTGTGGTCGTAACATCGCATTGCAGGGTGGAATTATTGCTGACTTTAAGCCAAGTAAACTGAGATGATGCTTCGTTTCTGGATGTCACTGACATTTATGAGATGAGCAACCGTTATGTGCTCACTTCTAATGGGAAATGTAAGATTTTCTTAAAGAATCAAGTTGGAAATGTGGTGTTGTTTATGTATGTAATTGTGAATGCTGACTACTTTATGAGCTGACAGGTTTGTATGAAAGACTCAATTTCCCATCATTCTCTATGGCAGCACAAGAATGTCACAGTAGGAAAAGACAGAAAGCAATAAGAAATTACCCAGCATGTCCTTGTTATTCAAGCCAACAACACTTGGACGCACATCACCATTGCAAATAGAGTCATTTGCGAAAAGACAGGACACCAAGTCTTTTGTTCTTTCCTCTTCTCCATTCTTTCCCTCCTATGTCAGCGTATCCGCATATGTAGATGTGTGAGAAGTAGTTAACCCATTAACTAGACTGTCCATGCATGCGAGCATGTGTGTGTGTCCTCCATATGTATAAATGTGCTGGACTGCACAGTAGAATAGAGCTCTTCAAACAGGGCTGCGTTTTCCCCCAGCATGCCTCCATATGGCCTGTTCTTCTGGCTCCCGCTTGCACCGCTTCGGTTCCAAGACTTCTTGTCCCAGATGCCATTGCAAGCTCTCCCGAAACACACACTTCTCCCCCTCCAGGGATTGTTCGCCTTGATTACAGTTATTTAAAAAGAAAGAAATTGGGTGTGTTTGTACATATTTATGAATAGATGAAGTGTTAATGAAACAGGGTTGGTGGGGACATCAATAGTACAGATACTTCGGCACAAAATCAGTATTAGAACAATTTTATATTAAAATATTGTGCATAAATCACATCTTTGTTTTCCTGAGTAATTAAAGGGATAGTTCACCCAAAAATTAAAATTACTCCATGATTTACTCACCCTCAAACCATCCTAGGCGTATATGACTTTCTTTTAGACTAATACATTTGGAGTTATATTGAAAAAATGTCCTGGCTGTTCCAAGATTTATAATGGCAGTAAATGGCTGTTGAGATTTTGAAGCCAAATAAAGTGCAGTGGGTTAATAAAGGCCTTCTGAAGTGAATCAATCTGTTTGTGTAAGAAAAATATCCATATTTCTAAGTTTATAAACTGTAATCTCTAGCTTTTGCTAACTGTCTTACGTGGGTTTAAAGTAGGATGTAGCTGTAGCATAAGCTCTGGTGTCTCTTGAGAATCAAGTTATGTTTCAACCAGTCTCCTCTTGACTTATATCGAAATACACGTTTTTTTACAAATTTTCGTTTTTGTACTTCTAATTCATGACCGGCGGAACTCGAGAACGCACATACAAGATTACGATTTATAAAGTTTTCAATATGGATATTTTTGTGGAGTACTTTTTATGATGGATGAATGCATTTTATTGGACTTCAAAATCTCAACAGTCATTCGCTGTTATTATAAAGCTTGGAAGAGTCAGGACATTTTTTAATATAACTCTGATTGTATTCGTCTGAAAGAAGAAAGTCATATACACCTAAAATAGCTTGAGGGTGAGTAAATCATGGAGTAATTTTCATTTTTGGGTGAGCTATCCCTTTAAATGTAATGTTTTATTGCAATTTATTTTAAATCATTGTTTTAATTTAAAAGGATAATTCACCCCAAAATTAAAACTGTCATCAAACGAATGTCATTCATCTTCGATATTTATTTCAATAAAGTATGTATTTCTAAATAAAGTATGTTCAGTTATCATGTTTTTGTTGTGGTTTCAAAATTAAAAAGTTTTGGTATCACAGTAACCCTACAGGAAAAAATAATGTATGTGTGTGTGTGTGTGTGATGAAATTAGCCACACACTTTAACCCCATACTGTAGTTTCCAAGCCATCACACTGAACGAAACTAAAGAACTGATTCCATTGCTGACATTTTGTTGAGTGTGTATTTTGAGATGTTGAATGTTGAATGTTTATCTGAAGCTGAATGTTGAATGTTGATTGTTCTATTCTAGCAACTGTATAGCACTGTTGTCTGCTGTGTTCTTTGTACGATCTTTGTTTTTTGGCTTTATAACAACCTGTCCAACCCTTTTGTCTTGTTTTGTTTCTCTCTCGTCTCTCCTCCTTCCTCTCCTCTCCTCCCTCCCACGTCCCTCCCCTCCCCTCCCCTCCTGCAGGATGTGCGTTTGTCACGTTTTCTACCAGGGCTATGGCACAGAATGCAATCAAAGCCATGCATCAGTCTCAAACCATGGAGGTACTGTACCCTTGTCTTCTCTCTCTCTCTCTCTCTCTCTCTCTCACTCTTCCTCTCTCTATCTCTGCTCTGTTCCAAAACATAGTGAGCTGCCTACGTAGGCTGCAAAAGTAGTTCCAAAGGATAACCAAATTGAGAAGACAATTTCATAATCATTGTGCCAAACAATGCAGTAAGAAATGTCTGCTCTTAATATAATTCATCACATAGCATCAATAAAAACAGTTATGTCTAATTAAAAGCAACCATTTTTGCTTAATTATTGGAGTCTTATTGTTAGCTTAGCAGCTTTCTTCTAAAACGATGAATGATATGAAAATATTTCATTCAGTAGTAAAAAAGTATCTAAATAAATAGTTCACTTTTACACTTTTACCTAGGTTTGTGTTTTTTTGTTTTGTTCATTTTTGTGCTGTTAGCTTAGCAACATGCTAATGTAAAAATGAAAGTCAACTGTGATTTGAGTCTGGCTTTTGCATCGGATTCCAGTTTAATTAACAAGGGTTTTACTACAAATAAAACCGAAAAACCATGGTTACTATAGTTAAACCGTGGTAAATACAAATTAGCCATGGTTTTGCTACACTAACCATAGTTTAACCATGGTATTTGTAGCAAAACTGTGGTTATACAAATAGTAGTCAATACACCAAAAAAAAAAAAAATGGTTACTACAGTTTTACCATAATAAAACCATGGTTAATTTTCGTAAGGGTTGTTAAACCTAGAACACATAAATTTGTTGCGTTAACCAATATAAAGCTGCTATCACATAGTATCAATTAAAATAGTTATGTCTAGTTAAAATCAACCATTTTTGCTTACTTATTGAAGTGTTGTTGTTAGCTTAGCGGCTTTCTTCTAGAACGACAAAGGGTATATGACACTGATATGAAAATTGTTCATTCAGTATCACAAAGTATCTAAATAAACAGTTGTGTCTAATTAAAGTGAACAATTTTACTCAGTTTTTGTGTTTTTTTTTTTTTTTTTTTGTTGTTTGTTAAAGTGTTGTGCTGTGAGCTTAGCAACATGCTAATGTAAAAATGTTTGTCAACTGTGAGTTGAGTCTAGCTAAACACACAAATGTGTCACATTAACCAATATAAAGCTGCTATCACATAGCATCAATAAAAATAGTGAGGTCTAATTAAAAGCAACCATTGTGATTTACTTACTGGAGTGTTTTTGTTAGCTTAGCGGCTTCCTTTCAAAATGGTGAAATATGTATTTGATGTTGATATGAAAATATTTCATTTAGTACCACAAAGTATCTAAATAAATAGTTCTGTCTAGTTAAAAACACAGTTTTTGTGTTTTTTGTTTTGTTCATTCGTGTTATGCTGTTAGCTTAGCAACATGCTAATGTAAAAATGAAAGTCAACTGTGAATTGAAGTCTGGTTTTCACATCAAATTCCAGTTTGCTAAACTTTGAACATACAAATTTGACATTTATCCAATATAAAGCTGCTTAGTTTGGAACCGAACTAGTCCCTTATGAAAACTAACCATAGTTTTACTATAGTAAAATCGTAGTAACCATGTTTTTTAGGTGTATTGATTATTATTTGTATAACTACAGTATTACTACAAATACCATGGTTAACCTATGGTTAGTTTAGCAATACCATGGTTAATAGTTACCATGGTTTTAACTATAGTAATCATGCTTTTTTGGTTTTATTTGTAGTAAAACCAAGAGAACTGTTTGCTCCCTCACGGAAGTTAGAGTAAAAACCATGGTTAATTTTCATAAAGGCTACCCTATTGGTAATGGATCATTTTTACCACAAATTTTCGCTTGACTTTCGATAATGTGGCTGCTTCTTATGAGAGTATTGTTGTTAGCTTAGCAGAATGCTAACATGTCCACATTTACCATTGCCTTATTTTCTAGATTCTCTGCTTATAAAATGACTGTTAGCTTAACAACATGCCAAGGTTAATTTCACTTTAGGATGCTGCTCACTAGATTTAAGGACAGAGCCTCTCTTGCTCTCTCTTTTTCTCTCTCTTGTTTCTGTTTGAATTGGCGGCCAGTATTACTACAGATTGTACAGATTCTAATATTTTCCCGATGAAGTTCTAAGTTGAAACAAGATGAAACTTTTTTTAAACAGAATTCTTCCTCAGTCACTCACTTTCCTGCAGAACACCATATTAAGTGGCTCTTCGCTCCCTGTTATTAATGTCAGGCATTGGCAAAACCACCCCTGGCCAAACGGGTCAAACTAAGAAGGACCCCCCGCACCCACCGCGCAACCAGTCTGCCATTAGCAGACGGGTCTCACGGTGACGATGTCACAGACGCTTTAATAACAGACCTCCGACGGGCCCTCGCATTGTGATTGCCCTGTAGAATGCCGGCGTGCTGCTCTCAGAGTTTAGCAGTCCGTCTCAGTGCCTGTCAAAATGTCAAAGCTCTGACACACCAAATCAGAGGGTGCTGACAGCTGTCTAATACAGGGCCCTAACTATTCGCCTGTGTGTGTGTGACTTTGGGTTTGCGCACGCATGTCACCACTCTCTTGCATGTTAACCCTTGCATACGCTCGTTTTTTTAACACCAACGCCTGATTTTAACGACCACCTATTAACCAATCAGAAATCACTGACACTAATGGATTTAAGCTGTTTTGTCAAGCCTCCGAAGGTCTGTAATTATGAATTCATGGCTAAATTTACAAATACATTCATCCTTCATCCAGCTGACCATGCATAAACGAAGTATCCACGATTCGCTTCAGGGCGTCTTTCTACACAGTATGTGTCCAAATAGGTGTTTTTCCCCCCCGTAAGCCACGTCTTTTTTGCAAAGGGGAAGTAATTATCCGGTTTAGATGAGAGTGAGTAAATTGTGTCGGGTTGTTGTTTGTTTTCGGCCATCTCTCCGCCGTCCCCTCCCACCGAGGAATTTGTGGCCTTTCTGAATGTCATGACTTAATGAAAACGGATATGACAGAGGGTGGTCATGCATGCGCCTGGGTACACGCACACAGTTGCGAGTGGCCTTGCTCCTTTAGTTTCCTCTCAAAGGGTTGTTTTCAGAGCTGTGGTTTCCAATAGTCTCCCTGGACATTCATCTCGTTTGATATGTTTGTCTCTTTTTATCTCTGTGATGGCGTTACTGTGTTTTTGTGGCGTGTGTGTATGTGTGTGTCTCTCCACAGATGCACGCTCGTTTACACCTATATATTTCATGGGGGTGTGTACATGGCAGCCCAGGTCATAAATCTCTCTAAAATATGACAAAATATGAAAAAAGAAGAATATATAGAGCTGAGGTCAAAAGTTTTCATACACCTTGCAGAATCAGCAAAATGTTAAATATTTTACCAAAAAAATAAGGGATCATACAAAATGCATGTTAAATTGAATTTGTTTAGTGATAGTTGTTCATGAGTCCCTTGTTTGTCCTGAACAGTTTAACTGCCTGCTGTTCTTAAGAAAAATTCTTCAGGTCCTACAAATTATTTGGTTTTTCAGCATTTTTGTGTATTTAAACCCTTTCCAACAATGACTGTATGGTTTTGAGATTCATCTTTTTACACTGAGGACAATTGAGGGACTCATATGCAACTATTACAGAAGGTTCAAAAGCTCACTGATGCTTCAGAAGGAGAAACAATGCATTAAGATCCAGGGGGTGAAAACTTTTGGAATTTAAAGATCAGGGTAAATTTAACTTATTTTGTCTTCTGGGAGACATAAATATCTTCTGTAGCTTCTGAAGGGCAATACCAAATGAAAACAATTATATGATATTTAGGCAAAAAGTAAAAAAAAAATTACAAATCTTCATTCTGTTCATGCAGAGTTTTTCCTTCTGGAGCATCAGTGAGCATTTGAACCTTCAGTAATAGGGGACAAATAGATTAATTCAAAGTGTTTATACAACATTATTCTATAAAACAAAAATTGTGTAATTTTATTATGTTTTGTTTTATTTTAATTATATTCTGTTGCTTACAACTTTTAAATTTCTTTATTAATAAAATATATTACTTCTATACTTATTTTATGTTTTATATCTAGAAATAAATAGTACTCATGCATTAATTTTCTTAAGCAATAAGGAATATATATGCAGACCAAAGTGCTGTATAACTAACATAGAAAAAGACAAGACAACAGACAAAAAAAACAAGAACCCAAGGGAATAACTAAAACACACACAATCTACCCCTTAAAAAAAGTCTAAAGGATTTTATCTCAGACTCCTGGACTAAAAAGAAAGAATGACGGTTAATAATAAATTTCCTTACCCCACTTCTTACTACCATAATGGAAAAAAAACAAGAACGAAAAAAACAAGAGCCTAAAACATACAATCTACACTTAAAAAGAAACCCTTTTTATCCTTTATATATATATATATATATATATATATATATCCTTACTGCAATTCTGAAAAAAACATAAAACAAGAACCCAAGAGATGAAAAAAAAATAATAAAGGATTTTCTCTCAGACTATGAAGAAAGAATACACAAGGAATCTACTAAAACACACTAATTTTAGTAATGTTAAACTTCTTGTTTTTCTTATTCTTCAGGTGGTGAAATGTGAACTGGGCATGTTTTTGTGAGATTAACCACAGTCAAGCGTTACCAATTGGAACAATGCTAACTTTAGCTAACATTTTAGCTTCATTCTACTTCATTCACATTAGTCGAAGCCTGTAGAGAGCTTGTGTGTGTGTGTGTGTGTGTGTGTGTGTGTGTGTGTGTAGAAGAGAAAGACTGAGACCGAGCCAGTGAGTAATGAGATTTTTAGGTCTCTTGAGATGTTCACTCGGCGATGGCACCACTCGATTGACAGCTTGAGTTAAATCTCATTTTTTCACCCCCCTTACAAGTTTTATTTTTACCTCCCCTCCGTCTGAGAGCAGAAATAAGAAAATCGGCTCTCAGAATGGAAGGAACACCATAGAATGCTCCGGGTGGATGTAAGGCGCACCACCTCCAAGAAACGTTCTCTCTCTCACACACATACTCGCATTCTAGAGGGTCTGTGATCTTTCATCTTTTTTTGTCACACTGTGGTTTGCAGTTCAGAGAGAGCACAATAAAAGCGCTAGAGTGATTTATCAGAGTGAATCAGCACCTGTACGGTTAGAGACAAGAGACGGAGATGTAGAATAATTGCCTTGAAGCACTCGTCTCAATCTTTCCGTCCTCTTGTGGCTCCATATGGCTGCCCTGCGTTAGCTGCCGTTGCCTGAGGAACAGCTTTGATATTAATACATGTAATGGTGCTGAATGTTCGCACTGAACACCATTCACAAAGACTGTCTTCTCTAACGTGTGCACTTATGTGTTTGCGTCAGAGAAGGGGGAAATTCTGTTATCATCTGCTCAATGCCACTGTGATGAAGACTTTGAATATAGCGAGAGTGGTTTATCTGGACTTATGGTACATCTTTGGTTGAATCTCATGCCCAGGTCAGATTTTCAATGAAAAAAAATCCATGAAATATATATTGTTGTGCTTTTAAATGATTTTTATAGAATACTGTCGTCAAAGAAGACATGCAAAGCTAAAGGCAGACATTCAAACAAACAGACTTTGGATGAAACCTGCTGTGATTACTTTTAAAGCATAATTTTGATTTAAACAATAGGTCTACATAATATTCACATATGCAGTTCATATGGGACGTATTGTATTAGCCCTACAGTTACAGCATGAAATACTATTTAAAACTATAACATCTTACATAACATTTACCTATTTTATCTCACAATTCAGTTTTTTTTTCTTCTCACAAATGCAAGTTTAGATCTCCTTGTTCGGATTTTATAACTCGATTTAACTCAACAATAGTAAGTTTGTCAATTCTGAGGAAAAAAAGCCAGAAGTGTGGGATATAAAGTCATCATTCTGAGTTGAGGAGAAGAGACAGAGTCACAAGTTCATTTTTTAAAATCAGAATTGTGAGATATAATCTCAATATTGCAAGAATAAAGTCAGAATTCCGAAATAAATAAACTCAAATTGACCTTTATTAATTGTTTTATTCCATGGCTTCCATAAACTGCTACTTGAAAACTGTCATCACTGTTTGTAAACACAAAACTGGTCTATTACCATAATAATAAAAAAAAAAAAGCATTATTGCATTGTAACAAAAATATTTAAATTATTAAGTATTTTTATTGTTCTGTCTTCAATTTATGCAAACTGTATATTACAATAAATTATTGATATTTGTATATGAAGTGTATATTATAGTGTATATTATATGTGTATTAAGTGTACTTAATAAAAATAAAGGTCCTTAAAAAAGGTTCTTCACAGTGATGCCATAAAAGAACCATTTTTGGTTCCACAAAGAACCATTCAGTCAAAGGTTCTTTAAAGAACCAATCTTTCTTACCTTTTTATAATCTTAAGAACCTTTTGTGAAACAGAAAGGTTCTTCAGATGTTACAGGTTCTTTATGGAACCATTTAGACAAAAAAAGGTTCTTCTATGACAATCGTGAAGAGTGTAGTAATTGGAATCTAATTAGAATCAACATTGAGAATAAAACTGATACATTTAAGTTGCAAAATATCTGTTTTCATGCAGAGTTTAGTTAAAAAAATAAAATAAATTAAAAAAAAAGTATTGTGTTAGAATTAATTTTTGTATTACAGTAATTAAAATCTAATAAGAATCACCAATGACAATGATAGGAATTATAACATAAAAATACACTAATAATTAAAAAAAAAAAAAAACATACAGATGCATTATGGTAATAAGAATTTTGAGGAAAATGTGCTTAATTCTCATTAAAATAATGTCACAATGCCAAAAATGACTATAATAATCTTTTTTTACTGGTTAAGTTAACAGAGTATAATAGAGATTTTTGTATTCAACATCTTGCTCAGCCTTTATGAAAAAAAAAAAAAAAAAATTCTAGGAACATGATAGTGAGTAAATCATGAGGAAATGTTAGATTTTGGTTAAATAACCCTTTTAAAAAAGTAGCCTATCACTTGCTATGCACACACACCCTTCTCTCATTATATTCTGACCCTCAGGACTTTAGTTAAATGGGCATCACAGGTCAGCCCCATGATGCTTAGGTTTGTTTGCTTTTGTCGGCGAGAGAGACAGAACGCACGAGAGATTAGCAGAAATGCGGCAGGTCTGTAGGGTGCAGTGAGGGCTGTGGGGTGGGAGATCGCGCTCGCTCTCTCAGACAGATGATGAAATAGTTTTATAAAGCAGGAAATCGCTTTCCTGGGAAATAAAATCAGCAGCACAGCACAGAACTCTCATTTCACCAAGAACTCCCGTCGCTCCAGCGGTTGTGTGTGTGTTTGTGTGCCATTATCGGTTTATGCAGTACCACTGCACAAGATCATTGCTCTTCTAGATATTTAGCTTTCCCTCTCTCTCTTTTTTTTTTACCCCTCTCTCTCTTCCACTTTCCTTCTCTCTCTTTCAATCTGTCCACACAGGGCTGCTCCTCCCCCATGGTGGTGAAGTTTGCCGACACGCAGAAGGATAAGGAACAGCGGCGGCTGCAGCAGCAGTTGGCGCAGCAGATGCAGCAGTTGAACAGCGCGTCTGCCTGGGGCAGCCTGACTGGCCTGACTGGCCTCACCCCGCAGTATCTGGCAGTAAGAGGACACACCCACGTAGCCACGCCCACCAGCAGCACAGCCAGCGCAGCCGCCGCAGTCAGTCACTGTCTCCGCCCACCTGCCCCGCCCCCACCTCTCTTGCTCTCTCTGAGCCAGTCTTAACCCTTTCCAAATCTCTCATCTGTTGAACTTCGATCGTGCCTTGATCGAAACCAGTCTCCATACTCAAACTAGAAGCTGTTAGGGTGGTGGCTCTTAAAGAGATAGTTCACCCAAAAATAAAAATTGTGTCATTAATTACTCACCCTCATGTCGTTCCAAACACATAAGACCTTCGTTCATCTTCAGAACACAAATTAAGATATTTCTGATGAAATCCGAGAGCTTTCTAACCCTGCATAGACAACAATGTAATCACCACGTTGAAAGGACAGAAAGGTAGTAAAATAACAAACTTCTAATACACAGTTTCAAGGAACACTCCACTTTTTTTTTGAAAATAGGCTCATTTTTCAACTCCTCTAGAGTTAAACAGATGAGTTTTACCGCTTTTGAATCCATTCAGCCGATCTCCGGGTCTGCTGTTAGCACTTTTAACATAGCTTACCATAGATCACTGAATCAGATTAGACCATTACCATCTTGTTCAAAAATTACCATAGATTTTCAATATTTTTCCTATTTTAAACTTGAGTCCTCTGTAGTTACGTTGTGTACAAAGATATGGATAGGAACTATACTCTCATTCCGGTGTAATAATCAAGGAACTTTGCTGCCGTACCATGGATGCAGCAGGCGCAATGATATTACGCAACGCCTGAATATAGTCCCCAGCTATTTTACTATTACCTTAGTGGCTTAGTGCTGGTCATGTTGGAAGTTACCTAGCTGAAGACTATATTCAGGTGCTGCGTAATATCATTGCGCCTGCTGCACCCATGGTACGGCAGCAAAGTTCCTTATTATTACGCCAGAATGAGAGTATAGTTCCTATCCATATCAGCTTGGAAAATTACAACGTTTCATTTTCTGTCGGTCTTAGCACACAATGTAACTACAGAAGAGTCAAGTTTTAAATAGGCAAAATATAGAAAATATTTGGTCATTTTTAAACGAGATGCTAACGGTCTAATCAGATTCAATGATTTATGCTAAGCTATGCTAAAAGTGCTACCGGCAGATACGGAGATCGACTGAATGGATTCAAAAACGGTAAAACTCATCTCTTTAACTCTAGGGAAGTTGGAAAATGAGCCTATTTTCAAAAAATGCAGCTTCAAAGGGCTCTAAACGATCCCACCTGAGGAAAAAGGGTCTTATCTAGCGTTATATAAAAAAACAGTTTATATACTTTTTAACCTTAAATGCTTGTCTTGTCTAGCTCTGCATGTACTCTGTGTATTCCAGTTCAAGACAGTTAGGGTAGGTCGAAAAACTCCCATCCCATTTTCCCATCTCATCTCCAAAATCATCCTACATCACGGTTTGACTTTTTTTGGTAAAGGGCATTTGATCTTCTTTGCACATTCACTTTGTAAACACCAGGTCAGTACTTCAGCAGCGATGTAGGATGATGATAACCAATCGTTTTGCTAGATAAGACCCTTCTTCCTTCCTTCTTTAGAACCCTTTGAAGTTGCATTTAAACTGCATTTTGAAACACTTCACTATATGGAGAGATTTCCTGTAATTTTTCCTTAAAGACATAATTTCTTTACGACTGAAGAAAGAAGTGTTTCCATTTCCATCAAGCAAAACAACCACTGCTGATGCAGCTAACTGACATGTCGTCCTTGTTGTGTTGTGTAAAATAATATAATTTATTGCACAGTAATAATTTATTTGGCTGAAGAAGAACGAGTAGAAGACACAAAAAGCCTGCGCTCTGACTGTAAAACGGTTGGGTAGAAAAAATAACCCAGTATTAAATATGACCCAGCTACCCAGCACCTGGGTACAAAATTTTAAAAACAACCCAATAAAATGACCCAACAGGTTGAACCCAGCATTTGGGTTAAAAAAAATAACTCAGCCTTTTTTAGAGTGTAGGCTTTGACAATCATGGTAGGTAGGTCTGTCTTAAAAGGTTTATGCGATATTACTAAATATCGTTTTCTCTATAGGGTTCTGTTATGTAATTGGATTAGGAAGAGGACAATGCATAAATTCCCCATTGCACTCATGCCCGTCTTCATCCTCCTAAATATAAAGAGGATACAACATGGTGGTGACATTTACTTGCATTTTAGTCCATAAGGACAGTGGGTGAGGATTAAAGGACTATACAAGAGCATTGGGACAGGGCCATCTCTCCCACCATTCCGCTTTTCCCTTTTCTGCCTTTTTATGCCTTTTTCCACTTCCCTGTCATTTCGAGGTTACGTCTAGCTTTTAAGCAGTCTGAGGGGTCTAGTTCAATGTCATCCTAATCCTCTAGAGTCATTTAGAGTCTGCTTTCCTCTCCCCTTTCATGTGCAGAAACTGCCCAGGACAGCAACACACTGCCAGCAGAACTGACGGGTGACTCTTAGCATGACAGTTTTTACTGGCAACGACGTATGAGGCTAATACCTTGAAGTGGTCCTCAAGTCTTTTAGGATTTTGTTCCTCTGAATATTTTACATGGTGAATGACAAAATACTGTTTTAAGAGAACACAGAGTCCACAGTTATCAGTATTTCTTGACCGCAACCTGGCCTCATGGCGAAAACACACCTGTGGGAACTTTTTCGCTAGACGCAAAATACGTACGTTTTTGAAAATACCAGGACAAGCCATTTTGTTGATATGATTTGTGATTTTGTTGATATGATTGCATTTATTATACTTAAATATATTGGTAAATGCAAAACTAGAGCGGGCCCAATCCTGATACTTGAGGAACACCAATGGCTAAAAACACACCCTAACAGAGGCTTTTGTGTTGCTTTACTGTTGACAGACTGCTCTATAGTGTCACTCCAGAGAACATGGAACATGGAAACCAACCACAATGTTTCATCTACTGTATATTTAGCTAACACTAGCTCCTTCAAACATTATCCTTATATATCCATCACCATATATAAGCCAAAGCATAATTGTGATTATACATTAATAGTCTGTTTCCCTCTTTCTTTCTCCCAGTTGCTCCAACAAGCGACCTCCTCCAGTAACCTAGGAGCGTTCAGTGGTATTCAACAAATGGCAGGTGAGATACCGATCTTAGATCTGTGTTAACCCAACTAGCCCCATTGTAACTCCTCAACTAAACTTCCATCCCCCCTACTAAACCATTCAAACAAGCTATGGATTGCATAAAAACCCCAATGGTTGCAGATCAAGAGCTCTCGGCTTTATACAATGTGTAGCACACCTGGATGCTTTGTGATGTTTGTAGTGTGTGTGTTTGTCAGAATTTGATGATGAACTGAGACTTGATTGATCACATAAAAGCCATTCTTTCTACGCCTGTTCCGATGTGCATCAAACACATTTTGTTTCTTAGAAGAGGAGTTTGTCTCATTATCCAATCACATCTCCTTGCCTGAGCTCTGTGAGGTTTATGGGAGACCAAATCATGATGATATGCCCCATCAACTCTCAGATGTCTTCAGCTTTCTACATTTTCACTTTAGCAATTCTCAAAGAAGAGGAAAAATGAGAGTACCCTTATCCAAATAGGCCACTTATCACAGTTTGTTCATGCCACGAATACTGTCAAATTCACCAGAAACCCGCAGAGAATTCAGCAACACAAGATGGATTCCTCGTCGAAGCAACGTGATATGTTATTCTATCTTCACGCTGACTTGGTTTAGCGCTCTGGAATATGATTAGTGTTTTACAACATCTGCCAATGAGCTCCTGCTTACTCCGGCTGTTAGACAGGTGCATGTTGTTCTCTCTTTGACAGTTTTTATGCCTCCGACTTCGCTAGATGCAACAAAAAAAACGAAAGTTCCTCTTTGCTCACGTTCCTTCTTTTTTTCCATTTTCAGTGTTTTTTCGCTGTCTTGTGCGTTACATTCCCAGTGTGCGTCTCTGTTCTTGTCAGGTCTTAATTGTGGTCTGTTTATCAAGCTGCCAGGCCTTCAAGGAAAGTGAAATATTTATAGCACCCGCTCTCGCCTAATTGCAGCTGCTAAGGATGAAAGAAAAAGAACGTATTAGCATCCAAAATGGCTTACAGTGTGTGTAGGATGAGTGCCTTTATCTCCTAAAGCCTTCCCCCCCTGACAACAGTTTTGCACACCAGAGAGTGGCTTCCTCATTAATGTAGGCTCTTGTGGAGAGGGTGAACAGGACTGTGGTGTTTTTGTTTACCATTATGAAGAGTTCTGGAAGCTCTCGTTTAAGTTCAGTGGTACATCTGTGACAGCCTCTCAGCGAGAATGAAGTTCACTTCGAGCCAAACCAGCAGCAGCTGCCACCACACAATTAAAGAGCGAGAAATTCCCACATTACCATAACAATTGAATTTTCTGGACCTCATTTTTTAAAGCAATATATTCCCCCAAAACAGCTTAGTTTAGACGTTTAATCAAACTGGTTTATTTGCGGAAATGAATGGGAGCTCGTCAAGCGTGATGGACAAAGTAGTTGTTATTATACATACAGATTATATACAGCAATGTGTCATTGCTGGATTAAAGGAACCATTCAAGCAGAAATGAAAATTCTGTCATTTGCTCAAGTGCTGTTCTTAAATGTTTTAAACTTATTTTTGATGCTAAACTTGGTGCAACATGTCTTGATTTGCCATATTTGAATTTGCACAAATGAGCCAAACTCAACCAAACTTCTAAGTATAAAGTATTCATAGCTATGGCCTAGTGGTTGGCGTACATCAACCCTGCTTCTGAATGGCCAATATCCTGCAGAGTTTAGCTCTTATCCTAATTAAACACAATTAATTGGTATGAATACATTTATTACACTTAAATATTTAGTTTAATGCAAAACTAGAGCGGGCCCAATCCTAATACTTGAGGAACACCAGTAGCTAAAAAACACACCCTATAAGATAGAGCACTGCAAATAGACCACTATCCTGCAGAGTATAGCTCTGATCCTAATTAAACACACCTGGGCCAACTAGAAACTTCCAGACATGTGTGTTGAGGCAGATTGGAGGTAAACTCTGCAGGACATTGGCCCACCAGGTGCAGGGTTGGACCCTCCTGGCTTACAGACATGTTGAGCTGTGAAACTCATGCAAGAGATGCAGGTTTAAATCCAATTTGCCTCATCTCTCCCACTATACTTTTTTGTTCCTTTCTACTGTCTGTTAAAGTGAAACAACAGCCAAAAATGAAAATTTAAAAAGTTCAAAGTAGACCATTGCATAAACCCAAGCCAGAAAACCTGTTCAATATGACCAGATAAACATATCAGTCTGTTTGAGACACTACTTGAAGTGCGAATCGACAGGAGCTCTCAAACTCAACAGGATTTGAAGGCTTTTCTCGGCTGAATTGTGAGATCTTTGGGCCCCTCCATCTGTCGCCTGGCAACCATCTATGATTGGCAGACGATATATACAGCTGACATCTGCTGTGTCTGTGCTGTGGGTGGAGTTATGAGCCATAAGGAGCTCCATTACACATGATGAACATTCAGCGAGAGCCAGCATCACCTCTTTCTTGACACCTCTCTCTCTCTCTCCGCTCAGTACGCGGAGAGTGTGAACATACTGCATGGATGGATCTCTTTTTTTCTCTATCTCTCTCACACACTAGCAGAAGTGCCCTTCTCAACCACAGAACTCACATTGTGCCAAATACTCAATGCCCATTTTTTTACACTTGTGTGCCAAAAACTCAAAATGGTTCCTTTTCCGCTTTATTCAGAAGCACAAAGGCGGTCACAAAGCCCTCAATTTCAGAGTCCATTTCTGTCATAACCTCCCTTTTTGACCTCCCAACACTGCACTTTCTCATCCAATGAAAGCTTTTTCTAGCTTCTTTTATATTATATACTATTCAAGGTTGAAGTCTTGAACCCTGCCGTCAGAAATGACCTACCTTTAATTGGATTTTAACAATCATTTTTGTGAACAATTGCTCAAAAGAACTACAAATGTTTGCCTTCGTAATATTTCGTCATAATGTATAACTAAAATTTCCTTTGTTATTGGGATTTTGGGATATGATCCAATCATATCGTGATGACTCTCACATGACTTTGCCCCATTCATTCTCAATTACCCCCCACCAAACTCACCACATGCTTTAGGGGGTCTGTTAAAACTCAATGGGCTCGGGGGAGGGCGAGAAAGATGCAGACTCCTGGCCCTGGTTGAAACCATTTTTTGCAAGTCCCAACTTTTCTTTCTTTTTTTTGTTGAGCATTCCGTTTCTTTCGTAAATGCCACATTACGGAGGTGGACTGGGTCTTGAGAGGCATTTCATGCTGATTTTAAACCTGCTGTTCAAGATCTGTAACACATTATAAAATCATCTCTGCTCTTATGTCTTGACCTGGGCTTTGTTTTGCAATTAGAGGTAGATTTTCTGTCTCTAATCACCTTCTGTGATGTGCTAATTAGACTCTTAATGCACTTCTCTTGCTTGCTCAGTGGATCGGGAGGGCAGACAACCGTGGCATCCCCAGAGCACTGTCTGACCAATTCAAATTACACGCTAGTGCTGTCTAAAGGGATAAGGCTGGAAAAACATTTTTTTTTTTCAGATGGCTTTGGATCCTGTATTTGAGTCTTTGCTTTCAGCCTCAGTTGACACTGATGCGTACTTGTTACTTGTCCGTGAAGTCAATGATACTTTTTAATTTTGCAAACGGGATTGCACACTTTCCCCGAACCAACACTTGGGATGACTACCAGACCATCATGGAGCACTGGTCACCAAAATGGTGGCATTCGGGACAGGGCCTATAATTCCTCAACAATCCAAATACTGTAATTCTGAAGTCTTGTGTGTCTCTTGTGCGTGTTTTTTTTTTTTTTTTTATCTGTGTGTGTGCTTCCTCATAGTCTAGAGTATATACATTTTACGTGTATATACGACACATGCTGTGCATTTTCCTGTTGTACCACTTCCAATCTCTGTCCTTCTTGGCTGTGAGCCACTTCCCACGGCGTATTGGCGTCATGGCCACTGCATGTAGCCGTGCCCCAAACACACTTTGGAGTAGATGCACCCGAGCTCACGCATAGAATCGGATCTTCTAAACAAAACGCCTCTACACACAACTCTACTAACTCTTGCACACAAAGACCACAAAGATTCTGTAGCACATGTGGTTCCTTTAGTTTAAAATGCGCAAAACACGCAGGCGCACACATTGATGCTTTCTCTTTCTTCAGGTATGAATGCTCTGCAGTTGCAGAATCTGGCCACTCTAGCAGCAGCAGCGGCTGCAGCACAGAGCTCGGCCAGCCCGTCCACCGCTAGCGCCCTGACCTCCAGCACAGGGTCCCTGGGAGCCCTGGCCAGCCCAGGTAACCAGAGGCCGTCCCATCATCATTATCATCTTCGATATCGTTATCATTTCCACCATAGCGTCGTTGTCCCTTCATTTGCTGTAGTCGAGTTCGCCCTATTCTCTTTGATGTTTGAATGTCTTTCAAGTTTCCATGTCGTGTTTATATGTGTGTTTGTTTGCGTAGTTCCTTGATAGCGTCCATCATGGTTCACGTTCATCATCATCATGATCATCATCGTGTTTGGGAGAGTGTGTCCATATGTGTGGCGTTAAGCTGTTGTGCTATTTGGCTTTAACCGTGCTCCACTCATTTAGGAAAAGATGAAATGTGAATTCAGGAGACACTTATAAGTGTGAAACATGGTTCTCTGGAAAGATTAGCATCTCTGTGTATCGCTTTGAAACTCGGCAATTTCTTTCAAACTTGCATAAATGCAAATGAAGCAGAGGGAAAAGCTTTTATATGCTTCAGAGTTCTGTTGTTTCGAGAGATGTTTTGTTTGTATCTTATTGCTCTTTTCTGGAAACATTGTCATCGTCATCATCTTCATGATTGCTATAATCTTTGTTGTTGATGTCTCTATCTTGTCAATTTTCTGCAATTTTAACAGACTCCCTTTAGAAATTAATAAAGTATGATGCCTGCATTTATCTATCCATCTGACCATCCATCCTACTTACTCACTTTATTAGGATTGCATCATATAGCAAAAAAATCAGAATCATTTCTAGTTCTTTGACTCTAATAGTTTTTTTTTTTTTTCTATTTTAATGTATTTCCATTTGCATGCACCAGTATCTAACAGTACAATGGAATATTAACTTATATATGCAAATAATTTCATAAAAACTTAATATATTAAAATTGAATCACAAGTTTTGATTCAAATAATATTACTGTTGAAACTTATTTATAGAAATGAACATACTTACTTGAATAGCATTTATTATAAAGTTTAAATCAGAGGTTACAGGACAAGGAAGGATTGCAAAAGTAGTCTAATGATTCCCTCTTTAAAAAACCTAATGGTCTACTAAAATGTGCAATAAAATCATCACAATATTGACAACGTTGCTTAATGTTACATTGCCATCACACCTTCCATCATCGCCCAACCTAACCATCTATCAATAAATCAATCTTCCATCCATGCATCCTTCCCTGTTTACCTCTATTGAACTTTTATGTATGTGTCTTGAACCATTTCAGTATCATCTGCAAATGTATGTGTACGTTCAAACATCTCTCTTTTTCTCTCTTTCATTTCTCCACCTGTCTCTCCTTCCTACTCTGTCTGTCTTTCCCCACAGCAGGTTCCACGGCTAACTCCAGCGCGGGTGCAATGGGTTCCCTGGGTTCTCTGGGGACACTGCAGGGTCTGGCCGGGGCCACCGTGGGCCTCAATAACATAAATGCACTAGCAGGTAGCGTCAACAGTGAGTACTACCGTCCATCGGCCTTTCCATCCCAATCCATACAACATCACCTCATACAAGTCGCCCACTGCTCATAGAGATGCCCGCTATCTGACAAACACACACATAGCCTCAGTTTAATTTAAACTTGCAGCAGCTAAAGCAAGGGCATCTTTCTGGGCTTCAGCGAGAGATTGTTAAGTGAATTTCTCACACTGAGTCCTGCTGATATATTGAAATTGTGTGTGTGTGTAATTTGTAAAATGCCTCGTTATTGAATCAAATCAGATCAGATCAAATCCATTTGCTAAGTCGGAACAAATGTAGCTCATCTCTTGTAGTCATGAGTGTGTTTGCACCAATCGGCAACATCTCCACACATTCAGACATGCTAACACACCGCTAAACCATTGCTCTGGGTGTTTCTATAGACGTGCACTTGTTTTGTCGCTATTGTGTGTGTGTGTGTGTGTGTGTGTGTGTGTATGTTGTGTATACATGTCTAATTTTTGGTCATGGTAATTTTTTAAGAGATACAGTAGCCAAAAAAAAAATACTACTATTTAATTACCCTCACACAGGGTCAGAATCAAAATATTTAAAACTGTTGTCAATAACAATAGACTGTTTAAAATTGTATCTAAATACAATAAAATACAATAAAAAAATAAAAAATAGGGCTGCAATATTATAACGAAAATAATTATTGTAGATTTTTACTTTATATATATATATATTAATATCGATACAGAATACAATATACATTTTTTTTGTGTGTGTGTGTGTGTCTACGTTTTTGGCGGTCCATGTCGTTATAATCCCTGAAGCTACAAAAAAATCTTTTATTTATATTATATCGGCAATGTGTTGTTTATGAGGGAATTGAGGGACGTGTTTTCAGTGCTGACTAATCTAAACGCCTCTGATTTGCGCATTTTTAGCTCTGACTAATCTAAACGCTTCTGATTGGTCTGTTTTCAGTGCTGACTAATCAAATCTATGCCCCTGATTGGCATATTTTCTGCACTATTTAATCTAAGCACCTCTGATTGGCACGTTTTCAGCGCAGATTAATCTAATCTATGCCTCTGATTGGCGCATTATTGGTGCTGACTAATCTAATTGCCTCTGATTGGTGAGTTTTCCGCAATAATCTAAGCACCTCTGATTGCCACATTTTTAGCTCTGACTAATCTAAACACTTCTGATTGGTGTGTTTTCAGCGCTGACTAACTTAAGCGCCTCTGATTGGTGCATTTTTAGCGCTGACTAATCTAAGTGCTTCTGATTGGCGCTTTTTCTAAGATGACTAATCTAATCTAAATGCCTCTGATTGGTGCATTTTTAGATTTGACTAATCTAAGCGCATCTGATTGGTGCATTTTCAGCGCTGATTAACCTAAGCATCTTTGGCGCATTTTTGATGCTAAATAATCTAATCTAAATGCCTCTAATTGGTGCATTTTTAGATTTGACTAATCTAAGCGCATCTGATTGGTGCGTTTTCAGCGGTGATTAACCTAAGCATCTTTGGCGCATTTTTGGCGCTAAATAATCTAATTCAAATGCCTCTAATTGGTGCGTTTTCAGTGCTGACTAACCTAAGCACCTCTGATTGGCACATTTTCGATGCTGACTAATCTAATCTAAGCGCCTCTGATTTGCGCATTTTTAGTGCTAATCTAATCTAAGCGCCTCTGATTGGCCAATGCATTCCTAAATTAAACAGCAATGCGTGTGATTGGTTGTAAGGCTCAACACTGCAAAAACAGTCTGATGCAGCAGTCTGATGCAGTGTGAGCTCTAAAAGCCTCTGATTGGCCAATGCATTCTGAAGTTTAACAGAAATGCGTGTGATTGGTTATAAGGCTCAATGCTGCAAAAAAACAGTGCGTGAAAGCATCTTATACATTGTAAGCAAATCTAATGTAATTTCGCGAATTGACACTTTCTGTTCATTTTTACAAATTTTGTTTTAATTACCGCCATAAGTTGTTTAATTTTACAGGGGCAATTATTGCCTTTTTGTCTGGAATTTATGTGCCATTTTTGCAACAAGCCCTCATTTATTTCCAACCCTGCCCTTTGTGATTTTAAACCCATAAGACTTTTGTTTGAAACAAAACATTTTAATGAAACCTGGGAGATTTATGTCTCTCCTTTGACAGTCCATCCCATCAAAACATTGTGCTTCATAACAACTTCATAATCAACTTAAAAGTAATCCATAAGAATCCATAAGAGTTTAATTCAAGCATTTTGAAGAAACATTTTTTTTAATGAACAGATTTATTCACAAAGAAAAAATATTTAGTGCACATACTAAGAGTGCATCGAATATGATAAAGAGAAGCTCAGCTGTATTTGTTTGTCTCAATAATGTTTGAGCTTCCTTTTACCAAATTTGATATGATGAATTATTTTCAAAATTGTATTTTAACAATGAGTTTGAAATGACAATCCCTTAGGGTTAATAGTTGGTTTCTGTGGGTGGTGTGATTTACACCAGTAGCTAGTAAACAGATGTTTCGCATTATAGCTGTTACCACATTGTGTATTTTAGCACGACTGGAATGCTATATTGACAAATCAGCATTCAAGGCCAGAACTACTCGTCTTATAATAGAATGTACCTAATGGGCGTTGCAGAATGTAATTAGTATGAATAGACGAGCTAAAGATCACCGCGGCCTGTGCATGTGTATATGTCAGTGTGTCGGCACGCGGGCAAAATCTCTATCTCCGCCAGTGACCTTTCAGCCAGGTTTCTAGTTTTATAAATCAAGCTCTCTCTAACAGAACGCCTCCAATTTAAATTCATTCAAATGACTCCCTCTCTCTCTCTCACACACACACACACACTCTCAGTGCTCATTTAAGAGGCTGTATAGTGTAATTGAATATAAAAGGTCAGTATTGTAATTATTGCTGGATAAATGAGGGAGCTGGCCGTCCAAGCACTTCGCTCATCATTTATTGTTTCCAGGCCGTCAAGCCAAAAGGCCAGTCAGTAAATACTCATGAATCAGTCTTTATAAACACACACACAGACACACACACACAAAGACATAAAATATATCCTGTACACAGTACATAAACACAACTGCTTCTATGGTAGCACAGTTTGATGTGCTGTTTTACATTTTGTAAACGCGTTGCCACAAGGGATTCTCTAGTTTCATTGTCTTCTTTTTCAGTCCTTTTTTCTGCCATAGCTAGAAAAAATATTTTATTACGCTACACTGTAATAATGTATCTGATGCATTTATATAAACCATAATTTGCACATGGAGAGTTTTTGAACAAGATGTGGGGATATCCAGTTAATCAGCTAATTTATGAAATAATAGACAGATTATTTGATAATCAAACTGATAAACTAATATCCATTTAATGACACAAGGATTTGAACTCTGTCACCCACTTTAAAGAGAGAGTTCGCACAAAAATGAAAAATTCGTCATTAGTTAATCTCTCATATCATTCCAAACCCATGAGACCTTTGTTCATCTTCGCAAATGAAGATATTTTTGATGAAATCCAAGAGCCTTTCTGACCCTGCATAGACAGCAGCGAAACTGACGTCAATAAAATAGTCCATGTGACATCAGTGGTTCAACCGTAATTTTATGAAGCTACAAGAGTACTTTTTGTGCTCAAAGAAAACAAAAATATGACTTTATTCAATAATTTCTTCTCTTTTGTGTCAGTCTACGACACACGTTCACAGCAGTATCACGGCGCACATGCGTTCGGCGTTATTTTTGTTTTCTTTCCCGCACAAAAAGTATTCTCATAGCTTTGTAAATTAAGGTTGAACCACTGATGTAACATGGACTATTTTAACGATGTCCTTACTACCTTTCTGAACCTTGAACTTTGTAATTGCGTTGTTGTCTATGCAGGGTCAGAAAGGTCTCGGATTTCATAAAAAATATCTTCATTTGTTTTCCGAACGTGAATGAAGGTCTTACAGGTTTGGAACGATATGAGGGTGAGTAACTAATGACAGAATTTTCATTTTAGGGGTGAACTATCTCTTTAAGTACTAAGGTTTGTTACCACTGAAAGTATTGGAAGTGTATGTGAAAATCAATAATCATAATTATTAATTATATAATAATTATAGTTATATAATCAATTCTATTCAGCAGGGATGCTGAATATAAACTTTTTTTCCCCAAATGCTGAATACAGACTTTTTCAAACTTTTAAACCTTAATTGTAACAACCCCAGACATTTGAACAGCAATTTGTCTGTGTGTGTGTGTGTGTGTGTGTGTGTGTGTACATATATATTCCCATAGACTGCACTTATGCCGCTCATATGTTTACAGGAGTTGCTCCCTGAAGCACATGTGCATCTGTTTTATCAGTCAGGGGTTCTGCCTTTAATGGATCCAAGGATGCATTTGTATTTTATTAAATGAGTGTAATGTTTTCCCCACAACCCCTTTAATACAGCCGAGATTGCTGACACGAATAATGAGATAATTAGATGTAGATTTCCGCTGTGTGAGGTTAAAAAGGTGATTGGTCAGATGTTTCTGTGTGTCTGAGGGTCGCCGTGGTGATCGTTTCGTGCTGCTATTGTGACATTAGTGTGCATGTGTAGGCCGCGCTCCTCATTTGCATACACCGGTCAGTATATTATGTATCTTCTCTATCTTGTGTTTGTGTGTATGTGTGTGAGTGGGTGCCGTTTATGACGTAATGTCCAGCGTGGCGTTTGTGATTCTACTGTCTGACTTTTGTTGTTGGGTTTTCGTCTCTTTTGTCTGTTTTTGTGCGTGTCGTGTTGTGCTTTGTTGTAGAAACACACCCTGAGTCCAAATGCTAACGAGTAAGAGCACTTCTTTTTTCTTTATTGTTGGGTTTTATGTAAAGTTGCTCACATGCTCTCAGGTATGGCAGCTCTGAACGGCGGGCTGGGCAGCACGGGCCTGAGTAACGGGTCGGCCGGGCCCATGGACGCTCTCACACAGGCCTACTCAGGGATCCAACAGTACGCGGCTGCCGCCCTGCCCACCCTCTACAGCCAGTCCCTACTGCAGCAACAGAGCGCTGCGGGCAGCCAGAAAGAGGGTATGGACACACACACTGGACATTGCTTACATGGGAAGCGTGCAATTAAACCTAGCTTGACTTGCATTTAAGCAGCTAAGCGAATGTGGAGGTACATCAGTGACAAAAGTTGAAAAAAAAAATCAGGTCAAGTGGTTTTTGAGGCTATTATGTAAATGGTTATATTTATCTAGTGAATATTTAAAATTAAAACAATTTATACATAATATCATTTTTTTTTTTTTTACTTTTGTCATTAATATATACCCATAACAAAATCAGAGCCAGTTCCTTCTGGATTATAAGTGACCAATTGAAACTTTTGTAAAATTTGCGTATTAGTCCCCCAGTTGTCCTTACTGTGAAAAGATGGATGTCAAAAGCATACAGCCATTGTTGGAAAGGGTTCAAATATGCAAAATATTCTGGAAAACCAGAGAATTTGTGGGACCTGGAGGATTTTTCTGAAGGAACAGTGGGCAGTTTAACTGTTCAGGACAAACATGGGACTCGTGAATAGCTATAAAAAATGTAAACATGGTAATTTTTTTATAAATTCAACTTTTATTTTCTCTTGTGAAGGTCATTACTCAATCAAAAATAACACACATTTTGTATGATCCCTCTTATTTTGGTCAAATAATTAACATTTTACAGTTACCGCAAAGTGTGTGTAAAATGTTGCTATATTATTTCATACAATATCTATATTTGTCTATGTTTACAGTTCAGTATTGTTTGACAATTCCTAAGATCCTTTAATGCAGCATCGTAGTTGTGGTTTCTTCACTAAACGTGGACACATGTATGTTTTGTGTGTGCAAAACAGGACCTGAAGGAGCCAACCTGTTCATCTACCACCTGCCACAGGAATTTGGGGACCAGGACATCCTACAGATGTTCATGCCTTTCGGAAACGTGGTGTCTGCCAAAGTCTTTATCGACAAACAGACCAATCTGAGCAAGTGCTTCGGTATGAACTGACATACAAACACTCGAAAGTCAGTATGGCAATGTATATAAACTAATTAGACTACATCAAAATAAAAGGACATTGTTTTTAATAATAATAGTTATTTTTGCCTGTCAAACGGATTAATTGCGATTAATCGCATCGGGAATAAGTATTGTGTTTATGTGATAAATGTGTGTGTACTGTATGTAATATATGTGTATGTGTGTATATTTATATTGGATGCGATTAATTGCAATTAATCAATTTGACTGCTTCGAAATTTGACACATCTAATTTAAGTTGTTTCGAAAAAAAACATTTCCTGCTTAGTCTGTAATACTGTTTTTTATTTTTTCTAAATTCAATTTTATGTTGTGTTTCATACTGTCATTTAGTTTTATTGGACATACTGCCAAACGTGACTTGATTACAATCGAAAGACATTGTGTATGTTCCTCTCTCCTTTCCGCTATCGCAGGTTTCGTCAGTTATGACAATCCTGTGTCAGCGCAGGCCGCCATTCAGGCGATGAACGGGTTTCAGATCGGCATGAAGCGTCTCAAAGTCCAGCTCAAGCGCTCGAAGAACGACAGCAAACCTTACTGATCTTAGCACTAGGGCCTCTCTCATGTTACACTGCTAGGGTAAGTCCCCACTGCTGCCACGGTTACCAAACTGGGACTCCGGGGGGAGGGGGTGCACGAGGGGGAGTTTCACCCTTTGACCACCAGAGGGAGCCACTCTCCCATAACATTCTTTTCAGCTTTTTTTTTTATTAATAACAGTATTATTATTTTGTCTCTTTTTTTTTTTCACATGAACGCTTCCATTTCCGCCATTTTTTTTGTACGACTTGCGATGGATGAACAGCTTTTATTGGTCAACTTTTTTCGTTTGAGTCATGTGTAAACTATTTGATTTTTTTTTTAAAGTAAATATTTATACAATGGCTATTTCATTCTATGATGATAACAACAGCAGAAAGAAACGATGTATAAAGTATTATTTGTTTCTCTTTGTGAACCTGAGGCTTGTAAGGACAAGTAGAGAAGGTTCCGATATGATTAAAGCACCAATATGCACATTAACCTTTGCCCTTTGGCCTCTGGTGTCGGTTCAGGGCTTTGCTGCTCCTTCGAACCCTTGGCCCACTGGCACTAGAGAGGAAAGGGTTAAACCCGCTGTGGCCTCTCTGTAGTCAACGGCAACAACTGCCTAAACAGCTTCCTCAACAAATACTTGCCGTCAAATGTTCAGTGAATCTTTTTCTTTTTTTTTAGTTTTTTTAATTTCTGTCATTTTCTGTCAGTAAGGGTTTTTCGTTTTTGTTGTTTTTTTGGTTTATGTTTGTTTGTTTGTTTGTTTTTTTGAAGAAAAAAAAAAAAACAAGTCCGAATTTTATGCGTCAGATGATTGTGGTCTTTGTCCAACAGAATTTGTGTAGAGCATTAAAAAAAAAGATTTTGATCTGTCGATGGTTAAAAAGAATAAAGCATTCTAGGTTCTATGTGGAGGGGTGGGGAACTGAAAACTTGATGTTTATCGAAAGAAAAAAACTTAAATTACAGAAAGCCACAGGCCTGTAAATTTTATTTGTAAAAAAATGCAGTTCTATTTTTATACAAAATTTCTACTGCCTCTGAAGTAAAGGACTTTATTTATTATCTTTTAAGTTATTGGGTTTGGAAAGTCGTGCTCTCTCTATCCTGAGCCTCGTCCGGTAGTCTTCTTAAACCACACAATCTCTTGTGTGACGAGAACACAGAATCACGTACAAAACCCCTCTTTTTCTTTCTTTCTTTCTTTCTTTCTCTCTCTCACCTTCCCTCTCGCCATTTCCCACAATCCCATCCGTCACGTCCCCATCATATCTGTCTCGACTCTCTCTTCCTCTTCTCTCTCTTTCGTCATAAGTAGTGGCACTTCATAAGTGAAATCTCTCTTTTTCGTTTTTCGTTTCATTTTGTTTGGTTTTTGTTCGTACTCTCCAAAAAAAAGAAAAAAAAGAAGTTTCTCCCAAACGGCGATCCATCTGCGGTCTCGGATCGGGAGATCAGACCAGGATGGATACTTTTGGGTGTATGTCTCTATGGAGGAGATCGAGTGTGTGTTTGTATTTTCTGTGTTGAGCGAGTGCCTCATTTACGTGTACATGTTGCCAATTTATTCCAAATTTGTGTACTGTACAAAAAAAAATGCTAATGTGATGTTGGTGAAACGCTGGTTAATAGCACTGCTGCTGTTTGTTTGTTCGTTTGTTTTGTTTGTTCGTTTGTTGTTCTCATGGTTTAATGATGTTAGTTGTGTGCCGGAGCTGTGTGTGTAACTCTCCTCTCCCGTTTTCTTCCCTAGAACTCATCTCCATGACTCTATGCTCATCGTTTGCCTAGCATGTCTACGTGGCGTACAAAAAAAAACCGTCTCATCGTCCCGTCATTGTTTCTGATGTCTTTCTGAGTTCTCCTGCTCATAATCTGGTCTCCTTTTACTGATCTTTGTACTTTAGCCTGATCTTTTTGGAAAATTTTCGCATGTGACCTCATTTTGAGCTTTTTATTTTTGGTTTGTTTGGTTTTGTTTGGTTTTTTGTTTGTTTAGATTAACTGGTGAGGGAGGGTGCGAGGGAGGGAAGGAAGGGAGGAAAGATGGAAAAAAAAAAACAATAATAATAATGTGAAAACGCTGCATTCACACTCTAGAGACAGAGTATATTTACTAACATAACCAGAGCATCATTTTAAGAAAACAAAAAAAAAAGAAAAAAAAAATCCTGTGGCAAAACAATTACGAATATTTGCGTTTGACTTTTTTTGTTCTTTTTTTATTTGTCAGATTGTTTTTTGTTTCTCTCTCTCTCTCTCTTTATGTTGTTTTTTTTTTGTTTTTCATTCATTTAAAGTAAACTTGAACGTTCAATACAGGGATTGGCGTTGGGACTTACTGTCGGCGAGACTCTTAACTTGAGGCCTGCCGTAAGAAACTCTCGCTGGTTTCTAAACGAATAGACTACTTCCACGCAGTTTTAATAAAAAATAAAAAAAAGCTGTCTGATCGATATTAGAATCTCTCAGAGCTTGCTCGTGGTTTTTACATTTTTCAGGCAGTGTAAAGTTTTTTGATAAGGCCATTTTAAGTGGCTTGATTTCTCATTAAAGTCTATATAAAACCACTTTTTTCTAGAGTAGTAAAGGTATTAAAAAAAACACACACACATACACACACACACACACAAGATTGCCCTGTTTGGGGGGAAATGCTACCTACGTGTCACACCTTTTGCTGAACTGACTTACAGTTAGACAATCCGTGGTTTAAATGCACATGAAATGACCTATATTTTATACTGTTTAAATGTATAGAGGAAAAAAAAAACAGAGTTTGTGTAACCCGCGGTCCCGTCGGTGCTTTTCGTGGATAAAGTCGTGGTTTCATCAAGTCTAACAGTCTTATTTGTCTCATGTTTTTAAAGAGAAGACTAAAAATCAATTTACTTGAACAATAGACAAAGCCTTTCATAAGTACTATTACTACTACTTTTGTTTTGTTTTATTTGTTTGTTTTTTTTTCTCTTTGTTTTTTGTTCTTTTTTGTTTTGTTTTGTTTTTGTTTTTTAATAGGAGTCCCTCTTTGCTAAATTTCTTGTTGGGTAATTAGCTATATAAAAATTCTTAAAAAGTTACAGTGTCGGCTTGTGAAGCATCTATGTCATTATATTATTTTATTTCTATTGTGGGAAACAATATTTAGATGTGTTATGTTGTTCAGCAAAATGTGATTTTTTTTTTCTTATAAAGAAAAAACAAGATGAGTGGAATTTAGTGCCAAATTCTGACGGTACATCCTGCCTACAGCTTCAGTGTTTTACTTGTGAAATTATTTGATAACATGGGTATTTTATTACGTAAGTGTTTTGTATGGAACCCTCATATTTAAAGATATAGATTTAAAAAAGGTTGTTAACTTGCTCTTCTGTGGTCTTGTTGCCTGAAACTGTTCATGTTTTTGCTTTTCTTTCTTTTTCTTTATTTGTAAAGATGTAAAAAGTGCCCATGTGTCATTATCGCTCTCACAAGCACATACACACACACACACACATACATACATTCACAGGTAAGCACATATACACACACACATGCACGCATACACACACCTGTGCTAAAGGTTGACCTCACAACCCTCTTTTCTTTGACGGTGTGTGTATGTGAGCCCCTGAGATTGAGTCTCAGCAGTTCTCCTTATACACACACATACACCACAGAAGGCCCAAATTTGACAGGACAGATTCATCTGAAACATTATGTTTGTCAGTGTGATGGGACAAAATATTGACGTATTTATGTGAATTGTGAATCAGGCGTTGAACTTTTGACCATCATAATAAAATACAGGGCCGGCCACATAATCATCACGCAACAGCTGTGTTTTCCTCTACGTTAAACGCGAAACGTCTCAGTGTAGTCTTGCTTTCTGCTGCCTTTATCAGGACTATTTTACGTTCGTAGGACAACCAAAACTCCGTCCTGATGCCAAAGTAGTTCAGCGTGATCCGCAGTGTTCAATACCGCCTGTAGCACTTTGCTGTAAACGTTTACACATCGTTCGAACGGCCCGTACAAATCTTGTTTACAAACGTAGTTTACAGGCAGCCCCCTCAAAACCAGTTTACTTCACTCTTTAGCACTATTTTATACCCAAGCTCTGCCGTTGCCTTAACACGTCGATCAGTATTAATGGGCTGGAATACATTGCTGCACATTGAAAATGTGTGCCAAGGTTGTGTGTCTGTGTGTTTCGTGTGACTGCGTACAGATGTGTGTCTGTGCTATGAACGGTTGTTCGTTGTCTATTCGTCCACGTTATTTATAATCTTTAGCCAAAACTGGATCTGCCAAACTTTGTGCCAGTTGAAAAACAAACGGGACTCATTCATGAAACAAGAACAAACTTGCGTAAATTGTTTGTAACCATTCTTATTTAAATTTTCGTACAACCGAAACAAATTTCTGTAAACTCGCGTAGACTGTTCGTAAAATGTTTTCTTAAATTGTGCGTAAGCGAACAAATTTCTGTATCACACGTAAACCATTTGTGCTTAAACTGCTATATGAGTACTCCAAGTGTTTTCTTAAAGACTTAATTTGCGTGAATTGTAACTTAAGACCATTCTTAGGTAAACTGTCGCACATGCGCAGAACAAATTTGTGTACATAATTAGCAAAAAACTTGTATATAAAATGTCTTTTTTAAAGACTTCAATTGCGTCAATTGTAACTTAACAACATTCTTACGAAAACTGTTGCACACACACAGAACAAATTTGTGTATGTTATTCATCAAAACGTGTACCTAAAATGTCTTTTCTTAAAGACTTGAATTGCATGAATTGTAACTTCTTAACATTCTTACGCAAACTTTCACACACATGCAGAAAGACTTTGTGTACGTTGTTCTCAACAACATAAAATGTCTTTTCCTAAAGAATTGAATTGCGTGCACTGTAACCTAAGACCTTTCTTATGTAAATTGTCGCACACACGCAGAAAGAATTTGCGTACGTTGTTCGTAAAAAGAGTAAATCAAATGTCTTTTCTTAAAGACTTGAATTGCGTGAATTGTAACCTAAGACCATTCTTACGTAAATTGTTGCGCACACACACAGACAGAATTTGCATACGTTGTTCATAAAAAAGTAAATCAAATCTTTTCTTAGACTTGAATTGCGTGAATTGTAACTTAAGACCTTTTAACGTAAATTTTTGCAGACATGTCGACAAATTAGTATAAATTTTTCATAAATAAGTTAATCAAATGTCTTTTCGTAAAGACTTGAATTGTGTGAATTGTAACCTAAGAACATTCTTACATAAATTGTTACACACACACACACAGAATTTGCGTACGTTGTTCATAAAAAAAGTAAATCAAATCTTTTCTTAAAGACTTTAATTGCTTGAATTGTAACTTAAGACCATTTTTACGTACATTTTTGTGAACATGATGACAAATTTGTGTGCGTTGTTACAAAAACAAGTAAACTAGATGTCTTTTCTTAAAGAATTCAATTGCGTGAATTGTAACATACGGCCATATTACGTAAATTGTCACACACACGCAGAATGAATTTTGTGTACATTGTTCGTAAAAACATAATTCAAATGTCTTTTCTTAGACTTGAATTGCGTAAATTGTAACCTAAGACCATTCTTACATAAATTGTCGCACACACACAGAAAGAATTTGCGTACGTTGTTCGTAAAAATAGTAAATCAAATGTATTTTCTTAAAGACTTGAATTGCGTGAATTTGAACAATTGTAAGACCATTCTTACGCAAATATTCGCACACACGCAGAAAGAATTTGTGTACGCTGTTCGCGAAAATGTAAATAAACTCTTTTCTTAAAGACTTCAACTGCGTGAATTGTAACCTACGAACGTAAATTGTCAAACACACGCAGAAATAATTTGCGTATGTTGTTCAGAAAAACATGTAAATCACTGAACTCCAAAAATTACCTGCACACAAGAACATTTTGTATGAATGGTTTATACAGAAATACATTCTTGTCCTTCATGAAAGAGGCCCCAAATGAAAATTTTTCTATAATTTACCCCTTAATCAGCAAGTTTCTTATTGGGAAGATTGAGTCAGTCAGTTTATGATATACTGTTCTCTTTGCCAAATCATATAACCACTAGCACAAACACAAAAGCACATGCGCACTAGCACAGCGTTAAAACGCGCAGTATTAAAATTGACGACTCTTTTTGCGTTTAGCCAGCACAGCAGTCTTTTGACTCGCTGCTTAACCCTCCCAGAAAGTTGTTGAACATTTCTTTCTATGTGGCATGTAAGAAATAATAATCATGCACAATTTTTCATGAACACATCTTTGTTTGACCTCATTTGATTTGTAACGAATCGCAGTTTGGCGTAAGTGTTTTTACCTCAGCACAGTGCCGTTTCGGGGCTTCTGAAATATCGATAGTTAGCGTTCTATTCCGTTTAGCACACTTCATCACAATCAACTTCAGACAAACAGGGTAAGCTTTCACGGCCAGCACAATTTCACACAAACACATTTTGTTTGATGTTTAGTAAAGCACAAACTCACAGGAGTTCTCGCTGAGACTCTTCACTCAGGGGTTTTCCACACCACACGCATCTGAAATCTGTTTGTTGTTTCTTTTGTTTCTTTCTTTCTCTTAAGTGCTATTTAACAAGTGTATTTTAAAGAAAAAAAAGATGTGTAGTTTCTTTGCATTTTGGCTTATGTCAAGTTTTTTGGAAATGTATGTGTTTATCTAACGTGCCGTAACAAAAGCTTGTCGTCTGTAGATTAATATCATTTCGTTTGATTCTAAAAAGATTTAAATAGTTTTAAGTATTGTCTTGAGAAAAGCCAAAGTCAATGCATTTCAGTGGATTATGTAAGCGTGATACATGTTTGTTTGACAACACTTTGAAAATCTGTCATTGGATGGGAATTTAAAAAGTACAAAAAAAGCAGGCTTTCCTATTTCTATCACTGATTGTACTTATGCCTTTTGTACCAGTGGAACTTTTTATACTGGCAATTAAAGGAAAAAAACAAAAAAAAAACTACCCGACAGGCTGCGCGGCCCCAGCCAGGGGCCGACAGCGACTGGTTCCCGAGTTTGATTTCTAGTTGGCGTCCAGAACGTTAGGTTTTGATATAAAGATTTTTTAGAAGAACTTTGGCTTGGTATCTTTAGCCTCCTCTTCTTTATTCTTCACATCAATATTTGCTTTCCTTTTTTCCTTTCGTTCGTTTCCTTTCTCGGAAAGAGGGTCGAGGAGTTTTCCTTTTGGCTTATAAATACGTAATGCCGTTTGTCTTTACAAAGAGTCTTTACAACAGCGGTAAGTTTCATTTAGTTAAGTATTGTGCAGTCACCATGATAAAGACGATTAGACGATTTAGAAGTATTTAGTCACCTTCAGTGGATAAATGTATTAGTTTGACAAACAAGATAAAAGTAATTTGAGGACTTTGCTTTTAGCTGTTTAGATTTTTCTGGTTTCTCTGTCTTTGCTGTTAACCTAACTGTGTAGCTGGAACAGTCAGACTTATTTTTGTAAATGTATGTTCTTGTGTGATGCAGTTTTTTGCCTCTGTCTCCGATATTAAACCATTTTTCCTAATACTCGTCTCTTTCTCTGTGGTGTGGTGTTCCAGTACCTGTCCGATGTTGTACAAATGTTCACGCAACCCTCCGGTGTTTCACGTCTCTCTTCTATCTCCCTCCTCACTTTTTTCTGTACCGTTTGTTGGATTGTTTCTTGGTTATTTGGTTTCCTTTTTTCGTTTATTTACATTACGATTAATTTCACTCTCATCACCAAACATGGTAAATATACATAAAGATCTATATATGTATATTTCTGTGCAGCCCAACTTGCTGTAACAGTAGATGGACAGCCGTTTATCAAAAACCCCTATGCCAGGCCTCTGCCTTTTGAGAACCGGAATTGTTACTTATTTTTAAAAATAGATTTGATTTCAAATGTAAAAGAATTCATATGTCACACTGTTCTGTACTGTACCGCTGCTCTGGGCGAGGCCCCCGTCTGTCCTTCTGTCTGTGTCCCTATCCACTATGTGCTGTCCATGTGTCCACTGCATCCCTACAGAGATACCAGAGAGTCCCAAATCAATTTACTACCATTATAAAGCATAACAAATAAGACTTAAGTGTTCCAGTGCATTGGAAACTCCAGTCAGAGCAGGTGCCAGGGATTTACCGCTTGGTTTTGCTTCGCGTAATCATGCAGAAAAAGTATAGTGCACTCAATAATAAACATTCTGTCATCATTTATTCACCCTTGTGTCACTGGAAAAGTGTATGATATGCTTTCCTCAAACACAAAAGGAGATATTTTGCAGAATGCACTATTTATACAATGGAAGCAGATGGGGATTTCAACTCTCAGACTCGAATTGGGGCAAAAACATCCTAAAAATAGTTCAGATGACCCTAAAAAGTGAAGCGATTGCTTCTGTGTGAGGTGCAGAAATGATGGCGAAATTTGAATTTTTGGGTGCACTGTCCTTTTAATTCTAAGACTCTATTCTAAGAGCAAAAACTGTGGTTCTATAGAGAAAAAAAAAACTGGATAGCATTTTGCTCCGGTTGAAGAAATAAAGAGGTTTTTGTTGCAAGAATACTTTACCACAACGATACACATCTTAGGACAAACTTTTTTTTTTTTACTTTACCAGAGGTACAAAGCGGTAAAAGTGTGAGTCACAATAGCTATCCTTCAAAGTTCCATGCTGGTGTGTTTTCAGATATGACGCTGTCAAAATATGTTACATCAGAATCACTTCAGAACAAACAACTAAGAGAGTCTGTGTCACTGTGTGTGAAAACTGAACTTAGGGCTATATAAGAAATCAGAAAACTTTATCAAAGACGTCTGCGGCTGGAACACAGAAGCATCACATCAGACAGGTACAAAAGACTTTGCTCTGGCTCTGAGCTAAAGGAAGAGTATGTTTTATGGAGAATGGAAAGGAGAAAAAATGGATCTGACCAATCATGAGCATATAGCTGCAGGTAAGACTAAACTAACTTGAAAGAAGTGTTTTACATGGTATATAATGAAACGATATGGTCTATCTTCTATTTAAGATAAGGTAAAATGTGTTAGGAACACACACAAACACACAAAACCCTACAAAATATGGAACTGTTGTGTGGTTTTAATCCCTTATGAAAATTAACCATGGTTTTATAAGAGTAAATGTGTTTTTGGTGTATTTATTACCATTTGTATAACCACAGTTTGGTTAAACTATGATGTAGCAAAGTCATTGTTTATAGTAACCTTTTTTTGTTGTTGTTGTTGTTTGTATCTGTAGTAAAACCATGGTTAATTATTGTAGGGGTGTAAGTATTTTAAAATGCCGAAGCGACAAAACAAACATCTATATTCTAATTAAGATAAGGTAAAACACACATGAACACACACAAAACATTACGGAATACAGAACTACTTAAGTATTTTGAAGGTGACTGAAATAATGTAACAATATATGAATGGCGGAAAATAGCTTTAATAATTTCCTAATGTGTCAGAATGTGAACTTTCAAAAATAGTGAGGAAAAAGCTGATAATTTAGTTTGAGGGCGAATCCCGCCTCAATCAAATACGAACATACGTTACAAGGAAGTAAAACATTAGTGAGGTGACACACTAATTAGCCATGGTTTTGCTACACTAACCATAGTTTAAACATCGTATTTGTAGCAAAACTATGGTTATACAAATGGTAATCGGTCTGGCAAATATCATGGTTACTACACTTTTACTATAATAAAACCAAGGTAAATTTTCGTGAGGGCAGGTAAGTGAATATTTTGAAAGCATTTAACGCAAAGAAATAAAAGTCTCACGGAATGTAAATGGTATTATATGAAGGTGTTTTTGGTACCACAGTTTCTTTTAAAATTAATATAGCGAATGAAAAGAAACACTTTCAACACACGGTGTTTGTTGCCATTTAGTGGTCACCCTGTGCAAGTGCGTTGTACGAGGTGAAGATTCCATGTGTTTTACCATTTAATCTGGTTTTATACACTTTGAGTGTTTAATAGTTTTGAGGGAAGAAACTTTGTTACTGTATTACATCTGCTGAAAATAAAATAAATACGAAAACAAAATATATACGAGACTATACATTCGAATGGTATCAACTACAAATACCATTACAACCCATCAACTAGTAACCATTAAAACGATTAAAAAATGGTTTTCTGTAGTGTGTTTTGGGACATATTCTATTGGGATCTAGTGGTTTTACCTACTCAGGTATTACCTTCTTAACGTTAAGCTTACGGTAACTACATGCAAACAATACAAGGACACACACAACAACCGAGAAGACGTTTGGAGACAAAGGCTTTTCATCGCTGGATTTGTCTAAAATACAGTAAGTACTAGCCTACAGTAACAAATGATGTGTGAAAATATCACAAAAATTATGGATTGTGCGTCACTTGCTCATAAAATATGAAAATGTTGACATAATACTATATGATAGTATAAACCCATATACACACAATCACAAAAAAGTGACAGTTTTTATAGTTTTTCTATTTTATAGTATTGTTACACATTACATGTAGGCTACTTAGTAAACAATAATATTTATGACTGTAAGCATCTAACCTAAACCAAACACTAACCCTACATTAAGTTGGTTAATTAATATTACTCACATAGCACTTATGAGTAATTACGCTGTAACAATATCACTAAAATAAAGTGTAATCGTGTTTTAAAGGGATAGTTCACACATAGTTTACTGTCATTACTTACTCACCCTTTTGCCATTTTAAACCTTTTCTGTACACAAATGAAGGTATTTTTGAGTCAATCTGAGAGCATTTTGACCCTGCATAGACTGCAACGTAGTTACCACGTTCAATGCCCAGAAAGGTAGTAAGAATATTGTTAAAATAGTCTATGTGACATGCTCTCAGAAAGCTTTCGGATTTCATCAAAATATCTTAATTTGTTTCTGAAGATGAACGAAGGTCTTACGAGTTTGGAATGACACGAGAGTGAGTAATTAATGTCATTATTGTCGTTTCCGAGTGAACTATCCCTGCAAAAGTATAGGTGCAGTTACATACTTTAGCCACCAGATGGACTCATTACTTCTTAAATTGTAAAAAGCTGATCATCATCATATCTAGGCTATACAAGTATGAAGCAAGTAGACAGACAGTATTAAGTTATAAAAAAAATAAAAATAAAAACAACCAAACTGAACAACAATTCAGAAACATCAATCGCAACAGCATATGTTATATACACTATCACAATTTTTTGTTGCGTTGTTTATTATGTATATATACGTTATTCAAACGAGAAGAACGACGTCAGTATGTTTTTGCTTAACATATATACCGTTGCAGCAGTTGATATAGTCTATTTATAACACATAATTTGTAATATTACACACATATGTAACGTTAAAATTATATTGTTCGTATGCTCTGTAAAGAATCCCGTCACACTCTCATGTTTTATGCTGAACTTTGCTGGCCAACTTAAGTAACTGAAATTAAATTCACAAGAAGCGAACTAAATCACAGCCGTCCCACTGCATTTAAGACACAGGTATGTACAGTAACTGCATGAGTATTGCATAGTGGTGATGTGGGCAGTGTTTGGCGGGCGGCGCGCAAGCACCTGAGCTGCTGCTGCAGGGGTTTCCATAGCGAGCGCACTCACTCACTCACTTCAGCGGGAACACCGCGGACTTCCTGATGCGGGACAATGCGTGTATTCCGCTCGCATTTACGCCACCGAATCGGCTAAAGGGATGTAAGCGGAGCGCGGACGCGAGCTACAAAGGTAAACGCGTATTACTGATCAACTGTGATCGGGAGATATTGATCCGGATGAAGTTCTGTTTGTTTTCAGTGCTAAAGTAGCGCTAGCGGGGCAGTTTGAGCCACCAGAGTCAACCGAGACAGTTAAATGGAGTATGGTTCCTGGAGATATGGCGATATGCTTGGTTGTATATGTTTGTTAACTCTTACAGAGAGAAATACAGCGTTATTTACTCTAAAGTTGTTTATAATTGTATTCAATGAGGCCTAGCGAGCCAAACGGTCGGACGGCCTCCAGCAGCAGGATTGATGCTGATGGGCTGTTCATAAACACAAACGACGCGAGCTGATTGGCTGAGCATACAGACGCAGAGCGTTGATTGGCTGTACGCGCTGTCGTTCATGAGATGTCCCGAACACCTTTAAATGTTTTGGTATGTAAATTAATTCGTGGGGAAGCATTATTTCGTGACTTTATTATAATCTAAAGAGTTTAAAATTCACAAAACAAATCTGTTTCAGTTTTAAATCATATATATACGTTAGCTCGTTTCCTGAGATAGCACTGTGGTATTACAATGTTTCTTCCTGATTATTTACAGTAGTATTCTCCGAGCTAACTTGGACTACAGTGTAAATAGTCTAAATGTGGAAATAATTCCTGAAACATGATTTGTAAATTATAGTTTTTGTTAGAGGCATTTTTACTACGTGATGCAGTCAAAGCACACCTCATGAATCACACCTAATTAGGTATATTACAGTGCTAATTGGTCATAATTGATATATTTTTGTCAGTGTAGTTTATATAAATCAGTGTGCATCCTTTTTAAAGGGTTTGGGTGAGTGTGTGTGTGTGTGTGTGTGTGTGTGTGTGTGTGTTTTCATGTCTCACATTCTGCTGAGCTGTGTATTTTGCATGCACATGCGCATGTGCTGACCACACACATCACTGTCCTGCTATATAGAGCAGAGCCCTATAACATCAGCTTTCACAGCTGTAAGTGAACGTGTGATACAGAGCAAAGAACGTCCAGTACATGTGTTAAATTAGCAAGAAACAAGATTCGCCTACTTAAAATGATCATGAAGAATTAAAACACTAGAAAGTAATGGCAGTTGTATTAAGAAAAACAAACTATACATTTGTGTTTATGCTTAGAACAATTCAATTTTGTACTTAAATGTGCTAACAATTGATTAGATAGAATTTATTAGATAATGTACTTTATTGATCTCATGAGGGAACTTGTGGTGCATTAGCGGGCAGACAGAGTTAAAACGGTAAAGCACATTGCAGATACTTATACATATTTCATGATTTTATGGAGGGTCAAAAATAAATCTATATTAATAATAATAATGTTTAATAGAGGGGGAGAAAGAGAGTTTACTTTCAGTAAGTGCTGTGTAAGTGAATATATTTTAAAATGTAATTTATTAAAGTAATTTATGATTTTTTTAAATGCTGATCTTTGGATCTTTCTATTCATCAAAGAATCCTGAAAAATGTACTCAACTGTTTTATATATTGATAATAATAATAATAATAATAATAATACTATTATATATATATACTTATACATTTATTTATTTATTTATTTTTTATGGTAAATCAACATATTTGTGGGGCCCCCTCCCAAAGATTTGCTTAGGGCCCCCCATAACGTAAAATAATGATGCTGAAAAAAGAGCTTTGATCACAGGAATACATTACATTTTAAAATATATTCAAATAGAAATTAGTTATTTTAAATAGTAAAAATATTTCAAAATTGTACTGTTTTTGCAAAATTGTACTGTTTTTCAAACAAACACAGGCTTGGTGAGCAGAACAGAAAACTTCTTTAAAAAACATTACAAATCTTGCTGTTCAAAAACTTTTGACTGGTAGTATATATTTTGAAAAAATAAAAAACGATAAGTTTCTTTCTGCAATGTGTAAGTAAACCTTAAAGCATTGACCCAGTGCAGCTGAAATGATGGGGTTGTTTATAAATTATTACTATTTAAGACTATTAAAAACTAATGTAGCTCAAAACAGTCTGAAAGCCCCAACTGTCACAGCAGCAGCATTCCTGAATCCTTTATTGTTCTCTTAACTGCTGTGAATGAAGTAAGAGACAATCTAATAGCAGAAACACACACAGATGTTTGATGGATGGCTTCAGCTGGAGAGGTAGAGGGGAGCTGATGAGGAACTCAACTGGTTTAGCCCACAGATAAGGATAGATAACTTCCTGTGTGTGGGGGAGGATGTGCCATGGCAACAAAATGGAGCAAAGCTTCCATAGCTGGTACATTAGACAGTTCTCTGGTGGGCACTGCTGTAGGAAGCCATTATTACTTTTGTGAAATGCTTCTCTTAACCCAGAATCTCTCTCTCTCTCACACACACACACACACACACACACACACACACACACACACACACACACAGCCATTGTTGTCTTGTTACTTGCAATTTGGGATGAGTGATGTAGTGCTTTGGTTATGTCTTACTTTGTATTTTGTTTTGTTTTGGTTTTGTTTTCTTATGTTTAGTCTTGCCTTGTGTTTTGTTTTATGTTTTGTTTTGTCTTGCTTTGCATTTGTTTTTTTTGTTTTTGTTTGGTTATGTTTTGTCTTGCTTTGTGTTTTGCTTTGGTTTGGTTTTGTCTTGTTTTTTTATTTACTTTTTGTTTTGTTTGCTTTGGTTTGGTTTTTGTTATATTTTGTATTGCTTTGCATTTTGGTTTGCCTTTTGTTTTGTCTTTGAGTTTTGGTTTGGTTTTGTTTTGTCTTGCTTTGCATTTGTTTTGTTTTGGTATGTTTTATGTTGTTTTTTGGTTTGGTTTTATGTTTTATATTGTTTTGGTTTGGTTATGTTTTTGTCTTGCTTAGCGCTTTGGTTTAGTTTTGTCTTGCTTTGCATTATTGTTTTGTTTTGGTTATGTTTTGTCTTGCTTTGCATTTTGTTTTAGTTTAGTTTTATGTTTTGTCTTGCTTTGCATTATTGTTTTGTTTTGGTTATGTTTTGTCTTGCTTTGCGTTTTGTTTTAGTTTAGTTTTATGTTTTGTCTTGCTTTGCATTATTGTTTTTTTGGTTATGTTTAGTCCTGCTTTACATTTTGTTTTGGTTTGATTATGCTTTGTCTTCCTTTGCATTTTGGTTTGGTTATGTTTTGTTTTGTTTTACTTTGGTTTTATGTTTTGTCTTGCTTTGCATTTTGGTTTGTTTTGTCTTGTATTTGTTTTGTTTTGGTTTTGTTATGTTTTGTCTTGCTTTGCGTTTTGTTTTGCTTCGGTTTTATGTTTTGTCTTGCTTTGCGTTTTGGTTTTATGTTTTGTCTTGCTTTGCGTTTTGGTTTTGTGTTTTGTCTTGCTTTGCGTTTTGTTTTGTTTTGGTTATGTTTTGTCTTGCTTTGCATTTGTTTTGGTTTTATTATGTTTTGTCTTGCTTTGCTTTTTGGTTTTATATTTCTCTTGCTTTGCAATTTGTTTCGTTTTGTTTTGCTTATGTTTTGTCTTGCTTTGCATTTGTTTGTTTTGGTTTTGTTATGTTTGGTCTTGCTTTGCGTTTTGCTTTGGGTTTTATGTTTTATCTTGCTTTGCATTGTGGTTTAGTTTTATGTTTTGTCTTGCTTTGTGTGTAGTTTTGTATGTATTTTTTTCCCCTTTTTTCTTTCAGACCAGATCAATTTGACTACACAGTTATTGTAGCTGATTCAAAGCAAAAGCAGTAATTCAGCAGCAGTAGTATTTTATTTATATTTTATTTAGTCAAAATAGTATGGAATCTTTATATAAGAATTTAATATAGAATTTTAATACAGTGTATTTCTTTTTTGAGTAATGATGCAAATGGATAGTTCTCAGATGGTTCATGATTTACGTCATTTGTATAATAAAATGTTTTAAATCTATTATTAAAACATACTATTATATTTGTGAATTAAATTTTTCAACTTATGATTTATGCTATTTCATTTTGCTTTTATCTTTTGAAAGCACAAACAAGTATTGAAAAAAAACGTCATAAAATAATACTCTGAGTGGTAACAGGGGACTGGAAAATTCTGTTGTAATATTTTAAACATGCTAATGACTTCCTGTTTTTTTTTTTTTTTTTTTTTACAATTTCAGAGAGCACAATCAAACATCCAAATTCAAAGTAAACAACATATACAGTGGGGATGAACTTAAACATTTTTGCTTAAAATTTAATACAATTTTGCAAGCAATATAAATAAATTACAGTGTATTCAAGACCTTTGTTAGTTTTGTTTTCATTGTACACAATTATATCTTTTAATATAAAAAAGAAGTTAACCTTTACTAAATTAAACATACATTTTGCCAATTCCATTTCAAAGTTTTGGACAACTTTAAGAACAAAGAACAAATAAGTTGAAAGCTCTCTCACTTTTACAAAAGAAACACGGTAACACTTTACAATAAGGTTCCATTAATTAATGTTTTTTTATTAATCTTTGCTCATGTTAGTTAATGAAAACAGAGCTGTCCATTGTTAGTTCATGTTAATTCACAGTGCATTAATTAGTGTTAACAAGCACAACTTTTGATTTTAATAATAGTAAATGCTGAAATTAACATTAACATTAATAAATGCTGTAGACGTATTGTTCATGCTTAGTTCATGATAACTAAAGTAGTTAACTAATGTTAACTAATGAACCTTATTGCAGTGTTACTAGAAACATAAATCATCAATATCAGAGTATATTGAAATTAATGATTTAACAGTATAGTATTCCAAATTTGTACTTCTTAATTTTATTAATATTATATATTCAATAACAGAGTTCCAAAAAACGTTCCTCTAGGTGCTTTTTTATTTTTTTTTTTGAAAAATAGTGCAAATATGTTTGTTATTGCATTTTTTTATCAGTCAGCGCAACCCTGTATAATGTTAGTTTTGGTTTTGTCAGAGGTGTGATTAATACCTGTCTCCACTCATACAAGTTACGACACAAGCAGTTCACACTAAACCTCTGTCAGCATGACTTTTAGGAAATGCAATGGGCAACTAAAAAGTATATTAAAATCATTTTCTATTCTTAAATACTCAATATATAGCCCGTAGTTTCTACAATAACTGCAAGAAATGAAGCCCACATGCATGTAAAGACACGCAGCAAAAGGTCTTCACATTCCTGAGCTGCTGCCCTGGCACTGAGGGGCGGCCGGGGCTGGTACTGATGCCCACTGGCAGAGAGAACCGGTCTGGCGCAAAACAAGGCCGTCAGCCCACACACACAAACCATGCACACATATTCAGATTTTAAATGGAACATGATGTGCCTTGTGTTGAATGTACTAGGTAAAGTTCACTCTCCTGTGGTTGTTCCTCCTTGTGTCATGCTATTCACAGCAGACAAGATGTGAACATATGGCCACAGTAATCCCAGCATTAAGACCAGCTTTCCAGAGTTCTCCCTCTCCCTCTCTCTTGCTCACCTGGTTGGTGTTTTCACTTTTTTCACACAGTCTTTTTGACTTCCATGTGATCTGAAAGGGATAGTTCATGTGAAAATGAACATTCTGTCATCATTTACTCACCCGAATGTTGCTTGGAACAACCCATGTGACTTTTTCCATGGAGCACAAACAATGTTTTGGGAGACTGTTCAGTCTTTTACATACAGTGATGACAGATAGTGTCCAGTCAAACTCAAAGGGCAAAAAAAGGCTAGAACTGTACAACTTGTACTCTGTCAGTATTACAAATCTCCTAAACAGTAGCTTTGTGTGAGAAGCAGGCTGAAATTAAAGCCTCTGTTTATTGAAAATTGAAGTAAATATTTATAGTATTATAAATATTATAAACTGCTTCAACTATAGTGTACAAGATGTTTTGACTGGGATTGTTATAGTCGACAAAAAGTAAACCCATATACCAAAAAAAAAGAATTATATATTAACAATTAGAATTAATATATACTGTTAAAATATATATATATATATATATATATATATATATATATAAAACAGTGAACAAAGTTAATTTAATAACCAAAACAAAGTGAAATTAAGAAAAACTGTGTATATATTAAACAAATACAAATAAATAAACAAAAAAATTGCTAAAACTATAACTAAACTGAAAATATAAAAATAAAATCGAATAAAATCGAATTCAAAATATTATTAAAAAACTATAATAGTATGTCTGTGATTGGTATGGTATTGGTATATACTGCTTTTATGACACTTATGTTTATTTACTTATGTATTTATTTATTTTAAATAAAAAGATAATTCTGACTTTTTATCTCACAAATCTCATAATTGCGAGTTTACATCTTAGTATTTTGACTTTTTCTCTCAGAATTGTGAGATATAAACTCACAGTTGTGAGTAATAAAGTCAGAATTGCGAGATATAAACAGGCAATTCTGAAATTTTTTCTCAGAATTGAGTAATATAAACTCACAATTGTTATAACTCACAAAAGTTATAAAGTCGAGATATAAAAATGGGAGTTTTTGGCTTTTTTTCTCCGGATTGCGTGATATAAACTCACAATTGCAAGTTATAAAGTCAGAATTGTGACATATAAACCGTATATTCTGAAATTTTTTTCTCAGAATTGTATTATATAAATTCACAGTTGTCAGTAAAAAATTGTGAGATATAAACATGCAATTCTGACTTTTTTTCTAAGAATTGCTTGATATAAACTTGCAAATGCAAGTTATAAAGCCAGAATTTATATAAACGTGCAATTCTGATTTTATAAAAAAAACATTTTGTATCTTGCAATTTTGACTCCCCCCACCCAAAATTCTAAGTTAATAACTCGCAACTGTGTGTGATATAAACTTGCAATTGCGAGTTATAAATGCAAAATATATACAGGCGATTCTGACTTTTTTTTTCTCTGAATTGCATGATAAACTCGCAACTGCAAATTATAGTCAGAATTGCGAGATATAAACATGGAATTATGTGATATAAAGTCTAGGGATGCCACAGTACTCAATATAATATTGAGCCGTTCGGCACAAAACACACGTTCAATACGTGCTTGTGATTTTTATTTTTCCAGTTTTGCATTGAAATTATTTCCTTGTTTTTTTTTTTCTTAGAATTTGCTCTGTGTGTGCCCGTGATTTCACGTGCTGAGATGAGAAAACTCTTCCCCGCTTATACTTGAAAAAGCAACACGCAGAGTATTTTCCCTTCTAATGACATGCAATGATAAGCCTTTCTAAACCTGTTCTCCAACAAAAGTGTTATGAAAACAAAAAAGTCCGAATCGCCTGTTTATATCTTGCAATTCTGACTTCATAACTTGCAGTTGCGAGTTTATATCACGCAATTCTGAGAAGAAAAAAAAAAATTGCAAATTCTTATCGAGTAATACAGCCGCAATTGTGAGTTTATGTCTCACAATTCAGTGCGAACTTGCAGTTGTGAGAAAAAAAGTCAGAATTGAGAGATAAAAAGGCGCAATTACCTTTTTGTATTTTGTATTACATTTAGTGCCAGAAACGGGCTTCCATTTTGCAGTTTACTTTCATTGAATAATAAAGACTGAGGTTTGAATTTACACTAAGTAAATTATGACAGAATTTTTTATATTTTGAAGTTTGCTCATCACACAAGCATGGGATGGGAGATTTTATTCCCATCCAGGGTCGGCCCTTATCATTTCCTGTCACCTCCACCCGGTCTGCATCATCTTATTACAGTGATTACCTCCTCTTGCTGCTGTCCCATTACTATCATCCACATACAAATACAATGAAACTGATCATTACTCTACTATGGTGAATGGTGACTGCAGGAGGCAGGGGTGGTGTGTAAGTGCGAGGGGTTATTAGTCGTCCTAAATGAAGGAGTGAGATGGGTAAAATAAGAAAAGGCAGGAAGGGTGGGAGTAGCGGTTAGCTCTCTCACACTGGGTCATGACAGCGAGCCTGATACTACTGTCCTGATATCATCACTGTGTGTGTGGATATTTGTGTTTGGTGCAGGGCGGGGAAATAAGCTTTCACGAGGTCTTATATAATCGACCACTTTTTTAAAGCTTTTAAATTTAAGATGGGTTTTTCTTTTTTCTATCCCAGCTTAATGTTTAGAGATGATAAGTAAGCCATTTTTGGCTGACTTCCTGAAGAGTGTTGACTTCCTTGTGATACTTAAAAAAAAAAAAAAAAAAATTCCTCTCTTTGTTTGAGCTGATTGACATGTCAGTTTTTGACTGTTGAGGAGGTGTGCTGATACTTTTGTAACCAATCAGGTTACTTTTGCCAGGTGGATGATAAAATTGGTGGAAAGTCCCAACTATGTTTTCAGAGGTGTATAAAGACCTTACATAATGAACTGCAATGTATTTATTACCTTAGAAAGCAATTTCTATCTACATACAACCGTGGGTCCTACATGAAAATTTCTATTTTGCACCACCATGTTTCTACAGTAGCCCCTAAATGGACAAACTGCTCTACAGAGTGTGTTTCATCACTATGTTGTTCTTGCAAATGAAACGATGACAATGTAAAAAGTAACAATAATAATAATATTCGCAGTTTGCAGTTGTCCTCTCCTTTTAGCAGAAATATAGCAAGGATGCTTTAAAGTGTTTAAAAGTGACGACAAAGACATTTATAATTGTTACAACATATTTTTTAATTCAGATAAATGATGTTATATGCTAAAAAATATGATAAATGCAACATAATAATGTTTTTGAGTAGCAAATCAGAATATTAGAATGATTTCTGAAGGATCATGTGACTGGAGTAATGATGCTAATATTGTGCTTTGAATTCAAAGGAAAACATTAAATTTTAATATATATAATATGTGTGTGTGTGTGTGTGTGTGTGTGTATAATATATATATATATATATATATATATACAGTGCTGCTTGAAAGTTTGTGTGAACCCTTTATAATTTTTTATATTCCTGCATAAATATGACTCAAAACATCAGATTTTCATTTAAGTCCTGAAAGTAGACAAAGAGAATCCAATCAAACAAGTGAGAGAAACATATTTTCTTTGTCATTCATTTATTTGAGAAAAATTATCCATATCTGTGCAGTGCAAAAATGTGTAAATCTCTTGGATTAGCAGGTAATTTAAATGTGAAATTAGAGTCCATCTGTGCAGATATGTTTTCAATATTCGCAGTTTGCAGTTGTCCTGTCCTTTTAGCAGAAATATAGCAAGGATGGTTTAAAGTGTTTAAAAGTGATGACAAAGACATTTATAATGTTACAAAATATGTTTAAATCAGATAAATGATGTTATATGCTAAAAAATATGATAAAAAATAATAATGTTTTTGAGCAGCAAATCAGAATATTAGAATGATTTCTGAAGGATCATGTGACACGAGTAATGATGCTAATATTCTACTTTGAATTCAAAGGAAAACATTACATTTTGAAATATATTTAAATAGAAAACAGTTATTATAAATAGTAAAAATGTTTTTCTGTTTTTGTTGTATCTTGGATCATATCATTGCAGGCTTAGAGAGGAGAAGAGACTTCTTTAAAAAAACAACAAAAAAAAAAACTTGTCCACATGATCTTTAGCAAGCAATTTTCTTTTTGAAGAACAGTGACTCTCTTCTTGCAACTCTGTCATGTGCACTAATGGTTGCTCAGGATTCTCCCAATGGTGGACATTAACGTTAGCCAATGTGAGAAAGATCTTTAGATGATTTAAAAGTTACTTAGAAGTTTCCTTGGGAACTTTTGCAACCTCTACGTCTATTGCACGTTCTGCTTTGGAGTGATCTTTGTTGGTCAACCACTTCCCAGGATGGTAACAGTGGTCTTGAATTTCCTCCATTTGTACACAATCTGTCTGACTGTGTTTGTTTGTGTGTGTGTGTGTGTGTGTGTGTGTGTGTGTGTGTGGAGTCCAAACTCTTTCGGAGGTCCTCGGTAATCTCCTTTGTTCGTGACATGATTCACTTCCACAAACATGATCAGGCTTTGATAGATCCCTGTTCTTTGAATTAAACAGGTCACTTACTGACATTTGATAGTCATTGTGCTGACTGAAAACACTTCTGCACAGATGGACTCTAATTTCACCTTTAAATTAACTGCTAATCCAAGAGATTCCATACTTTTGCACTGCACAGATATGGATCATTTTTCTCAAATAAATGAATGACAAAGAAAATATGCTTCTCTCACTTGTTTGATTGGATTCTCTTTGTCTACTCTCAGGACTTAAATGAAAATCTGATGATGTTTTGAGTCATATTTATGCAGAAGTATAAAAAATTGTAAAGGGTTCACTGTAGCACTGTATATACACTACCGTTCAAAAGTTTGGGGTCAGTAAGACTTGCACTTTTTTTTTTAATGAAGTCAAGGCTGCATTTATTTTATCAAAAATACAGAAAATAAACTCTAATATTACAAAATGTTATTACAATAGAAAATAATGGTTTTTATTTTCATATACTTTAAAATATAATTTATTCCTGTGATGCAATGCTGATTTTTCATCAGCTGTTACTCAGTTTCCCAGGCTTAAGTGTCTCATGATCTCTCAGAAATCATTCTGATATTCTGAATTATTAGTAGAATTATCAGTTTTGGAAACAGTTGTGCTGCCAATGTTTTTTTTGTTTTTTTTTCCAAGAACAACATTTATTCAAACTATAAATCTTTTCTAGCAATGTAAATCTATTATGTCACTTTTTATTAATGTAACAATTTATTCATTTCTTTCAAAAAAAAAAAAAAAAAGAATGAATAAACATTTATTGACCCCAAACTTTTGAACGGTTGATATATATATGGTGTAGTGGCAAACCTAATTAGTATTTGGTGATGTCACTGCCGTGATTAAATGATGCACATCGTGGTTTAAGATTGTGGTTGTAGTTAATTATTACAAAAGCTCTGGGACAAGCTCTTGTCATATGATGGCAAAATCATTCATACTTTTTTAAGTATTTAATAAGTCTTAAGTACCCAAATGTTTTTGCTTGGGTGTGTCTGTAAATACTTGTACTATATTTGTTGCAACAACAATCTCATTATCATAATACTTTTGATATTAAGATATTCTTATCCCAGATCATAAAAAAAAAGAAAGTTTTTATGACACTGATAACATTGACTCACAGGCTGTAAATGACACTCATATGAAAACTGAAACATTTTCAGAGACAGGACTTTTTTTATGGAATATGTGCTTTTAACATTCCTGGATCACGTCTGATTTGGATGGAGGAATGTTATCTGTGCTCTCTTTGGGAGATAACACTGCTTCAGCACATTTGGCTGGCTGACTGGAATGCTGTGGTTTTCAGCTGGATTTTTTCTTGCTTTTCTTAGTATCAATTCAGGAGGTTTTAGTATCTGTTTCTACAACAATTGCTTGTCATTTTTATGTGAGCATTCGCAATGGCCTTTGTGTTACTAAGGAGGTATTTGTTGGATGTGTACAGGTCATGAGTGCCTTGAGGAGAACAGCTGTTGAGAAGAACCCCACCTGGACGACACACCCCTACCAACTCCCAGCATCCCAGTATGAGTGAGTACATATGTCATCAGCATCTCACCTTGAGGCATATAGTGAAGTATCCTGCAGTATATGTGGTAAATTAAAAACATAATTTGCATTCATTCTTTAATTTACCTCATACCTGACAAAAGAACCTTCAAATTAGCGGTTAACCCCAGGTATTTGTACCGTGAAATGTGTTCTTACTAAAATATGTTGTAGAAACTGTGGAGTTGTTATTGATGATCAGCTGACTTTCTCAGACCACATTGGTAAAACTGCCCAGTCCTGCAAATTAGCTTTATTCAACATCAAGATGATGCCCTATCTTTCGCAACATGTTTCACAACTCCTTGTTCAAGCTCTTATTCTGTCCAGGCTGGAATGTTGCAATGCTCTTTTGGCAGGTCTTCCAGCCAATTCTATCAAACCTTTACAATTAATCCAGAATGCAGCTGCAAGATCATTTTTTAATAAGCTGAAAAGAGCGCACATCACACCTCTTTTCATCAATTTGCACTGGCTACCAATAGCTGCTCGGATAAAATTCAAGGCATTAATGTTTGCCTACAAAACCACCACTGGATCTGCACACCTTTACCTAAATTCATTACTTCAGACTTATGTGCACTCTAGAAGTTTGCGTTCTGCAAGTGAACGGCACATTATTGTGCCATCCCAAAGAGACACTTTCACATTAAATGTACCCTCCTGATGGAAACAGCTAAGTCCTTTGCCATCTTCAAGAATCGGCTAAAAGCACACTTTTTCATCTTTATTTGACCCTCTAACTCTGGCACCCTCTTTTCTAATTCTACAGTATTCTTTAAAAAAAGACTTATTTTAGACTTATACTCTATTAATTTACTTACTGCTTGTTTTCTTAAAAAAAAAAAAAAGATTAATACTCTACACAATTAACCAAAAAAGCAAAAAAAGTAGGCTTTTTTATTCTATTTTATTTTTTATTTATTATATAATTTTAAAAATCCCTCGCTACATGTACTGCGTTAGGCTAAATGAGACTTGTCATAGCACTTGATTTTGATTGCTTCCATTGTCTTTCTTTGTAAGTCGATTTGGATAAAAGCATCTGCCCGATATCTAAATGTAATGTAAATGTAATTGTCAATTGAAGGGCAATGAGAGAATGGATGTAAGTTTTCACTGTTTCCCTACTGATAAGAAGAGGAGAAAAGAACAGGACGAATAAAACTTCCTAAAGACCAGCGTCTTTGTACTCTTCACTTTAGCTCTGATGCCTTTGAGACTTTTAGTAAACCACAGCATACAAATGGCAGAGACAATAAACGCTAAATGCCATAAACATGCCGAAACTTGTCATGTCACTGCAAATCAATTTTCTAAGGCAGCGCCAGTAGCTCACCAAGTGCACCATTTCACATCATCGAAATAATGGCGCCCCTATCAGTCCAAAATATGTTTTGATTTTTACCTGGGGGTTCCATTAAAAAAAAACAGTATTCAGTGTATTATGCTCTATGAGCAATAACCACATGGTAGTGTGCCATTCTGTGCACAGGCAGAGATCAGAGATAGTAGCAGAGGTTACTGGGTGTGTCACTGAGTAAATGTGATGAGGCTTTGTAGCGTGACCGCTTTTTTTGTAGATACATTGCTCTACAAATCTTATTTGAAATCAGTTAGAGCTTCATGAGATCTAGTTAAAGAATGTCATTGATGCACATCAGATCAACTCCAATCCTTCAGTAAGTTCCTGTAAGAACAAGACTTTATGGGAGTTTGACTTGTAATCTCACAGATGGTGTGTTTTAGTGGACTGGAGTGTATTTAAGTGTGTGCAGTTGCTGTGGAGACTATGGGGCGATTGGATTGGTCAGCTGCCATGTCGGGGGACGGCTGAGTTGAGAGATTTAACTGGATTACACAGTGTGTCCCCTGTGGAGTCCACACCAAACCAGTAAACAACAGTAATGGTGCTACATAGTCTCTAGCCAGCCAGCTGGACCTTTTTTTTTTTCCTTCAGTAAAGTGAATGATAATGATCTGATGGGTCATTGACCCTTACTTGATTACATTGACAGCATGTTACTATAGATTTACAGAGGAAGCACAAACTGAAATAGAATACTCTGAACACTTCCTGCATACTAAATGCTTAAAGGGATGGTTGAACTAAAAATTAAAATTCTGCCATTATTACTTATCCTCATGTCATTCTGACCCACAAATAAAGATATTTTAATAAAATCTGAGAGATTTCTGTAAAACTTTAATGTTAAAAAATGATAAAGACAATTGTAAAAGTAACACATATAAATGTACTACCACTAATTTATTTCAATTATTTTTTTTTTTTCTTTTACGATAGAAAAGACAATTTTCCAAATCTTGGAGTGTTATTTTTTTCTCCTTTTTTTTTGTGAAAGTAACCCTTTTGTGGCTTTTGATATTGTAGCTGTTAGTGATATTGTAACAGTTTTGTTTATTTTGGATGGCTATTGGAATTTATCTTGGATGATTCATTCTTACATTTTGCTGAAATGAACAAATGATGATACACTCAAAGTATCCTGTTCAAGTAATTATTAATTTGCAACTATGGCCAAAAAAATGTGAGCCATTAGTCAGATCTGTGACCTAGCTGACTGCTGCTAATATAGTTACCAATTCCTTGATTTACTCTATTGATTTGATTCTCTATTTGCATGGGATACGAAGCCAGCGGCGCTTGAACCACTAACTGCTATTTTTAAAGATCTGAATTTAATAATCACATAATAAGAACTTAGGTTTAGTTGCACAGTACAGAAAGGTCAAAATAAATGAGACACAGAGACGTTTTTATCCAGATCAGATTAGATTTCTCAGAGTACCAGAGTTAGATGAAAACAGTAGGTAATTTCCTCTCTAAGCAATACCAGAAGTGATAATTGTGTTCCACAAGTTAAATAACGAAATAAGTAAATAATGCCTTTTTTTTCATGTGTACTATTCTTTTAAAGCAATTCTCAAACTTTTCACCAAAAGCTCTACAAGTTCTGGGAATCAAGGCTTTAAGGTTTATTTGGGTTTCCTTTAAAGTTTAAAGCTAGGTGCACACCCTTCTTCCTACACCTTTCCACATTTTTCTTCTGTTGTTAGCTTGTCTAGTGCTCTGCACCTCACGGTCTCGTTTCTTTCATCTTCAACATCAATCAGGACAGAAATAGAGAAATCACACAAAGACCAATAGCAGTGACGGTAAAGGCACCTGAAATAGCCGGACAACCACACAGGAGAAATGTGCGCGTTTGTGTGTGTGCGTGTCTATATCCCCGGCCATTCTGGAGGATGTGGTGTAGACAATATAACCCGGGGAACACGAACTACTGCCTGTTTATTAGCTTCCCTTTTTCTTCTAATCTAATTTCAGCTGCTGTTTTTGTGTAGAGTATTGTCAGTACTATTTTTTGACCTTGCTTGTGAGTTGTTTTGATACTGAGGGAGAGTGTGTGTGTGTGTCTGTTGAGTTAATTACCCTCATTACCCCCTGCTCGTACCCCTGTGAGTGGCAGCACTAATGAGAGAAATGACTCATCCAGGATGGACTGAAACAAGAACCTGAAACCAAATGAAGGGGGATAAATAAGAGAAAGATGCTGTTTCATTTTCCCCCCTCAGCATGACGTGTTTCTTAATCTATAAAAAATTTGGTCACAATTTATGATTGATGCGAGTGATAATGTACTGTGACAGAGAGCGGCTTTACCAGCTGCCAACAGAAGATTGGTTTTATGGATCATACGGCCACGAATGCTTGTAGAATGCATGAGAAAATGGGCATTTATTATGAATTCAGAATATTCAGTGCTATGATAATTATGTTGTGTGTTTTAAACGTCCTACTAATTAGCCTGCGTTCAGCATCGGATTAACATTTAATTATGAATCGTTGACAAAAGCATAATGCTGTTTTCCTACTTGTTGACAAAGCTAGGAATAAGTAGTTGCTTGCTGGTCCAAACTGAAAGAGCTCCAAATCTCTAGATATGACTCGGATTCCTGCTTCAATGTAAGTCCAAGGGATTTTTGCCAGTTTTATTTTATGCCAAGTTAAAATGAAATCAGATTGTTTAGAAAAGTAAAAGCACACCTCTTCTGAACAAGCCGCATGATTTATGGTGTTGCTCACCGTCGTAGTTAATAAAGTGCAGGATTCCTCACTGAAATTTTATACTAAAAGTTTGGGGGTTGTTCAGTTTTGTTTTTAATAATAGTTGAAATTATCATTGTTGTTGTTTTATTATGAAATGTGATTCTGGACCACAAAACCAGTCATAATTTTCAGTCAATTATGAAAGCTGAATACATTTCCATTGATGTATGGATTGTTAGGATAGGACAATATTTGGTTGAGATACAACTATTTAAAAATCTGGAATCAGAGGGTGCAAAAAAAGATATAAATGAGTTCTAAATCAGTTTTGATATATTTATGGTAGGAAATTTACAAAATGTCTTCATGGAACAAGATCTTTACTTAATATCCTAATGATTTTTGTCATAAAAGAAAAAACTATAATTTTGACCAATGTATTACTATTGCTACAAATATACCTGTGCTACTTCCAACTGATTTTGTGGTCCAGGGGCACAAATAATAAATTTAACATTAAATAGTGAAAACTATAATTTGTTATTTATTGTATATATATATATATATATATATAATATATTTATATTTGTTATTTTATTGTAATATTTTTTTATCCTTTTTTAAAATTATTCTTTTGTGTGTGTGAATAAATGAATAAACAGATAGATACAGACAGACAGATAAATACATACATACATATCCAGATTACCCAGATGCCCATGTTGAGCTTGTGGGTGTGTTTGCACAGCTAACTAGATGGATGATCATAGGAAGGAAGTCACTCAGGAATGTGATTACATTTCACGGTAAACAGTGGAACATGAGGAAATGGATCCTGTGCCCTTTTGCTATGTACACACACACACACAGCTTTAACCTTGACAAGTGAAGTAGTATTTTTTTACAGGTAGGATGAGACAGTCATATTAGCTTTAATATAAAACCTAGCTCTCCTAATGTGCAGGATCTTCTGAAAGGTAGGCAGGGATGTCTTCTTTTGAACAAATTGCAGGGCAGAACCACATGTGTCCTTCATGGAGAAGACAGTCTCCATGAAGCCTATATTAAAGCCAACCTGGCAGGTTGTGGAATGTCTTTATGATGTAATATGTGGCTAAACACCACCTTTGCAGAAGGTCACTGCTTGTTTAGGCCCACGCACTGGTTCGCGCCTGTAGTATAGTAAATAACTAGAGAGACAAACGCAGGTTTACGCAAAAATCAAATGATAAAGATGGCTCCGAAATCAACAAGATGCTGTACAGTGCTAAATTGTGGAAAAACAGCCTTTGCAGTGTATTCCTTCTTATCCCAACGTTAGGAAAGAGTGGATAAATTTTTTTTTTAATGAAGTTCCAGACCGCATCAGAAAGAACTTGTTCCTTTGTTCACTTCATTTTATGCCAAATTCATTTACAAACCAGTCACAATATGATGCAGGATTTTTAGAAAGACTGAATCTAAAAAAAGATACTGTCCTGAGTATATTAGATCCGACAGTGTGAGTTGCTTTTTATTACAGGTCGTTTGATATGTACTGAGCATTTATGTATTTGTAACCTAAATTCCAGCAGCCTCCATGATTAGCAGACAGCTCTATATGCTTTCGAATCACTCTGGCGGGACTTTGATGTCTCACACTGATAAGTATGCGCAGCGCTGCTTCAAGTCGAACACACTTTGCGAAGGATGTAGGCTGTCAAACATACACAACTATTAGCCATTCATAGCAGTGGGCGTTTACTTTAGTGTTCAGATATTCAATCTGCCACACCTATTTAAACAGAGCGTTCTGATGAGGGGGGACGAAACAGGACAGAAAATAGCCTATTACTTCTAAACTATGTTCTTGGATGTCAAAATGTTGATACCATTATAAGTGGGCCTAGGAGAACATTACAAATAATAAAAAGGCAGTTCATGACCCCTTTATGTGTTGTTGATTAAATTTCAGAGTTTTCTTACTTTGCTGCACATGTCTGGCTCAAGGGTGTGCATGTGTGACTCCACACAAACTCATAGGTGTGTGATAGGGAAATGACAGTTACTCACTCATTTGTAAATTCCTCTTTACATAGTCACTTCCCCAGATGCCTAGATGAACATAGGTTCAAAGATAAATTAATAAATAATGAATGTTATTCATAAATGTGTATAGATACACATACTGTGTATATGATAGATATATTTTAATAGATATTTTATATTTTAAAAAACAATGGCAGTTTGCCTTTTGGCTGAGGAACCAATATGCAGAAAACTAACTTGTTTTTATAGGGTAATGGGTTGATTAAAGTGAGCACATTTGAGAAAACACTAATCAATGTGAGGTACGTTATCAACTTTTTGTTTCGGGCAAGAAAACTAGATATCCACATGCAGAACTGTGTTTTTTAGCTTTTTAAGCTATGTCTGCGAAATAATTTATAACTTTAAGATGGACAGACATTCTGATCACAAAGTGTACGCACATATTCTGCTAATTTATACAACCACATGCAGACTCCTAGGCCTAAGGGCTTTTACTTATTTACATGTTTGATTTCAGATAAACCCTCCTTTAAAGTGTGGTTGGTCACTTTACATGCCAGTCAGATGGTCTCTTCCTTTCTAAGTGGGCAGTTCTTGGCAATAATAAGTTGTAATGTGGACCAAGCTTAATACTGCCATAGTTACTTCATAATTTAAATTGGTTCCTTCTAAACTGTTAATACACATATGCCAGTGTTATCTTTCACTTTCTATAACCTAGCAATCAGTGCAAATCTGTCAACAAACAATAAATAAATCCATCAGTTAATTGGAAAAATCAAAATGAAACAACCGTTACATTGCATGTGAAACATAACACTGAGGATGAGAAAGTGGCAAACAGGATGTGACAGACTGTTTTCCGAAGCCTCTATACCCCCTCTTTCTCACTGGCATTTGTCCAGCAGTAGAGAGTGAATAAAAGAGAGGAAATTCATGCAGAGCATTTTGAGAGTTGCATTATGATCCGTCTTCATCACATACACTCTGATCACAGTGCAGTGCTGTGGGATGTTGCTGTGCCTCTGCATATCTGAATCAAATGAATCCTCACTTCTCCATGCATTATTAAAGCTCAGCTGAGCCATGTGCTTTCACTTCATTCAGCTTCTACAAATCCAGTACAGTTATCACATCAACATAACACTCCATCATGCTTGTTACTTCTGACATACTCAGGGTCTGGACCGCAAGCCGTAGTGTAGAAATGTTGCTTTCAGATCAGTTCTGCTCTGTCCACACTGATCAGTTTAATAGACCCCACAAGAGATCTCAGGACCCCCAAACCGACCAATACCAGATCCAATAAGAACCAAACCAGTACTAGACCCCATAAGACTCAGACCAAACTCAGCCTAAGACCCAGACCCAACCCCCCAGTGGCCAAGCCAGTGCCCAAGTTGGTTTCAAGCTTCCATTTTCCACACATAAAAAACCCTGGACCAGTGCCCAAACCCTGATTCTGAACTGCCCCCAAAACCTTGCTAGTCTTGAACAAGGGAACATTTGAAGCCTGTTTGCTTCCAGAGCTCCCAAGTCAGAGGAAAGATGAGTGAGTTCTGCCCCTAGCTTCAACACCAGCGCCAGTCAAAAGAGGTACAAGACTCGGACTCCTTAAGCACCAGATGTTCACCAGTACCAGACACTCTAAGAGTCAGATCAATGACATATGCCTTAAGACAGGGTTGTCCAATCCTGCTCCTGGAGGGGCACTGTCCTGCAGAGTTTAACTCTATTTAACTGTAAACATACTAGAACTTGCATACTAATTTGGACACCTCTGCTTTAAGACTCAGACTAATACTAGATCCCTCTTAGCTCAGATATAGACCATTTTCAGACCCCAAGGACCAGTTAGAGATGCTCTTAGTCCCATACCACAGCGGATCCCATTAGATCGAACCCAATCCCAGTCCACCCCCATCCCTAAGGTCCCTACCATAAGCAATATCAGAGCGCTTAAGACTCAGACAGATTCCAGACTATTTACACCCATACAGTACCGTTTCTTTAAGATCCATACCAATTCCAGACCCCCGAAGACCCATTCCCAAACAAATACCAGAGCCTCTAAGACTGACAGATTCCAGACCCTCTTAAACCCAGACAATACAGAGCCTGTTAAACCCAGACCAACTCAAGACTCCCTAAGACCCATTCCTAAAACAATACCAGAGCCTCTAAGACTCAAATTCCAGACTCTCTTACAACTAGACAATGCAGATCTCCTTAGATCCAGACCAACTCAAGGCCCAATCCCAAACCAATACCAGAACCTCTAAGACTGACCACTACTAGACCCCTCAGGGCCAAATATAGACCAATTCCAGACCCTCTAATGACCAATCTAATTGGAGACCCCTTAAGACCCAAATCAATATATGATCTCTCAAGGCCATGATATAGACTAAATTTTTAACTCCTGAGGCCTAGATACATAGGCAAAAAACAAACCTCAACTTTGTCCACAACCAAATCTAACACCTGTCTTGCTAGTAGGAGTATATGCTAGGAATAAACTGTGACCTACATTGCCTGAGACCAAAAGCAAAGACCATGATCTAAACAAAGACTTGTTTTTATACCCAGTACAAAGCCACATTTGTGATCTTAAGTTTCATGACCAAGCCCCCAAGATCAAGACTCTGTCCAGAAAGTTGTCATCTGCTGCAGATAGATGGACAGATACTGAATAACATGAATTTCAGCATCAAAAAGTTTGGCATCTGTTTGGACAAGTTTAACTGAAAGTTGTAGTATTCTTAGGTTAAGTAAGTCTGGAAGATGAACCCATTAATTTCCCTCAAGGCTACAGTGGCAGAGACCCACCGATTGGTTTATCTGTATGTTTGTTGTCTGATCAGCAGTCTGACTCTAAAACATTCTATCTTCACCCCTAAGCAGTGTTGAACACAATTTCCAAATTCTGTTACTGCAAAGGTTGCAGTAACTCTAAAGAACATTCCAGGAACATTGTGAAAGCATTATTTATTGGTTGCAGTAGTGTAGCACTGCAGTTTGGTTAGCACAGGCCTGTGCAGTACTTTAGCTACAGTCCCATGATAGCTGTGGTTAAATACAGTCACATGGATCTCACGGTTTAAACATGGCTCACTTGTGTTATTTAGTGGTGAGCAGCAATGATGTAATGCTGATGTAACGTTGTCAGGCTGTTTTGTGTTTTTGATGCTTTCAGCACATTTCAGGGAGGTAGAGGGTAATTAGATCCAAACGAGGCCATTATGTAGAGATTGATTACAACGGAGGTTACATGTGCTGCTGGATGTCTGCACAAGACACATACACACTGCTGCATCGAGCCATGATAACACACTGTCCTTGAGCAAGATCAGGCACTGTGAAATGTAAAGGTAGATGAATAGCATGCTTGGAGGTATGTGTGCGTGTGTATGTGTGTGTGTGTGTGTGTGTGTGTGTGTGTGTGTGTGTGTGTGTAATCATTTAGACATGCATGATTTTTTGTGATTTAACTCTGGGGTTTGGCATATGATTATACCAGTGCTTGCAGGTTTACTGTGTGAGCGTGTATGTGCTGTGTGTTGAGACTAAAAATTACATCGGCAGCATTTACCCGCTTTCAAATCTCTCTCCAGTGTCTGTTTGATTTCTCTTTATATTGTGGGTTGTTGCGCACTGTAGAGAAATGACTCTTGTGAGAGCTATTAGAAAAAGGATGAATGGCCACATTTATGATCACAGTTAGACCTGTTGCAATTATGTGGTGGCAATCACTAAGCATTTCAAAATCCAGTCAAATAATGATATCCAAATTATACAATATTTATAAATTAAATATATTTTATAACTCTCTCTTGGACATTCTCTCTGATAATGCATATTTGTGCATTGTGAATGCAACACATTTGCAACGCATCTGTCTGTCTGTCTATTTATCGGTCGGTATGTTGGTCTATTTATTGGTGGGTCAGTCTGTTTGACTGTACATCTATCTATCGGTCTGTCTGTCTGTCTGTCCAATGTCTATCTATCTATCTATCTATCTATCTGTCTATCTATCTATCTATTTATCTATCTATCTGTCTATCTGTCTGTCTATCTGTCTATTTATCGGTCGGTCTATCTGACTGTCTTTCTATCTGTTTATTGGTCTGTGTGTCTGTGTGTGTGTGTGTGTGTGTGTGTGTGTGTCTGTCTGTCTGTCTATTTATCGGTTGGTATGTTGGTCTGTCAGCAGGTCTGTCTGTTTGACTGTCTATCTGTCTATTGGTCTATCTGTCGGTCTGTCTGTCTCTCTGTCTGTCCACTGTCTGTCTATCTATCTATCTATCTATCTATCTATCTATCTATCTATCTATCTATCTATCGGTCTGTCTGTCTGTCTGTCTATTTATCGGTTGGTCTGTCTGACTGTCTGTCTATCTGTCTATTGGTCTATCTATTGACCTGTCCATCTGTCTGTCTAAGTGTGTCTGTCTGTCTGACTGCCTATCTATCTTTCTGTCTATATGTCTGTCTGTCTATTTTTTTTTTTGTTTGTTATGTTGGTCTATCTATCTATCTATCTCTGTTCTGTTAATTGTAACTGATATAGATTCTAATCCATAATGTATCCTACTTTGAAGGATTCCAAGTTTACTATCTCTTCTGTATGATATTCTGAATATAAGACCATCATTTGCATATTCACATTAAATCCTAAAACAGGAGGATCAGAGAAGAGAAGTGAGAGAGAGAGAGAGAGAGAGAGAGAGAGAGAAAGAAAAAGAGAGAGAGAGAGTTGAGGGGAGGGGCTGTTGTAACAGATGCTCTCTAATTTAAAGCTGGAACGTGTGTGTCAGTGGCGAGCTGGGCTGTGAAGAATAAACGAGAGCGAGAGAAGAATAGAGTAGAGCTGTGTTATACAGCTTGCCCTAGCTGTATTGATTCGAATGCCAGAGACTGCGATAGAGAGAGAAGTGTAGCCACTTTTTCAGATGGTCTCTCCTACCTGACACACAAACATACTGCGGTTACAGGAAGGAGAACTGGACAGTGTCTATCTGCGAAGAGTGCAATAAACAAGAGAAGAATTGCAGATGCACAACTCTGCTTGGAAGAAGTGTGTTTTTGAGAGACAGAGGCAAGCAGCAAGAAATGATGTGAAGGATAAAAAAGACAGACGCGGACCCTTGTGTTTGGACCGGTGGGACCTGGATTGCAGAAAGCACATTCTGCAGGATGCATTGCTGATTTTAACCCCTGAAGCTGCTTCTGAACGGATTTGATGTGGTTTATGAAGTACAGAAGATAACAGAAACTGTGTTTTGGATGCTGAAGAGTATATTCTGTGATTCATGTATGTGTGTTTTAATTGGTCTTGCAGACCGAAGCTGCCTTTGGATGCGTTTTGTACACAAAATGAAAGGAAGAAACTGGAAGTTAATGGAAAAGACAAGAGACTAACATCAGCGATGGTATAAGGGGAGAGGATGGCTTGTGGCTTGTAGAAGAATTTGCTCAGAACTACTTCCAGTGTGGTGGCTGTAGAAATGGAAATCCCACCTTTCAATTAGAAGAATCAATTGCGTTTTTGATGAAGGCCTTGGCTGCTTATTTACTCTTGATCATGCATTAACTGGACCAGCCTGAAAAACAGTTTTTAGTGCTGAGCTAAGACTTATTTAATTTTATATTTTTGTAATTTTGACAAAAAAACATAGTTTTTCAAACTGATATGAGATTTAATGATCACCAAGATGGCCGCCAGTCCACCAGTCGCACTCAAGCAAAATTTAGTCTAGTAATGCTATTTTCAGTCGTTTTTGCGTGTGGGTGGTAAGAATGAAGATCTTCACACTTTGTATTGCACTGGTTCCGCCCCCCACCACACCTTCTGTTTGCGCCTTGGCCACACCCCCTTCTGATCATGCAAGTGCTGCAGATTGTTAAGGAGCTGGTGTCGCCTTCTCGCCGCCGCGCCAGTAGCCGATTCGCAGGTGTGTATGTGAAACTGTATGTGTTTGAGTAACTGTGTCTTAGCGGAAAAGCTTTATTTGTTTTATACAACGTTGCTATTGGAGTTATTTGAATGGTTTCAGACTAGTTCACACTCAACAAGTTCAAAAACATCGTACTTTACGTGAATGTGAAGATGTTGTATGCTGTTTTATACATGTAGATTGGGTGCGTTAGACTTATCTCCTGATAAAAGCAGCTTTATTCATTTATAATTTACTTACCTTCATGTTGTTCCAAACTCAAGTTAATGTCATTCTTTTGTGGAACACAAAATTTGCAGTTCTTCTCCATACACTGAAATGGAATGGGACTAGGGCTGTAAAGCTTCAAAAATGAATGCATTGTACAATTAGTATTCGCCCAAGGGCAAAATTAGTCCAATTGTACTAGGCTTGGGCGGTATCCAAATTTTGATACCGTCAAACCTCCTCCATATTTTACCTCGGTATACGGTATTACCGTGAATAATAAAAAAAAAAATGACCTAAGGCTCAGACAGCGTCACCAAACTGTTGGCTTGTGCCTAAACCGTTCAGAAACTGAATACCAAACACTAATACTGAAACAATAACAAAATAACATGCTCAACAATATTAACAACTTTTATTAGCAACAAATAGCAGTTTATAAAAAAGTGCAAATACAACAGTCAAACAGAATTAAATTAACATAAACATCCAGAACAGTTTTCGCGCAGAGACGTGTAGGGTTGTGACGGTGGCAGATTTTACCACCGCTGTGGTTATGGACCAACTACCGTTGGTAGTGCGGTGTTGTTTATATATATATATATATATATATATATATATATATATATATATATATATACACACACACACACACACACACACAGTTTTGAAACATACAAAATGAGGCTCAAAAAGTAACAAAGGTGCGTGTATTATTGCAGTCAGTGAACAAACAGCCTACAAAACAGTAAAATAATGATAGGGCCTAATATAAATTATATAGAAAGTAGCCAAAATAAGAATGGTAAATATTAAACAAACATTCGTGTCATAAATTCGTAACAACTTCACCCAGCCCTTGTTCGACGGCTCATCAAAATTACCGACCGAGAACGACTGGAGTCCGTGTCTCTTCCTCATTACACTGTTGCATCAATTACAATTGCTCAGTTTTGTTTTTAATAGGAACAGGGTTATTTTTCGTTTCGGTTCTTCATAAAGTTAATTTAGAAATATGTTTGGAATATTTTTTGTTTGTTAAATTAAAGCTTTTGTTAATTTAATTTACATTAATGAACCAGCGGCCAGCAACAGGCGGTGAGATGATTATTTTTGATGCAATTTGCATTCTAAAATCATCTCGACTTGCCTAAAATAGCTAAAATCTTAAAGAAAATTTAAATGTTATTTTAAATGTTAAACTTACATAAATGCGTGCTATTATGTGTATACAGTCGTTTGTTGGAGAGTGGAAGCTAAATGCGCTTTGCATTAGCCTACATGAGGCGCCAGCGCGATCACTTGCAAAAAAAATGAAAATAGGCATATGCCATAATCTTGCTCATAAAGGTAAGCATATATATATCATCCGGAACTGTAAAGGGTCTAATTTTATTTGCATGCACTCACAATATAAAAAAAAAATCTTGTGTTTTTGTAAAAATAAAGAAAACAAACAATACTCATCAATACTTATCTTCCAATCAGGATAAATATATAGAGAAAAAAAAAAAACGTAAAAAAATTAAATCGAAAACATTTTTTTTTATTTTATTGATATTTTATAAAAACCGTAGAGCCGCATTTCTCTCCAGTGAGCAGATGGTGAGTCAGGATCGTCAACTTAATCTTTGCCACAGTGGCTCACTAGTTTACAAGTTTATGAACAATTCATTTAAGTATCTCCTTATTTCCCTCCGACACATTGATAGTAGCCTAATAGTTTTTTTCCGGAACTTTGCCAGCTTTGGTCTATTGCGTGTGTTTGAACGCAGATCTCTTCCTGCTGCCGACGGGGGGGACACTAACCGCTGCCACGGCATAATGAATGCTGCAGAATCACTGTATTTTATGCTTGTTATAGATTGTGTGACGTCAAGTGCATTACCGCCGGTGGCAACCGACGGCCGCGGTGGCGCGGTTGTCAGTGCGACCGTCACAGCCCTACTCGTTCGTATTTACCGCCTCTCCCTTCTCGTTCGGTCGAAACCCGAAATACTGCCAAACTGCAGAAGTTGTGTTCTTTTTCGAGACCAGGTCACTTGGTGCACGACTCGCCATCTTTCCCCTTCTCTCTCTTTCTCCTCCACGCTGTCACGTGATGACAATCACGCATACGCATTTTTAGGCATTTTTTATGACGGTATAACGGTATTGAAACTGATACCGTTGCTATTTTTAGATCCCGCGGTATACCATATTACCGTATTACCGCCCAAGCCTAAATTGTACTTTCACAAACTTTATCATTTAACAAGTTAACTAAGGCCTGTAGATTGTCTGCGGTTTTCCAGAGTATCTGACCATGGGGTGAATTTTCTAGGAAGATTGGTGTCTGTCTTGAATGTCTTCCACTTGTGAGTAATTGTCCTCGCTGTAGAATGACAGACTTCAAATTGTTTGGAAATGGACGTATTACCCGTCCCAGATTGATAGCAGCAACAATTGCTTCTCTAAGATCGTTGCTGATCTTACACACAGTTGCTTCACAGTGCAGCGTCCACTCTTGTGAAACCCAACAACCTTGAATCAATTAAACAGAAGTCTGCTTTGCGCTGTCTTCAATTTCAAAATAATGTGAAACTTTATTGATCAATTTAAACCCAGAATTTTGCAATCCATGCAAGTCCCCTGCTAGCTGCGCTCATTATAGCTCATGGTTACACGCTCACATATGTTTGCAGCAGGGGTTTTTATTAAGGAAGTATGATGTGATATCTCCAAGTCAGTGTGAAATGAGCTAATTTTACAGTGCGTGTGTGAGATTCAAAAACTATTTGACGTGTTTATGTTGTTGTTCACTTCCTCTACCAGCTTCTCCATTTATCAGCCCTTCTTTGAGTTGGTGTGTGTGTGTGTGTGTGTGTGTGTGTGTGAGAGAGTATTTGTAAAACAGGCACCTTTTATAGACCATTGGATTTAAAGTGACAGTTCCTGGTTGATAATGTCGACTTATTTATGTTGTTGCATTTCCAAGCTTATTTCCTGTCATTTTTCACAAGCTTCCTGGCAGTTGGAGTTTGCGTCCCTTGCATCATGCTGTTAAATCTTCATCCTACATCCTACAAAGTTCCAAAAGGAGTTTACATAAAAATGTTGTAGAAGAACCATTTTTGGGTTCCCCAAGAACCTTTCGATAAACAGTTCTTAAAATTACTATTTTATTTTTGGTGTAAGGAACATTTTAATAATCTGAAGATCGCTTTTCCACTGTATTTTCGACTGTTCGCTTTTAGTGGAAAGTGGAAAGGTTCCATAAATGTTAAATGTTATTCTTTATGCAACCAAAGATGCCAATAAAGAACCTTTATATTTAAGAGTGTAAAAACAGAATATCAATGGGCTTTTACTGGGTAGTAACTGATATTATGTAATCTGGATTACATAATCAGATTCCAAAGTTAGAGTATACTACAAATTATAAAGCTCATAATCCGATATTAGTTACTTTTTATGGATTGCACGATTATATATTATTCACACAATAGCATTAAATCATTCAAAATGTATTGATTCTCCCTAATTCTTCTTTTTTTTTCTCTTTTAAAATTTCCAAAAAGTCCTACTGTCTTTAGCCAACCTGATCTCATGATGAAAACATACCTGTGGGAACTTTTTCACAAGAAGCGAAATACGTACCAATAAGTACATATCACTGCAGTTTCCAACAAAAATGAACAGTAGAGGCAGTAAAACAGTGAGCTTTTTTTAATCGTTTTCGTATACAGCTATGATTACAGCTCCATATGTTTCACTTCAGATGTAACAAGCTTGCTTGGTAGCTCAGCTGGCACGGAATTGGACTGGATGCGGAATCCTTGCATACAAATCCTGTGAAAAACATGACTCATGATGAAAGAGCTGAACAATGAAAAATCGAAAAACAAGCTAAAACGTTTGAGTTTTTACATCACATTCGCTTTTGTTCATACTATCGGGTAGGTTTAGGTGTAGTACAGATGTTACGTTATTTTAAAACATCAATGAGGTCAGGTTGCATTTAGCTTTGACTTTATTCACAATATAGAATGGTTGTGTAAATGTCATGCGAATAACTGTGATTCATGCTTTTGAAATTGGGAAAAAAAAAAAAAACAGTTTCAAACAAATGATTCTGAAATGTATTAGTGATTGATGGTAAGTTTTAAAAAAAGTTAGGTCAAAAGTAATCTAAAATTAATGTAAAACGTAGTCAGAATACATTACCTAAAATTGAGTAATGTAGATTACATTATGAACCACAGTTTTCGTCATATAATCCATAATCAGCAATGAACTAGAATTTGTAAGTAATCTACCCAACACTGTCTGCGCATGCTTTTTCAGTTAAAATGACCCATATCCCCTGTGAAAGAAGAAGAGTTTGAAATGTTTCTCTTTTGATTTCTCATTTCTTTTTCCAAATTTCAAAAATGATACATTCTAGGCTAAATCTGTCATCTGATTGGTTGATAGAGTCAAGTGTTCAGTGTCAGGTCCTTGGTGTAACATGAGGACACGCATGGGTAAATAATTTATCCACTGCTTCTCTCATTCTTTTCTATTCCTGGTTCTTTTCTTTCTTGTTCTCTTCTGACTTTTTTTCCCCCTCCCACTCTACTTTTTTACTACAAGGAAAACTCAATCAGTTATTTAAATATGGTAACAGAGCCAAAAGCTAAAACATGTTGTCATCTCAAAGGAAAAGTGTTCAAAGGAAATGTTAATGAGGTCTTAAGATATAGTTCATTCAAGTATAACAAGTATGTGATGTTTCTGCTACATTTTCTCAAGAGAACTAAAAATAGACGAATGAGGCAATCGATGACAGCACAGAGCTATTAGAAGAATGTGGATAGCATGTCTCTGATAATTTTTGATAGGTCATATTGACATCTTTTTGACTGCACACTTTGACACAATTTGAGACATAGCTGATCTTATGTTAAGATTTATCTAAGCAAGTTTACATTTCAACAACTAAGATATGTATAGGGGTGTGTATGTGTGTGTGTGTGTGTGTGTGTGTGTGTGCGTGCTATCTATAAAGTGTGTGTGTGTGTGTGTGTGTGTGTGTGTGTGTGTGTGAATAGGAGCTCTTGTGTGTTAGTCAGTCTGGTATGTAGTGTGTGGGTCTGAAGTGTGACGTGTCTCTGAAGTAAACAAACAGCCGTATTGTCAGAACGCGTCTCATTGCCTCCTTTCCTCCTTGCTGTCATCTTCCCCACTATTTCTCTTTCTTTTTTCCATTTCTTTCTCTTTTCTGCCTCTCCACTGGATCTTATTTCACTCGAGCGATAAGAAAACTTAGTTTAGCTGCTTAAAGTTTAGTTTTATCATGGCGAGTAAAGAAAACTGACGCATTAGTTAGTGTTGGGGTATGTGTTCGTCACACTCATGCATACCAAAAATCTAAATTGCGACACAGGTCATGGAGAAATCGAGCCAGGTAAGATCCGATTAAAACATTCATCTCTGCTCAAACAATAGCTCTTTGACATCATTACATTTTATTATGATGTCAGCTCTTAGTTTTACTCAAAAGGTGGACTGACTGTTGGTTTGACTGATATTTGTTACAGAAGTTTGCACTTTTCTGCTTTAATAGGTTATTGGTCTATTAATGTTAGATTAACTGATAAAATAAAACTTTTGTAATATGTTGATGTATCTTAATGTTTAATTTGTGTTAAAGCAGAAATAGCAGTAATTGAAAATAAGACAAATTCTACACATTTGTTATTGGACACACCATAAACAAAAATATGGATCTGGATCTCTAGTTTATATGCTCCATATGGCTGTTTGTTTATCTGTTTATTAAAATTACCGCAAATGACAGATACTGGCTCTGTTCAAATGTGACCCTGGACCACAAAATTTTATGAAATTTATATTTATACATCATCTGAAAGCTGAATAAATAAACTTTCCATTGGAACAACAGGTCAATCAATAGGAACATCTTTAAAGCCTTTAAAGCCAAATTAAGCATATTACTAATCAAAACTTAAGTTTTGATTAGTAATATCTATATTTGAAATCAACGTGTCACGGTAGAAGCGTAGCAGCACTAACCACATGAGATTGATCTGTCAAACATTCCATTTGTTTTTCGACCGTGTGCGCCCTTGGTCTCTGCTCTATCCTGTCTTTCATTAAGGATAAAATAAGGATGAAATGATGTATGAGTCAAGAGGAGAGAACAACAGGCGGGAAATGAGCGTGTCACCAATCAGGCTTGACATTGCAGTTACTCACTTGCACTCTGATGAGAGAGAGAGTGGAGGAGTTTGACAGAGAAAAAAGACAGAAGCAGAAAGCCTAATTAGTCTCTGAATGCTATTATCACTTAGTGTGAGTTTATTGCACAATAATTTTAAAATTATTGTTGCATAAATCAAATGCAATGTTACATTTGTTTGGCCTCCCACAAACAAATTGCATTTAATAAACTATACCAGTTTTTAATGTTTTTTTTTTTTTTTTTAAGAATTATCTTCTGCCCACCGAGCCTGTATTTGATCCAAAATACAGCAAAATCAGTAATATTGCGAAATATATATATATATTTTTTGCTATTTAAAATAACTGCTTTGTATTTGAATATATTTTAAATTATAATTTATTCCTGTGATCAAATCTAAATTTTCAGCATCATGACTCCAGTCTTCAGTGTCACATGATTGTGCAGAAATCATTCTAATATGCTGATTTGCTGTTCAAAAACATTTATTATTATTATTCAAAATTATTATTACCATTTAAAAGCTTGAAGAAATTATAGAAATGAATACTTTTATTTATTAAAGATGCTTTAAATTGATCAAAAGGGATGATAAAGACATTTATACTGTTACAAAAAGATTTATATTTCAGATAAATGCTGTTCTTCTGAACGTTATATTCATCAAAGAAACCTGAAAAAATTCTACTGAGCTGTTTTCAACATAATAATAATAAATGTTTTTTGAGCAGCAAATCAGAATATTTGCTAAAGGACTATGTGACTATGTGAGAAATGATGCTACAAATGTAACTTTGAAATCCCGAAAATGAATTACATTTTAAAATACAGTCAAATAGAAAGCAGTAATTTTAAATAGTACAAATATTTCAGCATTTTACTGTTATTGCTGTACTTTGGATTAAATAAATGCAGGCTTGGTGAGCAGAAGAGACTTATTATAAAAACATTAAAAATCTTACTGTTCAAAAACTTTTGACTGGTAGTGTATTTTTTAAAATAAATAATTCACTTCATTAATAATAATTCAATAATAATTAATTGAATAAATTGTCGGGTTAACGGACACAGTGTTTAATTTAATTGCGTGTATTCATTGTGTGTATTAAGGCAATCATTCATCTTCGTAACACAAATTAAAATATTTATGATGAAATCCGAGTGCTTTCTGACCTTGCATAGACAGGAACGCAAATGGCACATTCAAGGTCCAGAAAGGTAGTAGAAACATTGTTTAAATAGTCCATGTGACATCAGTGCTTCAACCATAATTTTATGAAGCTACAGGAATCTTACTGTAAATTAGATAATTTACAAAAATAATTGATAATAAAGAAGTTTATATAATAAATTGTCTAGTTAGCTGGTATAGTGTTTAATTCTGTTGCTGAGTTTTGCAACACAGTGTATTATAACGTTTAATCTAGAAAAATCTTTGCCCCAAAGACTTCTATTTCTAAACGCATTAAACATGATTTTTATGTTTTTTCAAACCAAGGGACAAGTTGAAATTACATGTAAGATCATTGCTTTTAGAGCTCTGATTTTGTGCAGTGCATCGTTTCCACTGTGGGCTGAACTTGATGTACAGAGGCTATGATTTGTATGATGGCTTGCTGTTTGTGGTTTAAAGCCGCCCATGTACTTGTGTGAGTGAGCTGTAATGACAGAAGCTTTCACAAGGTTGTGTGTGTGTGTCTGTGAAGTCATAAAGATCCAGACCATTCATTGACATCACATCACTGAAAATACCACTCTGAGGAAGTTCTGTGTATTTTGACATTAAAAAGAAGTGGAGAGATTGAAAGAGGGAGAAAAATGTTCTGCAGGAAGTGGGGAGGGAGTTTTATAAGTGGGAAAAATTAGAAATAAGTTCCTTAAGTGTTGATAAAAATAGCTGGGGAATGTCTGCCTGACTGACTTCCTTTTAAAGCTGTATGATTCTTTGTTGAATGGTGTCAGACAGTGTCAGTGTGTGTGTGTGTGTGTGTGTGTGTGTGTGTGTGACAGAAAGCTGGATGGCTCTTCAATCTGAGTGGAATCGTCCGTCTTTGCCAGAATGAAAGAATGAACAGAAGAACATGTGTTACTTTAGCGTGTCTGCACACAAGAGAGACTACTGTGTGTGTGTGGTTTACTTAGGCTGTGTCCTCACTGTGCTACTGTCAGACTACCGGAATCACTGTACTGCTCACATTAAACAAAATATTATTTATTGCCATCTTTCTTGTCATCTTGTCATTTATATGAGTTCAGTTTGGTTTCTTATGTTTGATAAACGTGTTTAGGGGCCAGATTTACTAACAGCTTTTACTATAGTCTTTTGGCATTAAAATAGTACTTTCAGGATTTAGTAATTAGTAATTCTTCACACAATACAGTTATTTTTGATTTATGGGAGGAGAGTGTTAAAATGAACCACTAATGTTTGCGCTCGTCAAAAAACTGGTATTTGCGCCACTATTTAATGCCATTTCAAAAACTGAGAATAGCGTCATTGCTGCAGTGTTTTTTTTTTTTTCTTTTTTTCATAATTCACACTAATTGCGTCTGTAGTCAGCTTGCTGCAGTATCTGTGCTGTGCAGTGCAGCTCTGGAAATCGTAAGGGAAGATGAGCTGTGATTTCTTCACTCTTATCCACGTGAATGAGCTCTGTTAATCTGACAAATGACCATTAAGAGGGATTGAAATGCTTCTCATTCTCGTGTACGACGCCTCTGCCGCAGAGGCCTCAGAGAACATTCGCTCATCTCTAAATACGCTTGTGCTCACATACGCTCAGCGTGAGCTGTCAGACTGATGTATGGAGCACGAACGAGAGAGTGTTGAGCTGAAACATGGCGCTGAATGAATGCTAAAACGCCGTGGAGGCCCCAGAGCTTTAAGACCACCAGGCATGTAAGCTACTGTCTTCTTTTCTGTCTCGATATGTCTCTTACATGCTTTTTCTTTATGTCTCCTCTTCTGTCATATAATTTCTTCTCTTCTTGTTTCATCTTGTTTCATTTGGTCAAAAGTTTACATCCCCGTTTTAGAATGAAGAGGGATCATACAAAATGTGTGTTATTGTTTATTTAGTACTGACCTGAATATTTCACATAAAAGATGTCCACATGAGAAAATAATAGCTGCATTTAGAAAAATTACTTAGTTTCTTAATACTGTGTTGTGGCCTCAATGATCCACAGCTGTTTTTTGTTTTTTTTTGGTTAAAGTTAAACTGCCTGCTGTCCCACAAAATAGTTGTTTTTTCAGCATTGTTGTGCATTTGAACCATTTCCAACAAAGACTGTATGATTTTGAGATCCATCTTTTCACACTGAGGACAACTGAGGGACTCATATGCAGCTATTACAGAAGGTTTAAGTGCTCATTGATGCTCCAGAAGGAAAAACGATGCAGTACGAGCCAGGGGTGAAAACTTTTGAACATAATGGAGATGTGTGCATTTTTCTTATTTTACCTAAATATCGTATTTTTTGTTTACATTTAGAAGATAGTTACATGTTTCCCAGAAGACAAACTAAATTACATTTGCCCTGATCTTCAAATTCAAAAAGTTTTCTCTTGTGGCCTATATGTAAACATCTTTTATGTGAAATATCTTAATAAGGTCTGTACTAAATAAACAACAACATGCATTTTGTATGATCCCTCTTATTTTGGTCAAATAAATAACATTTTGCAGATTCTGAAAGGAGGGTGTAAACTTTTGACCTCAACTGCGTGCAGTACTCCTTTCTTTTCATCTCCTCATTTCTCACAAAATGTTATCCCTTCCTCTTACGTTCTTATTTCAGCTCATTTCTCTTCTCGTCTCGTTTTTGTCTCGTCTCAATACCTTCTCTTCTCTTTCATCCTTTCTTGTTTTGTATCTTCTTGTCTCTTCTCATCTCATCTCGTCTCTTTCCCTCACATTTTCTAGTCTATTCTTGTCTTGTTCCTTTTTTCACATACATCTTTTTATCATCTCACATCCTGTCTTCCCTTGTCTCGTCTCATTTTAAATACTATCCCATCTTAAATACTACTTTTCTAATACTTCCTCTCACATTCTTCATACATAATCTCTCAAGCAATTCCAGCTGCAGTGTTGAACCGTTCCCCATCGAGAGTCTCTGCATTATCCTGTTTTCTCACGCATTTTTCTTACGTGGGCGACCAGCCTTTTTGGGGGAGTTGAAATGAATTAGTGTCACTGTAAGCCTGCAATATTCAAGAAATCACTTGCAATGGCTAAAAATGTCATCCCTTTGGCCTTCATTTGGACAATCTCGTGTCACAGGGTTTCAGTCACCTTAGAGTGGCCTGCCATCTTTCAGTCTCAGTGAAAATTGGAGGAATGCTCCTAGTTAAATAGGGTTTGTCATATAATTAAGTAAATTAGTACCAGGTGCCAGATTAACACCAATAACTTGAATGTATCTACAAGTGCTGTCTTTTTCTAATATCTCATTTATTTTTTTTTACTGTGCTTCAGAATACAATTAATTCATGAAATATGCAAAAACTGTCCTTCTACTCCTGTTAGGGTAACTTCAAATAGGCCTAAGCAGTGACCTTGAAATTTAGGAAATTATAGGATGTTCTCTAATTTTAATCCCCATCGTATATTACTTTATCATTTGTGCTCTTTTCTTTCTCATAATCTTTTTTTCTTTTATTTTTCATCATCTCATTTCACCTCTTCTGTTCTCTGCTTGTCTTGTCTTTCACATACTCACATACTTGTCTCATCTTTTCCTTTACATGAGGGAAAATCACATCTTGTTTCTTTTATCATCTCACATACTCCTTTTCTCTCCTCTCATCTTCTCATCTCACATTCTGTACTGTTACAGATTTCTACTTTTCCTGTATTTTTTCACATATTGTCTTCTCTCTCACATAATCTCATCTCATTTCTTCTTTTTTCCTCTCTTATATACTGTTTTCTCCTCTTACGATGTTTTCTTGTTCTGTCTCTTCTCATCTCACTGTATATTCACACCTAGTCCCTTCTAATCTTTACTCTTCTTGTCTAATCTCATTAATCATCTCATGTTATCTCATTTTGTTTTATCGTATGACATTTTATCTCATCTCATCTGCTCTATGTGCTTTTACTTATTCTGCTTGCATCTGTTAAACACACACACAAACACCATCCTTCCATAAAAATTCCATTGACTTTAAAAGGCTATTCATCCAGCATGGGAATCTGTCTGGCTTTGACCCAAGGGCTGAAAGCTGGTGGAAGCCTTTGTAAGTAAGTGTTGCCTGCAAAATACACACAGAAAGGGAACCAAGCCAAACAGGAAGTGGCACCGTTAACCTAATTCCTAGAGAGGAAATGATTGGCCACTCCATGTGATTGGCTGTAATTTCATTGGCCGGCTGCATGTGAATAACAGCCGTGTTTGTGCACTAGCAGCAGGACACATTAAATACACAGAAAACCCAATCCCACATCAACATCCCCACAGTAGAGCTCTTCACAGGAGAATGTTTCCATCTGATTGTGTCTCTGTACACTTCATAGACAACATCAAAGTCCAGTCTGGGATCCAGTAGGGTGTTTTATTGCCCTCAAACACAGTTTTCTCTTATCTCTACCTGGTTCTTATTTTGTGCTGCTTCAGTGGGAATGTGCCAGGTTTGATACAAGCTAAGCTCTTGTCAACAGTGTTGGTGAAGTACCACAGAAAATCATTTCAACTCGTCCCTCAGTTTGTAAAAATAAACACAGTTGCTTTTACCTTAATGCTTTTAATGTCTATGGGCCAATGTGTTCTGAAAAGTTTATAAAGCAGAAATGTCACTTTTTGAAAGTATACAAATGAAAAATAATGTAATAACAAGAAACTTCCAATGAATTAATTATTGACTGAATGACTGAATCACCATTTCTCAAAATATATCTAGTTTGAGTGTATATATATATATATATATATATATATATATATATATATATATATTATATACCAGTATATTGGTGTTTGTTTGGTTTGGGTCGAGTTTAATGTTTCGTTTGTTTTTTTGTTTTGTTTTGTTTAGCTTTTTTGTTAATTAATTAATTAATTAATTTATACATTTTTTGCTTGTTTGTGTTTTCCTGTTTTTTATCTGCCAGTAAATATTGTAACACTTGTTTTATTATTATTATTTATTTTATTTATGTTTTGACTTTTTGAAATTGTCTGTATCAAAATCTTTTTTAGTCCTACCAAATGAGTTGTGAATTCTTGGCTTTTTCTTTTTATTCACTTTTAATATTTTACTACTCTCACAAACGACTTTATTTTCTGAAGAATAACTTGTTGTTGTTGTTTTTTGGTCTTTGGTGGGGTTTGGTGTTTGGTTTGGTTTGGTTCTTTTGGGCTTTTGGTTGGTTTGGTGTTTGTTTGTTTGTGTGTATATATATATATATATATATATATATATATATATATATATATATATATAATTATTATTATTATTATTATTATTATTATTATTTATTTATTTTTTTTTTGCCTGTCAAGTTCTATTTTTATATGCTAATGCTAATAAATCAAATAACTTTATTTATTTATTTATTTATTTGTATGTATGTATGTATTTTATTTATTTTTAATGTGTCTTGACTCTGAGTCTTGATATTGTCTGTGACAAAAGCTCTCTTAGTCTTACCAAATGCTGGGTTGTGAATTCTTGGCCTTTTCTTTTTATTAGCTTTTATTATTTAACTACTCTCGCAAACGACTTGCAGTCTGGTCCCTCATTTAAAAGAACAAGATTTTGTTTTTTGTTTTTTTTTCGAAGAGATACTTTTCAGGTTGATAGACAGCGTTAAATGTAATTACTTTGAACTCAGCCTCTGGTTTAGCTTCTTTTTTCTTTTTGTTCAAACTGAGGGACACGTCTACAATATTTTGTGTGCATAATATAGACACATGCTGTCCATAGAGTTTGTACTGAACCCAGAACCTTCCTATAAAAGCAGACCAAAAGTTGTTTGCTTTGGATGTGAATGACGCAGTTTGCCCTTGAGAGCCATATACTGGCTCAGTCCTATTTGAACAGCCACTTGTTGCTATGCTCTAGCGGACAGAAAAGAGAGAATGTGTGTGTGTGTCTGTCTTAAAGTGCAAAGAGGTCTTTTTTTCAAAATATCTGTGAGCCAGGCTTATTAAAGATGATTCACGTAGTGGACAGTGAAAATTGCGGCTAATTGGTCTCTCTCTCTCTTTCTCTTTCCAGCGTCTGATTCAGAGCAGGATGCTGCAGTGAAGTTGGAACAGGAGCGAGCTGAGATTCTCGCCAAATATGACAAGGTGAGAGAAAACAGCTGCCATTCACTCACTAGCCAAATACCCTCCAATCCACTTCCAAGTAAAACAGAAACACAATAAACACATACTCTGCTCCAGCCAGATACCTCCTTCCATCATAGTTTACAACTTGCGCACATCACATTTGCTGTATGGGTTTTCGTCTGGAAGATTCTCTGTAATCTGTTGCTAAATCGTTATGTATCAGATTTAGCAAACAATTCAGATTTAGAATGACACAGGGAATTCTCTTTTGGTCAATACGATGTTAAAATTTGTTTTATTATAATGGCTACGTTGTGAAACACCTGTTCACCATCTGTGTATACCGCTCATGTTGGTAGGCCAACTTTTATGCTTAGGGCGTGTCTGGCATTGTATGTTTATAGAGACTTTCTAGAAGATACACTTGGTAAAGTACATATTGGACAAGTATGATGGCTTACAGGAAAAGGAAGTGGCACTAAAAGTGAAATGAGAGCTTACATTGCATGAATGCAATAATGATTATGTGGGAATAAATATTAACTCAGAGTGTTATGACTTCCTGTCACCTTTCTTAGAGTAATGTGTGTTTTCACTGAAAGGATTCGTGATTTGTCCTCATGAAATCTCTCGTGCGTGTCCGGTTTGTAAATTGATCGTTTAAATTGAGTGTAATCTGAGCTCTCATTAGGGGGCTCTAATTCTGTAACGTGTGTGTTAATTGGATTGTGATAAGCTCCCGTATACTGGGATTCGTCCCTTGACTTAGAAAGCATAACACGTATGCTTTGTGTTGTTTTCTTTTCTTTTTTTTTCCCTACATATTTTTTCACCCTTTAAAATGTTAGTTTTAAGATTTTTACCCTTGCAGTGTTGCCCTATTAGTTCCTAATGCGCCAGTACTGAAAACTAAAAGTCGTTGGACCAAAAATTAAAACTTAATTTATTCTTAATTCTGTTTATTTAATAAAGCTATTTATTAACATCTTTTTTCTTTTCTAAAGAATGACTTTTTTTTTTTTTTTGGTTTGGTTAGTTTTTTGGGGGGAGGAGTGAATTGTGTTTTTTTGTTGTTGTTGTTGTTTTTGTTGCTGTTTTGATTGATTTGGCTTGGGTTTTTGTTTTGTGCTTTTTGTTTGGTTTGTATTTTGTTTCATTCTTTTTTTGGCTTGGTTTTGTTTGGTTTAGGGATTTGTTTAGTTTTTTGTTTTATTTGTTTGTTTTTTTTGTGTGTGTGGTTTGCTTGTTTTTTATTTTTGTTTGGTTTTGCTTGGTTTATTTTTTGTGTTTGATTTATTATTATTATTTTGTTGCTTTGGATTATTTATTTGTTTAGTTTTTATTTGTTTATTTGTTTTGTTTGATTTTTGATTTGGTTTGGTTTTTTATTCGTTTTTGTTGTTGTTGTTGTTGTTGTTTTGATTGGTTTGGTTTAGTTGATTTGGGTCTTTGTTTTGTTTGTTTTTCTTTCGTTAATTTTTTTTGTTTGTTTTGCTTGGATTATGTTGTTTTTTGTTGTTGTTTTTATTTATTTATTTATTTTATTAGTCTTGTTTTGTTTTGTGTATTGTTAATGAAAGTAAAAGAGGACTTCCAAGCTCTAGAATGATCAATCAAGTCATCATATAAGCAGTGCATGTATGGTTTTTAGTTTTGTTTGCTTTGCTTTGATTTTTTGTTTGGTTTGATTTGGTTTTGTTTTTATTTGTTTTGTTAATTTATTTATAGTTTTGTTTATGTGGTTAGGGTTTATATATATATATATATATATATATATATATTACACCCGGTCACTTTATGCGTTTTCTCTGATATCTGTCCACTCGTGAAAATACCGGGTGTAAATGCCCTCTGAAACGCTTTTGAAATGGTTTTAAATCCAATCTCTCAAACCACTTCAGGAGGTAGTCTGGACTGCATTCCAGACGAAAACTGCTTCTGGTTGCTGAAACCACATATGCTTTTTTACTTCTCCCAAAATGTTAAAATAACCAACGTGTGAGAGCGTTTTATAGGCTACATGGCATGTTATAGTTAGATATGACAGCGCTAATGCAACCAACATCGCCGCGGATGAGTAGCTGAGTATCTCTTAAGCAAGCCGACATGCAAACTGCTACAAATGAAACTGAAAGTAAGTCACAGATGCTCAAAGAACAATCATCTTCATTAAAAGTAGTGAGACAAACTTATCTTTGCAGTGCAGATGCTGCACTGCATCTGAAAATGTCAAGATTTAGCAAATAAATACTTAAATTTCAGTTTGTATAAAGATAATGTTTATAAAGATATTGTTTGTCTTCTGAGAAATATAGTACATGAATCACACATGCACTGCTTACATGGTGCTTTGTTTGATCATTCTAGAGCTTGAAAGCTCCAGTCCTCTTTTACTTTCATTAACAATACACAAAACAAGACCAAAAAAAATGAAAAAATAAAAAACAAACCAAACAAAACAAAACAAAACAAAAAACAACCTAATCCAAACAAAACCAAGCATAACAAACAAATGAAACCAAACAAAACAAAAACCAAAACCAACTAAACCAAACCAATAAAAAATTTTAATCAAAACCAAAATCAAACCAAACAAATAAACAAAAAATAATCCAAAGCAAAAAAAAAAAAAAAAAAAAAAAAAAAAAACTTAGTTGGTTTGGGTTTTGTTTGTTTGTTTGTTTTGCTTGGTTTTGTTTGGATTAGGTTGTGGGTTTTTGTTTGTTTGTTTGTTTGTTTGTTTTTTGGTCTTGTTTTGTTTTGTGTATTGTTAATAAAAGTAAAAGAGGACTGTAGCTTTCAAGCTCTAGAATGATCAAACAAGGCCCCATATAAGCTGTGCATGTATGTTTTTTGTTTAGTTTGCTTTGGTTTATTTTTTTGTTTGTTTTGGTTTGATTTGTTTTTGGTTTTTATTTGTTTGTTTGTTTTTGATTATTTTTTTTATTTGGTTTGTTTTTTTAATTTTATGTAATTTTTTTTTGATTGGTTTGAGTTTTTTTGTTTGTTTTGGCTTCATTTGTTTGTTTTGCTTGGTTTTGTTTGTTTTTTATTTATTTATTTATTTATTTATTTATTTTGTTAGTCTTGTTTTGTGTATTGTTAATGAAAGTAAAAGAGGACTGGAGCTTTCAAGCTCTAGAAAGATCAAACAATGTGCTGTGCATGTATGTTTCTTTTTTTTTTTGTTTTGCTTTGGTTTATTTTTTTGTTTGTTTGGTTTGATTTGGTTTTTGATTTTTGATTTGGTTTTTTATTTATTTTTTTTTTATTTGGTTTGTTTTATTTTATTTGTAATTTTATGTAATGTTTTAATGGTTTGGGTTTTTGTTTTGTTTGTTTGGCTTCATTTGTTTGTTTTGCTTGTTTTTTGTTTTTTTTTGGGTCTTGTTTTGTGTATTGTTAATGAAAGTAAAAGAGGACTGGAGCTCAAACAAAGCACCATATGTGCTGTGCATGTATGTTTTTTTTTTTTTTTTTTGCTTTGGTTTATTTTTTTGTTTGGTTTGATTTGGTTTTTGATTTTTTTTTTTTTTTTTTTTTTTTTTTTTTTTTTTGTAATTTTATGTAATTTTTTATTGGTTTGGGTTTTTGTTTTGTTTGTTTTGGCTTCATTTGTTTGTTTTGCTTGGTTTTGTTTGTTTGTTTATTTATTTATTTTGTTGGTCTTGTTTTGTGTATTGTTAACGAAAGTAAAAGAGGACTGGAGCTTTCAAGCTCTAGAATGATCAAACAAAGCACCATGTAAGCAGTGCATGTATGATTCATTTACTATATTTTTCAGAAGCCAAACAATATCTTTATAAAGAATATCTTTATACAAACTGAAATTTGAGTCTTTATTTGCTAAAAATCTTGACACTGGCCACAGATCACTTGTGCATTTTTATAGACATGCTAAGAAGTTATGATGTCATGAAGAAATTGTTTACTTTTATTTTTTTTTAAGATTAATTAGTTCAATTTGTTCACAGACTGATTCACTGAATTCAACCCACTGATTTATCCCCAGAGCAGTAGGTTAAAAGGAATGAATTCGGAGTCCAACAGTAACAGCTGGACTGTCAGCACAATAAAACACTCTCTGACAACATGTGTCCTAAAAGCTTCGCCTTTACAGCCATCAAAGCAGCACATCTGCAACAAACTTTATTATGTATGTTATGGAACTTGTGCCACTGATGTCCATGTTGTTTAGGCTCTAGTTGTGGGTTTTGTCACGTTCTCATGGAGCATTTCAAAAGGAAGTGATGGAAGGGAAGTGAATGCCAGTGAGCCAGGTAGTGATGACATTTACTCATTGTTGAAATGTCAAATGTTAGTCAAATATCAAATGTTAACTTGCTATTACGTGTAATATTATTCTTGTGAGGTCATTTTCTCAAGTGGCAAGTCTAGAGGGTGAATAAAAGCAGAAAGTCTTGAGAGAAAACAGGAGGAGGGGTACGTCCTTGGCGCGTGTCGCAGGCCGAAATATTTCCCACAGCCATGCATGTCACTGTGACATGCTATCAGATTATCATATCCCACTGTAGATTTATGCCTGTGACACACACCAGAGGGTGAGACAGAGATAAATGAGTGTGTGTGCGTGTGCCCTTGATATTGCTTCTCTCTGTACCAGTTCATATTAGTCTCAGATTCTCGATTTCTTTCATACTCATTCTTTTTTATGGCTCCCTCAGTCTTGTTCTCGCTTCTGCCGATTGATTCTTCCAGTTCTTTTCTCATTCTCCAGGCCTCCCAGATCTATTAAGACCTTCACGTTTGCGTTACATTTAAATTTGCATATATTTTCTTGCCAACATGACAAAGTGCTCATATTGCATATTGCATATATAGACAGTTAGTTATTGGCCTGGCAGGTTAATGGCTTTAGGGATGAATGATTTTGTCAGTGGGTAAAGTGCTTCATCTTTCTTTTCATCTTCTTTTCATGCTTATGTGACATCTAAAGTGTGACTCAAAAAATCAGTCAAACTGGATATGCATAATGCTCACAAAGTATTGAAAATGAGTCTGGGTTATTTATTATTACTTTTTTTTTTTACTTATTTTTTGATTACGTTATTATTATTATTTTCCATATTATTTATTATTTTTGTATTTATTTATATTATAATTATTGTTTTTGTATTTTTTTTCTTTATGTCAATAGTATATTATTAATATTATAATTTTAATATTGTCTGTTTATTGGTTATCTATTAAAATAATTATCAGCTTATTATGATTATGATCATGAATTTTGAGCATTGATTCATGGCAAATTACAACCTAACGAACAAGTTTGTTTGTTTTGTTTTTTGTTTTGTTTTGTTTTGTTTTGTTTAGCTTGCTTTTGTTTGGTTTAGTTGTTATTTGTTTTTTGTTTGTTTGTTTGTTTTGGGGGCTTTTTTTGTTTTATTTGATTGTATTTTTTTTTGTTTGTTTGGCTTTTTTTGGTTTTGTATTTCATTTGGTTAGTTTTTTTTTTTGTCTTTTATTGTCTTGTTTAGTTTTTTTATTACTTATTATTAGTTTTTATTATGTTATTATAATTATTTTTTTTTTTTTCATAATTTCTATTATAATTATTGTTTTTTTTTTTTTTATTGTTACAGTTGTAACTACAGTTGTAATAGGTCTATTTAAATAATTATCAGCTTATTATGATCATAAATTTTAACATTGGTGCATGGCAAAGTACAACCTAATGAACTGACTGTACATATTTTACCTCACAGCTTTGTTTTCACTGAAAGGCATGGTTTTATGTTTTTAATTTTAATTGTATTTTTTATTTTAGTTTTTTATTATTGTTTTATTTTTTGTTATTTTCATTTTTTATTTAATTAACATTTTTAATTAATTGTATTTTATTTATTTGATATTATTAGATTTTTATTATTGTTATTATTATTATTATTATTTATTTATTTATTTATTTATTTATTTATTTTGTTATTTTTTTATAATTTTTTTCTGGCAAACAAAAATAGTTAAAAATTTTACCTCACAGCTCTGTTTTAATTTTTCTGCAGGTCTGTCTTTTATATTTTCTTTCTTTTTTTGTTTTAATTTTACTTATTTTTTAATTTTCTTATTTTTTTAATTTATTTAATTTTAATATTTTTATTATTATTATTATTATTATTATTATTATTATTATTATTTTATTTAATTTGTAGTTTTTACTTTATTTTAATTAAATTAATTTAATTTAACTTATTTAATTTTATTAGATTTTTATTTATTTTATTTTATGATTTATTTGTTATTTTATATTTGTATTTTTTATCATTTTTATTTTATTTTTTTATTTAATTTACATTTGTAATTAATTGTATTTTATTATTAGAGATTATTATATTATTATTATATTTTTTACATTTTTATTTTATTTTTTACTTTACTGTATTTATTTATTTATTTTTTTTCTGACAAACAAAATACTTCCTAAAAAAGCCACATACTGGAACTAAGAGTGATGTGCAGTGTCAGATTTCAATCCCCACTCAAAGTAAAGTAATCAATCCACACCAGACTGAAAATATCTACAAAATAAATTATAAGTGAGGTCTCTATGTCAGGTGGCTCAGAATTAACTGCACAAGGTTACAAAAAAAAAAAAAAAAAACTGTGTGGTCAGAACTCCCATGTGTCTTTCTTCTTTCGTAAACACACTGTTCTTACTCAAGGACCTGTATCTGCCGCAGGCACCTCTCTCTTTATTTTTTAAAGTTTGAATTGTTTATTTGTATTATACTGAACCTGTCCACATTCTACCCACCCCTCATTACCTGCCTTAAATATGTATGAACAACAAATTCCCAGATCAGCAGAGCCAAGCCAGCTTGCACACACATACACACAAAAACTGTCTCAACTGATGTGTACTCACAGCTTTGTGTTATTTGTGCTTTCAGGGTAAAGAAAGTGCGGAGGTGGAGCCGTGGGAGGAGGCCAATTTTGATCTGTATAAAGTGGTGGACCGCTTCGGATTCCTGCAGTAAGAAATGTGCATTATTTTGTTCTGTGAGATCTTACACACGAGTGAGGAGATGCAGGTACTGGAGAAACCCAGCAGAGAGCTCAAAGAGTCTGAGCGTTCACTGTACACTCTTATCATGATGTCTGTCTGCTCCTTTGGCCTCTCCTGTCTTTTCGTTTCTACTCTCTTCCCGCCCTGGCAGGGAGGTTTGTGGCTTACCCAGGCCCCTTAAACAGCAGTGCACTATGCGATATTTATAGGGTGCCACATGTGTCTGGCAGATCATGACTCTATAATTGTAGGGGTAGAGAGACAGGAAGAAAGAAAAACGGCTACAGTGGCAGGGAGACTAAAAAAGATTGAAAGATAAGTTACAAAACTGGAAAGGTCCAAGGAAGTATATGCAGATGAGAGATAGACCTGTTTTGGCAACACATGCCAGTGCTTTTTGGTTCTGTTTCTTTTTTGTTTGTTTGTTTTTACCTTAAGTTTTTTTTTGTTTGTTTGTTTGTTTTTATACTGTATTTTATTTATTTTTGTTTCAATTTGCCTTGCTTTTTTGTTCCTGTTTATTTTTTGTTTGTTTGTTTTGTGTCTGAAGTTTTTTTTGTTTAGTTTGGTTTGACAGGTCTGTATTTTATTCTTTTTTTTTTGTTTTTGTTTTGCTTTGCTTTTTTTGTGCTTAGATTTTATTTTAGTTTTTGTTTGCTCTGTATTTTATTTATTTTTCTTTTGCTTTCCTTTTTTTCTTCCTGTGTTTATTTTTTGTTTGTTCTGCGTCTCAAGTTTTTGTTTGCTCTGTATTTTTTTATTATTATTTTTGCTTTTTATTTCTGTTATTTTTTGTTTCTTTGTTTTGTACCTTAAGTTTTTTGTTTGTTTTGTATGCCCTAAATTTTATTTATTTGTATATATTATTTGTATATATTATTATTATTATTTTTATTTATTTATTTGTTTTACTTTGCCTTGCTTTTTTGTTCCTGTTTTTATTTTTTGTTTGTTTGTTTTGTGCCTTTTAATGTTTTTATTTGTTTTAATTATCCTGTATTTATGTATGTATAATACTTTTTTTTTTTTGTTTTGCTTTGTATTTGTGTGCTTATATTTTATTTTTTGTTCTGTACCTTAAGTTTTTTGCTCTGTACTTTAGTTATTTTTGTCTTGTTTTGCTTTTTTATTTCTGTGTTTATTTTTGTTTGTTTGTTCTGTACCTTAAGTTATTTGTTTTGTTTGCTCTGTATTTTATTTATTCATTTCTGTTTTGCTTTGCTTTTTGTTCCTGTTTATTTTAGTTTGTTTGTTCTGTACCTGTTTTTTCTTTTGTTTGCTCTGTATTTTGTTTTTCTTTTGCCTTGCTTTTTTCTTCCTGTTTATTTTTTGTCTCTTTGTTTTGTACCTTAAGTTTTTAGTTTGTTTTGTTTGCCCTAAATTTTATTTATTTTTGTTTTGCTTTGCCTTGCTTTTTTATTCCTGTTTTTATTTTTTGTTTGTTTTGTGCCTTTTAATGTTTTTATTTGTTTTATTCTGTATTTTATACTTTTTTGTTTTGCTTTGTATGTGTGCTTAGATTTTATTTTTTGTTTGTTCTGTACCTTAAGCTTTTTTGCTTGTTTTGTTTGCCCTGTACTTTAGTTGTTTTTGTCTTGTTTTGCTTTATTATTTCTGTTTATTTTTGTTTGTTTGTTCTGTACCTTAAGTTTTTTTGTTTTTATTTTGTTTGCTCTGTATTTCATTTATTTATTTTTTGCTTTGCTTAGCTTTTTTTTGTTCCTGTGTTTATTTTTGTTTGTTTGTTCTGCACCTTAAGTTGTTTTGTTTTTTCTTTTCTTTTTTTTTCTTTTGTTTGCTTGTTTTTTGTTTATTTTTGTTTTGATTTTTGTTCTGATTTTTGTTACTGTTTTTTGTTTGTTTGTTTGTTCTGTACCTTAAGTTTTTTTTGTTTGCTCTTTATTTTATTCATCTATTTTTGTTTTGCTTTGCTTTTTTATTCCTGTGTTTATTTTTTTATTTTTTTTTGTTCTGTAACTGAAGTTTTTTGTTTGTTTTGTTTGCCCTGTATTTTATTAAGCTACTTTTGTTTTGCTTTGCTTTTTTGTTCCTGTGTTTATTATTTGTATTTTTTCGGTACCTTAAGTTTCTGTTTTAAGATTTAAAATTTAAAAAGTAATGCAATTTTAAATGTAACTTTCCCCAACACTGCAATATTGCCTTAGAAGTTAGCTGCCTATGTAGAGAAAAAGAAACCTCGCTAGAGTTTGGAACAGAGCCTTCATTGCCATGTCATGACTTCCATGCCTTACCTCATGGACATCCCAGATCAGATCCAAAATGACTTCCATGGAAACATTCATTTCCTGTTTGTGTAGCTGACTAAGATCTCACACTTTGAACAGTTACAGAGGTGGGGGTCACGAGGCCATCGTTACCAGTAGTGATGTTTATTTATTCAGCGAGTGAACTTCCTGTGGAACAAAGTAATTCCTTTTTCAGTAATACATGCAAGCAACCAAGATTTGACGTCAGCAACATAAACCAGCTTATGATTTATTGATACAATTTCTCTCCCTGTACGGCCATCATGTTATGTGAACAGTGGGCAGACATTAGTGGCTATTTGAGACCATAAATCTCCAGTAGTCCAGTAGTCTGACTAAAACACTTTTGAGAAAATTGAGTTTAGTCCATGACTGTATTTCCATTTTATAATCTGATGTGATTTGCCTTTTACAGTGAGGATGAGCTTCCAGTGTATGACGTGGTCGAGGAAAAGGTGAGTCAAGTGATGTGTTTGTCTCTGTGACACCAAAACAGTGATTAAACTTTTAAAGCCAACCTAATAGTTTCGTAGTGTATCTGTGTGTGTTTTATCTGGAAAACTATAGCAAATACCTCAGTAGGATGAGGAAAAATACTTGTGTAGGTTTTAATTTAAGGGATAGTTCGTGCAAAAATAAAAATTCTGTCAATTACTCACCCTCATGTTGTTCCAAACCCATAAGACAAGATATTTCTGATGAAATCCGAGTTTTCTGCTGCATAAACAGCAACACATCTAACATGTTCAAGGCCCTGAAAGTAAGGACATAGTTAAAATAGTCCATGTGACATCAGTGGTTCAACCTAATATTATGAAGCTACAAAAATACTTTATATGTGCCAAAAAATACTAAAATAACAACTTTATTCAAGAATCCCTTCTCCTCAGTCTTCCACATGCATTCACAAGAGTATCACAGTGTCTAAACTTGAGGGGAATGGACTTCATACAGATACTAAAAATTCACTTGTCACTAGGTGATTAAAAGTAAATGCAACAATGACTCAAAAAAGTTATTTAAATTTACATTTTGATTTCTTTATCACACATTTATCATGGCAGAAAGCACTTAAAGTGTCAGGTTGTGAAGTGATAATGAGCTCTAAATTGCAGAAGCAGAGCAACATTGGTGCCTCAGAGGCCGTTATGTTCTTGTAGAATATTCAAAATTACATTTGGGTGGCTTCCTAAATTTTAATATGGCTAATATTGCTTTCTTGATCTCACTGAAATCTAATTTCATTAAAGTCCACTTAGTGTTGCCTTAGATTAAACATTTTGGTTAGTTTTTGTCTCTTTTGTTTAATTCATTGTGCTTTGTGTTTGCACTTTGTCTGCTTAGCAAAAACACCTGGAAGTGGAGAGAACGACAAAATGGCTGAAGATGTTGAAGAGCTGGGAGAAATACAAGAACAGCGACAAGGTGCGTGTCCTTCAAAAACAGCCTGTAACTCACTGAAGGACTTTGAGAAAGTCAGTCTCTCAGTCTTTCATCTTGTCTGTGTGTAAATGGCTGAAGTTCCCTTTGGCTGTCTCTGTCCTGTGTATTGGGCGTCATTGGACCAACCCCCTGAGAAAACCACTGTCCTGTTTCAGCTGAACAAAATCCGTTGGTTTTGACATCTTCAGGCAGATGTTGGTGTGCTAAATTGTATTTCTGTCCATTAACCGCGTCTAGTGTGAAATGAGAAATCTTCATGTCGCCTGAGGTGGAGCGTGACAGTTGTGCAGTTTATTACTCCGAGTAGAACTAATTATGACTTCTTATTATTAGTCCAATTAGTTTGATTAGACTGTCACACTGCATCTGCACTAAATGAGCATGCTGCAGTGCATCAGAAGCACAACAAAACTGTCTACACTTCTATTTTTTTGTCACTTCATAGCTACTCCAGCCACTTTGTTTTTACTTATCCATCAGAAATTAGACTTTAGATCACAAATATATGTGTGGATTGATTGCTATGAGTATATTTAAAGGGATAGTTCAGACAAAAATGAAAATTACCATTATCATTTTACTCACCTTCAAGCCGTCCTAGGTGTCATATGACTTTTTTCTTTCAGACGAATATAATCTGAGTTATATTAAAAAAAAAATGTCAAGCTCTTCCAAGCTTTTTAATGGCAGTTAATGGGTGTTGAGATTTTTAAGCCCAATAAAGTGCATCCATTTATCATAAAAAGTGCTCCACACGGCTCTGGGGGTTAATAAAGGACTTCTGAAGCAAATCGTTGCATTTGTGTAAAAAAAATATCCATATTTAAGACTTTATAAACCGTATTCTCTAGGTTTGGCTGTCCTATGCACGTTGACAGAGAAAATGGCGTTCCAGTAGATGAATTAAGGTCCTTACAAGGTCCAACATTCTTGTCTGAAATTTTTGCACGTTAAAAAAATAAAAACGACATCACGTTGTGTCAATCACGTTTACACACTGCCTCTAAAACTTTTGTCCGTCATAAAAAAAATGTAGATCAGGTTTAATGTTCTGTGTTTTTCGCATCTGTGGCAAGCATTTTTAGAGGTGTTTTAAAAATTCAGAGTCATCGTTATGCTCTGTGCATGACCAATTTTGACTAATACTAAAAAAATGCATGAAATAATTTGGATCAGTTTTAATTTTCTGTTTTTTGCATCTGTGGCAAGCACTTTGGCTTTTTTTGACAATTTAGAGCCATCGTGATGTTCTGTACATGACAAATTTTGACTTATACTAAAAAACGCATGAAATATTTTGGATGGGGTTCAATTTTTTTTTTTTTTTGTATCCATGGCAAGCATTTTGAGAGGTGTTTTGACAAATCAGAGTCATCATGATGTTCTGTGCATGATGAATTTTGACTAAAAATTAAAAAACGCATTAAATAATTTGGATTGGTTTAAATTTTCAGTGTTTTTTTTTGCATCCGTGGCAAGCATTTTGAAAGGTGTTTTGACAATTCAGAGCCACTGTGATGTACTGTGCATGACAAATTTTAACTAATACTAAAAAAAAAACTGAAAAATTGCTGATTGGATTACATTCATATATATGATTTTGTCAACAATGGAAATGCATGCCATAATGAGCTTTAGCAACTCATCACAATGACCAGGATTTGCATCTTGGCAAAAATAAAAAAAAAATATTTGGGGAATTTAATTTCCCTTGATCTGCAGTATAAGGTCAATACCCAGCTTGTTTTTCCTCTGGCATTCAGGACAGATTGGGGTGACCTCCAAACTCTTTAACCAACTGGTTCATGTCCTGTTTGATCTTCAGCCATCTAGCTCACACTATCATTGATAACTATTCCTATCTATTTTTTCAAGGTATTTTGGTGTTTTTCAGTATTCGCCCCATGCCACGAGTCTTGCTTTTTTAAAATAAATTTGAAATCTAAACATTTCTATTTGTTTGTATGCCAAACAATTTGTCCAGATAAATATTTTGTAAGTATTTGTGATCTGGGAAAACCCGTCGGATGTCGCTCTGGGGCGTTTTCAGGAAATTCGAAAAACAGGTTGAATGACAATTTTTTTGTCAAAATTAGGTTTTCATTAAATTGTTATTATTATTATTATTATTATTATTATTATAAAAACATTCTTGAGGTGCTTTCTCTTAACACCATAAAAACAGTTAACCTATCAAAATAAACCATGTAACATATTTAATAAAGGTGCATCAATGCACGTTCCACGCCAGTCCTGTGTAAACTACGGCAAGCAATGTTTTTTTTTTTCTTTCTTTCTTTTTTTAATACTGTGAGATGGCGGAGCGCAAGAGATCTTACTCATCTAAATCTGCACAATCCTTGTGATGCCAGTGCCCTAATATATTTCCTGATCATAAATGTAGAGTTGTCGTCTCAGCCAATGGACTAAAACATACACCTTTCGGTAGTGACATGAAAATGCGGAAACTATTTTTATTTATATTTTTATATATATATATATATATATATATATATATTAAGCTTTTAAGCTTTAGATTCTATAAAACAGTGGTTAATATATATATATATATATATATATATATAAAATCACACATATAGTATGTAAACTTAAACTTTTATTTTGGATGCGATTAATCGTTTGACAGCCCTAATATTTATTTATTTATTTTTTTATTTTTTTGCTTTACTGTTTTATAAAATCTAAAAGTTTAATAAAATGTAATGGAATAAATAAATGGAATAAAATGTGAATATATCAATATCATTTTCATAAGTTGAAATATAGGTGTTAGGGTTTGGGACAGGCACCTCCCAATTGAAAGTACCCAATTTATGTTGACTTTATATACAGTAGTCAACATTTTGAAGTAGATCATAAAAGTTCATCAGACAAGACCTAAGACAAGAACGGGTATTGTTTTGGTTTTAGGACAAGTTTGATGAAAGGTTTTGATCCACTTCAGATGTTGACTACTATATCTAAAGTTTACTGATATTTTGAATATTATTGTGGATTTCAATAGATAATAAAGCATCTTAGTAAAAGCATTCTTAAATGTGTTTTTTGGTTGTGGGACAGCAGTTTGAACCAATTCTGTAGAATGGCCCATATATGATTTACCCCCTGAGATTTTACGTTAATATTTCAGTAATTTAACAACAAATGTGTACGTTTTCTGATTTAAGTTAATAGTCATATGGCTTGCAAGTTAATATATAAAATGTAATAATGGTTCAGCAAGTTGTTCATTTATTATCGATTTATTTCAGTTTGACTTGTTTGTAATTAAATGAGCTTTTTATCAATGCGCTTGTGGAAACCCTGCTATATAGTATTGATCTGAATGTTTGTTTGGTTTCTGATTTCTCTGTACCGCACACACTCACTCCAAAGACATCTTGTTCAAAGACT